>OZ010574.1:11341209-11723616 GCA_963932145.1 Acanthosepion lycidas | reverse complement strand
GTTTCATTAAATAATTTAGACCTATTATGTTTTAGTTTAATCTTTAGCATTCTTACTATAAGCAGAAGGAAAAAGTTCTAAAAAGTCTCAAACACTAATATATCCCCCACTGATCCAAATAAAAAAAATAAAATTAATTATATACTATACTAAATTTAATACAACCAACCTAGTCATCCAAAACAATTGGGAGATTGCATCTCTGATAAAAATGTTAATGTGTATGTTGGTTTTACAACAATGACTTTGACAAAACGGCTTCTGTTTCACCTGAATGAGCATAGTTCAATTTCAGAACATTTAAAAGAACTCAATTTAGACAAGCATTAGTTGCAAATATATTAGTACTTCATCAAAATATTAAGAAGCAAAAACTTAGAATTCTGGAAGTCCTTTATATAAAAGAAAAGCAGCCAAAAATAAAGTCCTCTATGAGTAGAGCAGCAAAGTTTTATATAAAATACTAAATTAAAATTTTAAAACTAAAAATCTTTTTCATTTTTTAAATATTAAAATGAAAATTACAAAATTTACCTGCCTTGCATATTCAAATTTGGGGTGCTATAAACGAACAGTGAAAAATTTACGGAACTACTGTATACATATCCAGATATTTTAACCCCCTGAAGATGGTCCTAGATAAGATTGAAAGTACTTGGGGAAAATAAAATTTATTTGAAAGAAAAGTTTGGAATTTTTATTAATCAATTTTCTACAGCTACGAAGAAATTAATTCATGAACTTGAAAGGATTAAAAATAAAATAGACATAATGCCTCTAAGTTATTTAACCCAACCTGCTTGAATTAAAATATGGTGTGTGCTGAGGTTGTGGGGAAAACCTAACTGATTGCTCTCCCATGAATTACAGGGGTAATAGACAGAAAGGAAAAGAGACAGGAGATAAAAATAGCACTAGCTCAGAAACCACGGCATGGTGCGTGGCACAGCAAATTTAGGAACAAAACTTCACAAAAACACCAAGTCTTGCCTACTGCTGACTGCTTGTTTTCCTGTTGCTTTTATTGACAAGAAATAGTTGACAAAAACCTGGCTTTAGACAAGTTGCAGACAGGCCCGTATCTGAACATGCTAAGCTCTTCTGCTGCTAACAGGAAAAAAATCCAGATGTAACTGGTTTTGACAGAGATGTCTGTGTGTGATCTGGGGCCTCTTTTGTGTTTGTACTGATACACGTTCACCACACTCCCCTGATCTCATGCCACCAATGATGTCTGAGGTTGGCCACAGACATCATTGGTGGTACTGAATCTCCTCTCTGTAGATTTGATTTGCAGGTGCAGTCAGTGGTGAGGTGTCATCTTTGGTGGTTACATTATACTAATAGGTGGCCTCTTTGACAGTATATTTCATCCTGGCTGTAATTCTCTTGACACTTCTGGGACACCGTTCTGTTATTCCATTTCCTGCTGAGATATGTGAACATTGGAAATGCATTTCCCATCTTTCGGTAAAGGCCTAGAATTTCCTGCTGCAGAACACAGTGTCATTGTCTGTGAGTATCTCCAGCTTATGTATGATACTCAATGCATCTTGGTGGTGGAATAGCCACTACACAGAAAAATGCGATGGTCCACAATCTGTTAGTGTCAGGTAATGGCTGTCACAGTAGTGAGTGATGTTCATGCTGAGCTGGTGGCAAATACTGTTCATTCCCAATTTTCCCTTTTGCCAATGGACTGGAGCATGATCTATTGTTGTGCTCTCCACACAGCTCCCAATGGCCGATTTTACCATGGCCTTTGACATGGAAGGACAAACTCTCCTTACAAAATATGTGGTGTCCCGCATTCCTGGAGGCCCATTGCACAGATGTAGCAGCACGCACCTGCTGTATAGGTTCAGTCCTCTTTTTGACCATATTGAGCCACCTTTGGTGTATACAGGTCTTGCCTACCAAGTTCTGGTTTGATACAACCAGCACCACATCAATTGATAACTGGTATTCTTGGACAAGTGCCTTCATTGTGCTCAATCCTTGTTGTACCAGCATCTCACTCACTCCTTTGTTATGTACCCTAGCTTTGCCTATGAGGGTATCAGACAACCAGTGGTGCATATACAAGGCATTGGTTTTTATGTGAAAACTCTTTGTCTGCCACTGTAGGGCCAAATTGTGGCTTTTGCAGTATCCAATTCAGCCGAGTTGGTATATTGGGCGGTGTCAGTTGGCCAAAACCAGCATACATCCTCCAACATTGCTACATCTTTTTTCCAGAACTACTCCTGTTACTAGAGAGCTTATGTTGACCTATATGTTGATTTCAGATCCATTCACACATCAGTTGCCCTGGGCATGATCTTCCTGTTGCACTCTGTCCACGGTTTCTTTCACCATCTGTTTGAGGAGGAATGTTGTCAACTTGGTCATTCCATCCCTTTGTGACTGCATTTGCCTTCTTCATGAACCAAGTCACCACACGCAGCCACCCACACATGAGGAAATGTTTCACCAGCTTTCCACACAGTGTGAAGAAATTCCACAGTCATAACATCAAGGACAACTGAGATCATGCTTCCCCATGTCCATCGCAATGTTACACACCCACCAGTTTTTTAGTTCAAGCATGCAAGCCCCATTCTTCAAATGTTCTGGGTCTTTACACATGAGCCCATACTTCACTAATTTTTCTCTGATGTGTTCTGTAGACATAATGCTCTTATTGACATACACATTGTCATTGTATGCTAACATCATGCTCCCAACTGACTCCTGCTGTGACCACATGGCATCAATAATGTACTTCATGATTAGAGGTGCCATGTTGAAGCTGAATCCCAACTGCATTAGGCAAAACTGCTTCCCATTGATTATTGCAGTTTGATATAGTGACAGTGACTCATGAATGTGTACTTGAAGATATGCTTTTCACAAGTCAATTATGGCCACATTCACCCTTGTTGGCACCACTTTCACAGTTTGGTCGAACAAACATCTGCATTTGCAGTGAGTGCATCAACATGTTTGTTCAGCTTGTGATAGTCCATCACTAGGCACACTTTTCATTTGTTATGCTGCGCAATGGCCATTAATGACACTAAGCTTTTGGATGGCCCCAGTTTCTTTTCAGGTTATGGTATCAGCCAACCATTGCTGGTTCATGTCTTGAGTTCTTGTTCAGAAGCACACAGGGTACTCTGACACACTGGGCTACTGCCACAGTTGCTGTTCACTTCCATTTGCATTCTAGACCCTTTGCTCATGGTTGAATTCCACAGAAAAATCAATTTGGTCAATATGGATTGCTTCACGTGATGGTGTATCTTTGCTGTAGAACCATACAGCTAAGTATTGGTGAGTTAGCAGCCATGGTCAAATGCAAAAAGAAATAACAAAACTATCCAACAAACAGAATTAACAAACTTTACAATAAAAGGAAGAAGAGATAAAAATGAAATAATATCAAGCAATCAAACAATGTATGCTAAAGCAAATTCATAGGTAAGAAGGCAAAAAGTTTACAAACTATGAATGGGCCTACAAAAGTAAGGTCAGGCAAGTGAACGCAGTGGTCTGGTATCAAGATAAAGCAGATCTGGACTCAGTCAAGTCAAATAAGAAAAATAATGTAGCATACATTTGTGGGCATCTGCCTATAAAAGGGGAGGGGGAAAAATTTTTGCAGTCATTCCCAGTTATGATTTATGTCACAAAGTAAAATATGTGGTATTGTGGTATATGTAGGATTGAGAGGTGATGGACAAGTTCTTGTGGTGAGTGAGTATATTGAATGAATGGGTCATGATTGTGATTGACTAGGATAGTCAGTGATGACTAGCCTTTCACCACTTCCCCTTTAACCTTGTGCCACAATTTTTGTATAATGCAAAAAATAAAATATACATTCCCAGTTATGATTGAAATTAACACTGATGCAGTTATCACATTGATTCCGTCATGTAAGTCGAAGCATAGTGGTTTGTCATGCACTATGAGGACTTCAGCCTCATCTGAGTTGTCACTGTTTGTACAGATATTAACAGTTCTGACACCATATCATACCAGCATTCTGCCACTGATGATTTCCACGTCCACGTGCTTCCTGGTTCAGAACTGACATTGCTCTGCACTAATGATCAACCGACAGCAGCCAGAGTCAATGAGAGTAGAACACCATTCTCTGTCAGCCGATACATTGCTGCTATTTTGAACCATTCAGTGATAGACCCCAGACTGAACTGTCAAATTTGGAGTCAAACTTGCCATCTGCCATGAGTGCCAAAATAGCTTGTAAAGTACATCAAGAGTGTGTTGAGGTTGGGGGCAAATACTTAATTACAGATTTTATTTTGTTGTTATAATGGGAGTAGAAGTTTATTAGGTCATTTTTATTGGTTGATTTTCAGTGTACACTAAGTTTTAGGCTGTTCTCAACTCTGTGTGACATGATGTCTAAGAAAGGTTAAGTATTGTTTTTTTTTTTTTTTTTTTTTTTTTTTTTGTATTTCATATATAAATTCTATTGTGTGTTTGACTTTGTTTAGTTTATCTACAAGATCCAGTAAGTTAGTATCTCTATGGATATATTAATAGAGCATCATCTATATATCAGACGTAAGTTGATTGTTTAAGTAAAATATTTTTGAAAGAACCAGATTCGAGAAATTCTAAGATACATGCCATCACTCTACTGAGAGGCAATCCCATTAGTAATCCTAATTTTTGTTTGTAAGAATTATTAAATGTGAAATCACATTGATTGGTCATGTATATATATATATATATATATATATAAGGCTTTTTCCCAATATCACCTTTCCTAACAGAATTATTACTCTCCCAAGACAACATACACAACTGTATCAAGAAATCAAAAGAGAATGGTTGAATTTGTTAACAGAACAATAAAATCAATATTTGTACACATGATAGTACTTGACGTAATTTTCATTTGTCAATATGAATACAATACCATTTTCTAAATTCTTCTAGTTGCTAAGGACATTTTGTATGTTGTTAATAGTTACTTCATTTTCAATAAATTCATTTCGTTTTTGCCTTGAAAAACTCCACATTGGACAAAATGCATCAGCTAATAATACAATTTTCCTATTGTCTTTTACCTTTATACATAGTCTTTTTCTACAGGTTAACTGAGAAATTTTTCAGATATATAGATAATCGCATCAAATACATAAGTGGAAAGGATAATCCAAGTAGGTCTTTTTAATATAAAATATTAAAAAGGTGGATCCATAAAGAGAGCTCAATATATAGTATACAGTGCAATATAATTAAACTTAATGCATCATCAAAAACATGGTTATAATAATTTATTTCAACTTGTAAGTTTTTAACACCTATCTCATCTGACCAAAATTAAAAATGGTTTAAATTTGAATTTATCGAGAATATTTCACAAAACAA
Organism: Acanthosepion lycidas; assembly: GCA_963932145.1. Classification (NCBI taxonomy): domain Eukaryota; kingdom Metazoa; phylum Mollusca; class Cephalopoda; order Sepiida; family Sepiidae; genus Acanthosepion; species Acanthosepion lycidas. Next base: position 11,718,228 of record OZ010574.1, on the reverse strand, counting down.
GATAACAGGAAGTCTAGATGTTTAACCTAGAAAATTTATTTTCTGGGGTTTTATAATATTGAAGACATGTGGGGAAGGAGGAGTTGTTAGCTTTTAACCTGATTTTCATGTGTGGTGGTTGGGAGAACATAGTAACAGCTAAAATACTAACACACACTCATATATACGCATAAAATGGAGAAGCAAAAATAATAAAATAACTGATAGAAAATAATTTAAAGGGAGAAATATGTATCTCTCACTCACTAATTTATTTATTTATTTTTTTTGCAGAGGTTATGTGTATTGTCGTAATCTGGAATGTGGACCCGGGAAAATTGCTTGGGCAGATGGTGTCCTGTTGTACCGCCCTCATCTATTTGATAATGATTCAGAAACCACAGCTTTTGCCCTCCAAATTGATCCTCACACATTACAGGTTTACTATAAAATATTTTTCATTTTAATAATCTAATTAATATATATTTATTTGCAATTAAAAAAAGTTAACCTATTTTAAAAGTTTTGAAAACATTTGTATATATGTATAATTAGAAATTTTCAACTGAATTCTTAAATTCATCAGATGAAAGATATTCTCTCAATCATAAGTGTTATTTTGTATGTTTTTTTTTTCTTGACATTAAATTCTTTCAGCAAATTTTTTTAGGGCAATTATATTTTTTCAGTGTTATTAATGATCAATTTTAAGTAAATATGTGTTGAATAGTATACAAAGAATTTATTTTAACACATTTATGTTTGTTTCTGAGAAATATTTATTTGCTCCTTAAAAGTTAGTGACAAATTACAAAAGGTTTAAAGTTTTAAAGAATTGTTTAAAATTATGTGCATAACTAATTTATGAATAATTTTTATAATCTCTCACACTATAAATAACAGCAATGAAAAACTCAATTACCAGGGCTTTGTTTTGACATGTTGTTCAGATTATTTCATATAACTTCCTTGATATCTGATTATGCTATGCTTGATATATGATTTTGAATCATATTAAGATTGCTGGTTGAAACTTTGGCTGCTGAAAAATGGTTTCTTTTTAATATCAAAGATCATAAAATTAACATTTGTTTTTTTTTTTTAATATTTATTTTCACATATTTTTGGCAAAATTGTTCCTAAATTTAAAAAAATATGTTATAGTTTAATATGTATGTCATTTGAAAAATAATTACAGTTGAAAAATTTTACATATTTATTTCAATGTGTATATTTTAATGTTTATATAACTCAAATTTTCCAATTTCATGAATTTTTCATGACAATTTTACAGTTTTAATAAAATTTAAAATTTTATATATGATTTATTTTTAGGAAGTAAAAGTTTAAATATCTAAATGTTATATAATAACTTGAAAAACTTGAATTTTAAAAATGTCATACCAAAAGTGAAGACCTCTTCTGTAAAGAAAGTAACAAATTGTAAAGGTTAGATTTTGCAAACAAACTTTAGATTATTTATTTGAAAATTATCCAGAGAAACTGGGTAGATATTCAATTATTGATAAAATATTTTTTCTTTTTGAATAGCCTATCAAATGTGTCTTTCAACCCGAAAATTATCCTTTTGCTGGGATCAAAACAACAATAGCTTTCTGCAGTGATGGTATATATTTTTATTGGATATGGTGTCAAGCTAATTTGAATGATAAAATATTTAAAGGACAGATGGTTTTTCTTGAAGTTTTTAAGTACAATGTAAGTATTGATACTTATATTATTTGACAATTCACTGTAATAAAGAAAATACCTTTGAGTAACACTTTTTATTTTGTTACTGTTTTGTATTCAGGCCTTTGTTAAATACAACATCCTTGAATTTCCTTTGAAATTTTAAATACGAAAAACTTTAGTTATTTCTGTTTTTAGATGAAGTCCCTCATAATTTCTGGTGTACAATAGTCTAAAGAGTTTATTTTAATAAAGATTATAACTTCTATTCACATTATTCTGTGTATGCAAAGTTTGATCAAAATATTCATAAACCCTTTTAAAGTCATGTAAAAGAAGAAAGTAAGCTGAAATCTAAATTTTAGGTGTTACATATTATTATGAAAATTAATCTTTAGTCAACTTTGATTTTGTTTAAAAAGTATTGCTAATGTCAAAACTGGTTAAAGATGTTGATTTTTCATATAGCTCTTGGTAAATATTTGAAAATATTTCATATTGGAGCAAAATTAATTTCAACTAGTTTTTATTTAAAGAAAATTTCCTGATCTTCGAAGAAGTATATTATTAGGATAAACTTTTGTAAAATTTAACTTATAGCATCTTTGATATTTACTCAAGTTTGCTTTGTATAGTACAAAGCCCAAATTGTAAGAAATATTTTTATATGAAAGTTCATCCAAGTCTCGAGAGACACTTAAGATAGAAGTTTACTATTAAAATGATTATGATGAATAAAGTGTGTAATATGAATGAAAGAGGACATGGTAGCAAGTGAAGTTTTAAGGATAAGTAGGATAGATAACAATTGATCCCTGACTTGTAGAGGTTAAGATTGTCAATGTTTGGGGAAGCGTCCATAGTAGTTGTTGGGGGTGGGTGGGGTGTTGATGGTCAAGTGAAATTTTCTCCTTACCTTTGGAATATGGATGAAATGAGAAGGATTCATCTCCATGGAAGTAGCATGGTGTGCCCTAGTTGTAAATGTCTGAACTCGTAGAACTAAAGAATAGAGCTCATCTGAACATTTGGAAATGGTAATAGAGTAGCAACAGCATTACATTTGTAGGGAAAAAGGCTGAATAAGTTTTGTCACACAAAATCGTATAAACAATTTTGAACTTGATAAAGTTTGGAAAGAGAGGATTGAGCACTTTCAGCCCAGGCAGCAACACTCCATTTTTGGTCTAATCTGACTCTTGTAAAGATAAAGTATGGCAGAAAGAATCAGGTACTTTCTAGAATGGGAGAATGAACCAGTCATTTTTCCAGCATACTTAGTAATGGATTGTACAGATGAGCTCCACTTGAAGTCTTTGTAACCTAATACATGTTCAAAGCATGGAGAGTGCTACCATTCATTTTAACTGGATATAATTCAGTTTGATCAATGATAATGAAACAATACTAGCTTGATTTTTGTGGTATTGAAAATTTATAGGCCAGTTTTTTATGTCCTATTGAGCTGGCCAAAGAAGAGATCAGCTGCAATGCTTTGGTCATCTCACTTTTTGGAAGTCTGTCCATAAACTGTGATATCATCTGTGTAAATATTTTATTCATGATTTTGAAATGTTCCAAAGCAGATTTTTAATAAAAAGCAGATTGTTAATAAAAAGCAGATAAAAGTTAGGACAAGGAGAGAGCCTTGAGAGATGCCTGCATTGAGAATACTGGCCATTCACAATGACTTTTATTTGGTTTGAAAATTGTGTTCCACAAATTTTCAACATGAGGAAAATCTATTATGAATATCAGTATTAAAATTGCTTTCTTTTTAACTGATTTCAAACACTGTGACCACTGTACCATTTGGAAATGCCCAACTACATCAATCACTATTGAAAGTTCCACCTTCCAGACTACTCTGATAAAATACTTTTATTATACATTATAATTTTTTATTCACAGGCTGAATGCAATGTCATGGTTACTGTACGGGAACAAATATTGTTGCAAAGAAAGGAAGAGAGTAGCTCTAAGACATTTAATGATACCCTGCTATCCAAACTTCGTCCATATCGTCCATCAGGAAGCACAGCAGCCCTAGTTGCTATTTCTGGTGTAGATACAGTCTCTACACGTAAGGATGATGGTGAGTTAATAACTTATTTTTCATGATGGACATTAAAGTATTTTCAAAAAAATTAAATGAAAAGTACAAATACTTCATTTTATATCTTTAAAAATAGTCACTTACTTTTTTAGTAAAAGTTTGAAAAGTTTGAAATTTTTTATTGGTTATTCTATTTGTAGTGCATATTTACTCACCCACATCTCAGAAGAAGCTTAATTTGTAAATCTGCCGATTCTGTAATTTTTCTGTAACTTTCTGTGGGAATCTCAGTCTCATAATAAGTTTACCAAGAATAATGAACTTTGGAGAAAGCATGAAGTTAAATTGCTCTTATTAAACTGGAGACAGAATCAATCTAATGATAGTTTGTGTCTGTTATACTTTCTCTGGAATATGTAAAACAAAGTAGCCTTCATTTTCATTATTGATTTGCTTATAGCCATTTTTATGTTTTTCAATTAAAATTTTCTGAAATCAAATTTTGTCTTAGACATTACTTCAACTTTTGTTAAAAATTGAGTATTTGACTATTAAAGTGTACTCTAGGTAAGGATTTTTTTACACAAATTTAACTGAGCATTATCATATTTTTTTCAGTTACAGTTTTGTCATATTTTCAATTTTTATATTTTGTTAAAGCTAATTTTCAAGGAAACACTTCCTGTGGTGTTACATTGAAAAATTTGATCAAAACTCCTATATTTTGTGATGGCACATCTGTAGTGCTATTGACCCCGGTATCTGGAGGTACAAACTCGGGTCCAGCTCGGAATCTGTTTGGAGGATCTTTAGCTGCAATAAGATGTAAGTCAAGTTTGTCCTCATTTTTTTTTTTATCATTTTAACTTTTGTGCCTATTTTTTGTTTTGAAATTTGTAACATTTATTGGGACATTGTTATATTTCCATTTGGATTAGTTTTGAATCTCCATTTCAAATAAAACAATAAGAAATAGGAGAATTAAAATAAAAGAAATTGAAAATTAATTTTGGGAACATCTCTACAAAACAAAACATGTGACAGTTGAAATTAGTAATTTTGTATTTTAACTCATGTCTATTTAATAGTAGCCTAATGTAGCACAATATTTAAAATTACTTTTAATGTCATTACCATGAAATATTGTGCATATTGTAATAGCTTTTATTCTTTAAACTTAAACAGTATTTACCAGCAATAACTTGCCAGCTGATAATAATCCTCATTCAGTTTTAACTGCATTTTTCATCATTTGCATTTTCACAAGATGCAAGAATACTGAAGATATGAATAAAAGTAGTTTGATAAGATTCAGGAATATAACTTGTGTTATTTGTGCCAATAATCTAGGATCATTTGATCACTGTTGGATTTCCACAAATCAGATGGACCTATCTTCCATTTTGCAATCAGGAATTGGTGCTGGGTTTCAAGATACATTTTGAAATGGATTGCTGTTTTCATTTTCTTTTTATTATTGTTCATCCAATACAAGAGCCACTCAAGGTAGAGGGTTACTAATTTGATGTCATTTTATGGACATACTAAGGAGCAAGAGGTGTATATTATATAAATGTAATTATCAGGGGCTCTTGAAAAATGAAACCCATACTCTTTGTTACTTAGAAGGTATTTCTGTTGAGATGATTGACAACTTTCTTGTTGATGATAGTCTCAAAAAGTTTGCTGAAGGTACTAAGGAAGCTAGTGGGTTGATATTGCAATGGGGATGAGTGCTCACCTGTGTTCTTGTAAACTGGGTGTACAACTGACACTTTCCATGAACCTGGAAAACATTTCTCTTTCATGTAGTGAATAAACAATTTTGCCAAGATTAGGGATATCTCTGGACTAAGGTTCTTTAAGAACTACATGAATTTTAACAAAACTAGTAACATTCATTGTTTTGGTTTTTTATAATTCTGAAAGCTTACTGAGCAGAGATGTCATCAAGTTTGTTTTGTGAAAAGGTGAAGACAGTTGGAGAATGGCCCTTGTTGTCTAGTGTGGAGTTACAGGCATATTTTATTGCAAAAATCTTAACTTTATCTGATGCAGACATGATAACCATATGGCCATTTATGATGGAAAGTGCTGGCAACTTGCCTTTGCCTCTGTTGAGATACTTAATTGTAATTTTACAGAACCCATGCAAACCAAGTTTTCTTTTTTGTTTTCAGCTTTGGCTTGGACTTCTTGTGCATAACTGCTCTTAGCATTTTTCAGGACTTTTGCACTGATTGCAGGCAGTAAGAATTTTGTCAACCTCTCATTCTGATAGAGATGGTAGTTGTGGTTATTGTGAGCTATGGCCATATCACATTAGGGCTTGAACAAAGGTTGGTTATTCAGCCTTTGTTGGTACTTAAGATATGTAAATGTCTTAATCATGCCAAGTAGATTGCCAAGTTTCAAATGATAAAGAGTTAATCTGCTTAGTTAAGAATGCAAATAAAGAATTTCTACAATTGCTTAACTTTTAAATTTTTTGACCTATCATATTATATAATGTGTCTTAATATTTGCTACTTGTTTTCTAGTTTTGTAAATCTCATCATAAGAATGGTTCTTAATGATTATAATTGATGTCAGTATGTTTCTGGATATTTTTGTATTTGGATAGCATTTGATAGATAATAATCTGTCACAAGGCTATCTGAATAAATAATATGCAATTACTGAACAAATGGCCAAGATATCCAATTACAGTCATTATTCAAATTCCATTATGCATAACCCATTAGTTAAAAAGCATCCCCAAAGAATTACTGTGACAAACATTCAACACAATTACCATGATCAAAAAGGCCATTTCCAATTAGGAAAATACTTATTAGTGATATAGATACACCAAATATGGTGAAAAGCCAAAATAAGGAAAGTGGGGATGCTGATCATTTACATTTAACTTAGCTAGAGTAAATTACTGACCCAATCATCCAATAATGTTTCTTTCACCACAAGGACACAGTCTTGCTTACCATTCCTACTAGAGTAGGTACCTCCACTAGGTCACGTAAAAAAGCGGCCTATCACGATCAAAAATGACTCATAAATCAACGAAAACAAAGTTTTGTCTTAATATGTTTATGTTGTTATGAAAGAGGAAAGACCAAAGTATTTTTTAAATATTTTTTGAAATTTTTTACTCCTTTCTAACACGTAGAAAATTTTGGTTAAAAATTATGTTTTTTTTTACGACTGCGCGATAAGACTAAAAAAAGGTTTGTTTTATTTTGCGCTTTTCCCCGAGGAAAACACACGTTAATTAGGAAATTCTTGCAAAAATCAAATAATTGTTGGATTTTAATGTAACTTTCAGGACTTATTCAGAAATGAATGAAATTATTTAAAAAAAATTTTTTTTCAGAAAATCTTGTTAAAAAGACATTTTTTTTTTAACATGTTTCCACCCACTTACATATTTTCATGAAATTTCGAGAAATTAAATCAGAGTTCCCGGGATTTTTTTTATTAGTTATAAACAGGAATCATTGTAGAAAGTAAATCACCAATTTTTTTTTGTCAAACATTTGCTACTTTATAGAAAATCAGATTTGAATTGTAAAAAAAAAAAATGTAAAAAGTATCTAATTTAATTAATTAGAAAAGCTTCCACCTGTTTTTGTAGATACGTTATACTAAGGACATTATTTTGTGAAGAAATAAAAATTTTTCGATGAATAATGTATTTTTTGCAAATTTTTTCCAGATTTTAAAAATTTATTCATTAACGTCTTAATACTTCAAAAATCGTTTAAAATTATTTATTTCAATCGTGCACGCAATGTAATGATAACGGTAATGAAAATGTAAATTTACGAATCGAACTTTGAAAAGCACATAACACTCGTTTATGCAGAAATAATTTTAAAATAATTTTAAAAATAAATTTTTATTGAAAAACGTTCATAATTTCTATGTATGAAAATGTATACGCGACATAAAAATGTCACGTGATTTGTGTCGTCTGGCACCGCAGTTATTTCTCTTCTCTGTCCAGTTCAGATCCACATCGTTAACGTGTTTGCAGAAATTCTTTTCAAATTTTAAAAGTTGTAATTATTTTTAATTACTTTTTATTAAATATTTTTCTTTAAAGTATTTTCTTTTATTTTGGATAATATTTCATTGAAATAATTTTTTTCTTATTAATTAATTTAACATAAGATTGAGAAAGTAAGAGAAACGGAAACCAAGACAATAACATTACCTGAACCTGAATAATAAAAAAAAGTTTAAAGAATTACGTGAATAATAAAAAAAGTTTAAAGAATTACGTGAATAATAAAAAAAAAGTTTAAAGAATTACCTAAATAATAAAAAAAGGTTTAAAGAATTACCTAAATAATAAAAAAAGTTTAAAGAATTACCTAAATAATAAAAAAAGTTTAAAGAATTACCTAAATAATAAAAAAGTTTAAAGAATTATGCATTTAAAAAATTTAAACAATTATATAATTAAAACAATAAAGAATTAGTATCTAATAAAAACTTCAAACAATTATCTAAAAAAAAAAAAAGTTAAAAAATTATTATCTAATGAAAAAGTTTGAATAAGAAAAGTTTATATACAATTATCTAATTAATAAGAAAAGTTTAAACAATTATGTAATGATTTAAAAAATTGTCTAATTAAGAAAGTATGAAATAAAAAAATTAAAAAAATAGTACATAATTGCTGAATAAAAATGTTAATATTTAAAAAGTACTAGTTACAAACGAAAAACGGCGTTCGCCTAATTTAAAAATTTGTCAATTTTGATCATCCATAGCTGTCTGTCATCGCCTCGTCAATTGCGAAATCGATGAAAGACATGCAAAAATTTCAGACACATCGTTAAGAAATGTTTGGATACAAATTTTTTAAGCTATAAGTAAGTACTGTTTGTTTCATATCAGATTATTTTAACTTTAAATTTTCTAATTTTACTCAAATAACGTGTCAAAAATATATAAATTTATTTTAGGAAGAAGTTTAAATTCAAAATTTTGTTTGTTTACAAATTTCTTAAAATTTAAGAAAATGTCCGCTTTTAAGAAAATTAAACAAAAATCGAGCATATATTTGACATTCCAATCTATATAATTTCTATCTAAAAGACTTCAGAATATTTTACTTAGTGTAAATAATAAATTTAATGCTTTAGCTTTCAATTAAATAACAACATATTTAAACAAAACTTTGTTTTCGTTGATTTATGAGTCATTTTTTATCGTGATATGCCGCTTTTTTACGTGACCTAGTGGACATACCTATACTAGAGTCACCAAAATATCAATGTTTCATTATGAAGTCATAACTAGTCCCCATAAATACAGTTTTTGTCTCTGTGTGTGGTGGGGAGCATAAAAATAACAATGTCTGTCCTCAATGTGCCTTTACAAGCACTAAACAAAACTGTGCTTTCAAGTAAGCCTCCTTAGTCCTACATTGTGGCAGAAGTATCAGTTCACCAGATGAAAATAATGTGTAACTGAATAAAATAGAGAAGCATTTATTCATCAACCATGCTCACAGTGATTATAGCGATTATGAAAGACACACTGAAATGTGAAGTGTCCTGCATCCACCAGAGAACTGATATATCTATCACCCAATGAGGTAACAAGGAAAATTTAAAAAGGGGTAAAAATAATAGGGGTTGATGATCATATATCATTTCTTAACTAAGCTAGCTTAAAAAAAGTGGGGGGGGGGACTTCCTAGACTACTTTATTTAGGGAAGCTGAACATCTTTAAATGCCCAACTGGTCTCCAAATGCCACTCTAAGACAGTGTAGTGGTATTGACGGAATAAATCAACCCACACATTTTTTACTTTACGAATGTGCAAGAAAACAAAAAAGCAAACAGGAGAAAGAATACAAGAAAATAACTTTTCTTAACAAGTACAATATTTATATCTATAAATGACAACAGTTTACAATAACATTAATAATGTGAGTTACTTCCCTTTGACTGGGGTAATGTTTTTACTAATACATTTTTTTATAGGAGCTCACAAAAGTTGAATTATCCTGTAGTTCAAAATGTTCACTGAAAGAAAATCTTATAAAGCCGAAAATATGCCGATAAACTTTCAGCTTCAAAGAAGTTGGAGAAGTGAATGTTCTATTTGTTTTTGTTGCTCCTAGTTGAATGTATTGCTCGTAATTGTTTGTACTTAAGTTTAAGACTCAATAACGTAATTGAATGTTTTCTTGTAGAAATTGGTGAGTGAGATGTTTCATTGAAATTGTAGCTTGAATTTCAGTGAAGTTATTTCATGTTAAAGAACTTGAGGTTCTAACTTTGTACTTCACTGCAGTAATGATTCAAGCGTCGTGAAGTCGTCTAGCAAATTCTAGTCGTCGTAAATTCTCACTGACTGGGGTCGCTCGTACCTTTAATTTATACCTTTTTTAGTCACGTGACAGGCTCCGACGGCATTGTTTTTTCGACAGGTCAAAAACTAGGTTGACGTTGTTCGGACGTAGTGGTGAGCAGGTAAATTGTTTTTTTAACATCTGTTAATCACTCAGAAAGCGCCTTACAAAACTCAGTCTGGAACCTGATATGTTTTGTGTGTTGCTTATTGAGAACAATGCACGTAAAGATATACGAGATAATTTTACTATTTATTGTCCAATGAGAAGTTCAGGTTTTAAAGAAACATTTATGAAGATGTGATCCGCTTTCTGCACGAAAATCGACATTTGTGAAAAAGTGGTAGCGGACAGCTAAAACAGCACATTTACTCAGTACAGATGTGAAACTCTCACCCACCTTTCACCAAATTTCAATGAAGAGATTCACTTCCTTTCTGTCCTGATCTTGACTTTAAGCTGGCTTTTAAAGAAAAGAATTATTTGGGAAGAGGTAAACTTCTTAACCTCCATGGATTTCTTTCTGTCATGTTGTTGACACCACAACACCATGCAAAGGCCAAGTAAGCAGAGGAACAGTCTTTTTCAATAGTGCCCCCACATTACAACAAACAAAGTTTGCTTTGAGGATAAAAACTTACAGTATAGCTAACATGAAACCTTCAATTAGCCTGCACAAGGGTGTATGACTGCAATGGAAGAAGGTGTGTTTGTTAGTTTCTTCCCACTGACCACAGTGAATGCATTCAGACAAAAATGTTAGTTCCACCACTGAACAAAATTTCTTACTGACCTAGAATGAACACTAGCCAAGTTGTTACTGAGGCATTTCGACTTGGGTGGTCACGGCCATAGCGAAATTCCACTTGCATGCAAGAGTTAGATCCAGGCTAAAAAAGAACAAGCCTTCAAAAATTTATGGTCAACTTTATCAAATGCTCTGGACTGATCCCAATTGAAGAAAATGACTTCACTGTCAACTATGATTAAGTGTACCAAATGAATATCCTGAATAGTCATATATTCACAACACAAGTCTGTTCAGGGCAAATTAAACTAGACATTGACAGCCTGCAAACAGCTAGCTAAGATCTTGGCCAAAATATTCAATGCTGTGCTTAACATTGTTAAGGGCTGAAAATTACTAATCCCATCTCTACTGTCTTTGTTCCCGTGTAACAACTTGATCACATTCCTGCTGAAGCATTGGGATATAGAGCCCCTATTAATCCAGTTGTTGAAAATCAGTTCCAGCAAGAGGACAAAGACTTCATAAGTAAGGCTATCTAAGTCTAGAGTCTTGTCCTACCCAACCAGTTACAAGACATCACAGATTTTACTCTTATAACACCCAGCCAAAAGTCAGCCACATAATCGCCAAACTGGACTCCTTGGTGAACAAATCCTGATAGTAATTCCTAAAAACACAACATATGTCCATGTTTGTTATCATAGTTTGTCCATCTGACAATGTGACACAAGTGATATATGTTGATCAGCTACATTTTGACGTTCCTCTTGCTGGAATTCAGCAGCCATATTCATTGCCTTGTAAGACATTGTTTTTAACCTAGCCTTAACTATTAGTTTAATCCTTCTTGATAAGTCAGGAGGCCAGCTCTGTCCTGATTTTGAATAATTTCTCACAATCTCCTGATTGGACAGCCCAATCTAGATTCACATGTCATTTGCACTGCTAATCTATATAGATTGAGTCAGTGACTATAGTCAGCTGCAAACAATTTAATTCTATACTTCATAACTACAACCCCTTTCAATTCCTGCTGTATTGTTAGTAGTAGCTCTTCCTGGAAATCATTCTCCTTTAATAATGACAAGTTGAGTTTTCCTAACCTGGGTCTAAGTTTATCAAACCCAGATGAGCCTATGGTTTGAATAAATTATCGAATGCAAACCAGCAGCCTAATTAAGACCAAACCTGAGCAGCTACTATTAGTCTAAGTCCATATTACATCCTGGGGGTACTCATTAGCAATTTATTGACAGGATCAAACTTGCTGATAAAGTCCTGAAATAGCTTCATGTTCAGGTTTTTTGTAGTCAATCTTTCTCCAGTATGATGTAAATCCACCACATTGATGACTAGAAGGTGATTCCCTAGCTGCTACACTGGTTGTCTCCTCCTCTTCCTCCTCCTTCTTCTTATTATTATTCTTGGTCACCATATTTAGTTCTTGTACATTCTTACCCTTTTGGAATTTCATATTTTCTTTGAGAGGAGGTCAAAGTTGATTGATCAGAAATATTTTTTTCTTGTGATTTTGAAATCTTGTCAGTTGTCTTACTATCTTCTTAAGATTTGAAAAATAAGGAAAGAAAAGGGAATAACAATTACTGGCAGAAACAAATAAAAGTAAATTGATCACAACAAAAACAATGAAACTGTTCGATGTAAAAAAATTTACTCCATCAAACAAAAACAATGAAGAAAAAATATATACAAATTAAAAACAAACTCCAGTGTAGAATTGCTCTAGAAAAAAGAAATAATACAGGTATGGTAAAAACTGAAAGGGAGAAAAAAAAATTAGTAAAATAAAGAAAAAAATGTTAACAGAATTCAGGGATTCAGAAGTTTGTTGGTGTAAATTCCAAAATTCTGCACTAGGGCTGACAAAAATCCTTACAAATAATGTCTCAACTCCTTTGTAATTTGGAAAAGGCACATGTGTGGACTGGCATCCCTAATAGAACTATTGAGAGATGGCCATGAAGATTCAAAACAAACATAATTTATCAGTGGGCATGCCAGATTTACTGAGTCTCTTTATGATTGTATTAGTTGTCATCTTCAGTTTGTTGTAACTTAATGCAGCAATTGTCAATTAAGAATACACTATGGTTTTTTTAAATGTAAGATTTTTTTATGGTCCTGAATTTCTTAAATTTCTTGATATGATTCTGCACTTATAGTTTTGTAGTCCGTAGCCTCTTCGTAAGAAGCTACATTGTGTAACTTTAAATCATCACAGTTTTTTAGTTTTACTCCAGTTGATCTATCCTAATGACTATATATAAACAAATATCACATCAGATTTCATTCATTTATCATCCTCTGTTTTGTTGTATTCTAGTCAACTTTGATCTTCAAAAATTTAAATGCAGTGTCAATTGTTATAATTCCTGTTCTTTTATTGTTCTTTCTCCTTAATGTTTTTTTCCTCATATTTTCTCAGGCTCAGTAGCCCCTTGCTTGGGATGAAATGATTAAAAACAAAATTGATTCAATAAAATTGTTTGAATATTTTTCTTTACAAAATGTTTTTTATCAAGTTATTAGTGACTGAAAAAGTGATCATTGCTTTATCCATTTTAATATAATTTTATTGACTATGAAAATATTTGTTTTCAGCTCTTGCTACTAATATGTGCTATAACATATTTGATGGCTTATTCAACTCACGAGTAGATCTTGTTGATGCACCAGCATGCTCATTAGCCCGCGGAGCTTCAATTTTGGGACTAGGTAAGAATTATGTTTATTTACACTTGCAAATGAGTGTACCTCTGTATACACAGTATAGCTTTGAAAATTAAATATTTGATTTTTAGCTATTTAAATATATACATGCATATAGACTTTGAAATGCTTAAATTATGGGTCAAAATGTAAGTAAATATAATCTGACAATCTCTACATTCTTTCACGTCGGGCCTTTAAATAATTTGAAACTTTGGAAAATTTTCTGGATTTTTTTTTTTTTTTTTTTTTTTTTTAATGTTCAGCCAATACAAGGCGCAAAGGCCACTCAAGGTAGAGTGTTACTGTGTGGAGTTATATTAGCATAAAAAAGGGCAATATATTAGGAAAGTTAAACAGCCAATTCCAGACTTGAAGAGGTCAAGATTTAATTAACAAATAAAATTTCAGAGTTCAGGCAGAGACATTAGGAGTATAGACTTGAAGTAGATTTTAGAAGGAACTGGAAACCCAATCCTAAACAAGAAACAAGGGATGAACCTCTACTCCTGTTCAAAAGACCGGGATGAAGTGTAAACCGAATGATAGGCAAACTTATCTACTCCTATTGAGAGAGGAATAAAATAATAATTACTGAAGAAAATTTCACATTTCAGGTGGAGATGTCAGAAGTAGAGTTGAAAGAACTGGAAACCCAATTCTAAACAGGAAACAAGAGATAAACCTCTTTTTTTTCAGTCTATGTACTTCTTTTATCAGTTTTCATATTTCTTTTATTATTACTTTGGTTTATTTCACTCTTTTATTGTTATTTGTTTTCTTAATAAGCCAGCTGCAACAATAAGTTCCAAAAGTAGCATACCCAATTAAAAATACAAAAACAAAAAACACTTGCTAAAGTTTTGAACTTTTAAGAAAATTTTGTATTTAAACTTAACCATTAATTGTCCACTATACTATTTTTTTAGAAACCTATAATTAATACTAAATTTTTATAATTAATACTCATTAAGCATCTGTTATTTTTTCTGTTAATCTTAGCATGAACAAAGTATGTTGTATCTGATTTTTCCACATCTGATATCTGACCAGATTGATATTCTGTTATATCATTAGACTTATGATACTATAAAACTACTGATCATAGTATTCTAAATGTGGGGAAAAAAGGAATGGCTTACCTCCCAAACGCCCTCGCGTCTGTCTGGCCTGTGGGTTAAGAAAGGAAAGGGTCCAAGATGGCGTCCGTGAATTTTAATATTTACGGTCTCGTGCAGTCACGCAAAGTCGCGTTACATGCATGGTAATGAGGTGTTTCTGGACTCCATAAAAGCAGGTCGCTTGGAAAAATGAACAGAACAGCATTACACCAGTGTTCAGTGTACATGGCTTTGCATTGTAGCGTGTAAGACATTTTCCGACGGAAAGAGTTGCGTCCCTTTCACCCTTGAATTTGAATTTGAACAAGAGTTCGACGGTTCCCCTGCTGGCCCGTCTGTGGTCAAGTGGTGGGAAAAGGCTGAGCGGGTCTGCCGGCTGTGTAAAGTTAAAGATCCCACACTGGTCATCCCTCTGAGGCTCACCAAAGGAGCTTACGCCGTGTATCAACAGCTCAGGGATGACGCAGACTTGGAGGAAATTAAGCAGGCTCTATACGTGGCATTCGGTGCGGACCCCTTTGTCTCCTGGAGGCAGTTCACCGAACGGCGGCTTGGGCCAGATGAAACGGTAGATGTCTATCTGGCCGATTTGAGGAAGCTGGCCGCACCGTTCGGTGGAGCAAGCGATCAAATCCTAGGATGCGCCTTTCTGGCCGGACTCCCAGACAACGCCAGTCGACTGCTACGAGCATCGTCAAGGCTCAATGAGCTGGGGTTAGACGAGTTACTGGCCAGAGCCCGGAATATTCTGAAGGACGACGCGGAGCCTGTCTCAGCAGCTGTGGAAGCACCCGCACCGCCAACTGAGGACACAAGGTGGTATAAATGTGGCGAACTGAACCACTTCTCCAAAGACTGCCGAAGCCGAAGCAGTGCGAAGGATACGCATAACCGAGGAACACGGCGACGTATGCGTTGCTACAGGTGCAACAAGCTGGTCCACGTAGCAAGAAGCTGTCCGGGAAACAGGCAAGGGGAGTAAGCTACAGCGCCAGTCTTCTCTCCAGATCGCCGCTGAACAAGGCGCTACCCGCAGTGAGCGTGTGGATTAACGGCCGTGAGCGCTTTGCGCTTGTAGACACCGGGTGCACCCAGACCCTTGTGCGCAAGGCATGTTGTGACACGTGTGATGAGAAAAAGATTCCAATTCTGACTGTTGGCGGGGGCTCGCTAGCCTCTTGTGGAGTGAGCGTCATCCGCGCAAGCATCGGCGATGGGCCTGCAGTAGCCGTACAAGCCCTGGTCGTGGACGGAGAATTGCTCGGCTATGATCTGCTTCTGGGAATGGACGTCATCAAAAAAGTGGGTGGCATCCATGTTGGCGAAGAGGGTCGGGAGTGTTTCACTGAAACTGGTCTTGCTCTAAGTGCAGCAATGGAGCTAGAACGGCCTGACTTTCGTGCGGAATTCGACCAGCGCACAAAGTCCTGGACGGTTTCCTGGAAATGGTCGGATGATCAACCGCCAGAGAAGCTGTACAACAGTGTGCCAGAGTATAAAATCCCGCCGCTAGCTTGTGTGGAATACGACAAGGAGTTGCGAGCCTGGATTAATAACGGGTGGTTGGTTCCTTATCCAGAGAAGGAATTGGGGCCCCCGAAGGGCCTGATCCCGCTAATGGCGGTTCTCCAGCACAACAAACAAAAGGTGAGGCCAGTGCTCGACTACGTGGACCCTTTTACAGCCCGCGCGGACGTGTGTACCGAGAAGCTAAGGGAATGGCGACAGGCAGGATCAAATGTATCTGTGCTGGATCTTCGTAAGGCATATATTGATTACGTGAACGAGGGAGTCATATCTGTGGCGCGCGTGAAAGAGCATCTCTATAACTTTGGCCTCCTCAGCAAGGAACCGGAGAGGCTGCAGGATGGTGCACGAGTGCTTGGTTTGCAGGTCTGGGGAGAGGATGACGTTCTGTATTGGAAACGGGGAAACGAGGTCCCAGACATGCCCACCGTTGTCACGCGGCGAAGCATATTTTCCTTGTGCGGCAAGTTAGTTGGGCACCTTCCTGTAGGTGGCTGGTTGCGTGTTGTGGTGGCGTTCATCAAGCAGAGAGCATCTGATGTCACCACTAGATGGGATGACGAAGTTCACGACGCCCCTCTCCTCACCATGATGAGGGAGGTCCTCGCTAGAGTACGCAAGGAAGACCCAGTGCGGGGCAGATGATGTGTCGACAGCCAAGACCTCAGTGTGTGGGTTGACGTAAGCTCTCTTGCAACCGGTGTATCGATAGTTCACGATGGAGCCGTGGTGGAAGATGCTTGCTTGTTACGTCCAGAAAAGGACTCCCAGCACATAAACCTAGCAGAGCTCGATGCTGTCATCAAGGGGATCAACTTGGCGATCGTCTGGAAGTCGACCACCCTGCGTCTGTTCATGGATTCTACTTGCGTCTATAAGTGGATCTCGGATACCCTTACCGGGAGGGCCAGGGTGCGGACTAAAGCCGCCAGTGAGATGCTTATCCAACGACGGCTCGACACGATCGTGAAGCTGGTGCAAGAGTACGCACTGACAATGGAGGTGTCCCTGGTCAAATCTAGCTTCAACAAGGCAGATTGTTTAACGAGGGTGCCCCAAAGGTGGCTTGATGCCACTAAGAAAGCTATTGAGCCCGTGCAACCCACCTGCGCTGCATCCATGAGTCCCGTTCGATCTAATCGAATCAAAGAAGTCCACCAACAAAGCGGGCACACTGGAGTCAAGCGGACCCTGTATTTCGCCAAGTTGGTTGACCCAGGAGTACAAAAGACAGACGTCAGAAGAGTGGTCAGAAACTGCGTGGCGTGCCAGTCTATAGACCCAGCACCCGTTTGCTGGAAGAAAGGGCAGCTGAGCGTGAGGAACCACTGGAGCCGGCTGGCGATAGACGTTACTCACCACAACAGCGAGGATTTCCTGACGCTCATTGATTGCGGTCCATCCAGGTTTGCAATATGGCGGCTGCTGCGTCGGCAAGATTCAGCCACCATCATCCGTCAGTTAAACAGTATCTTCCTTGAACGTGGCCCCCCAATGGAGATATTAACCGACAATGGCACCGCATTCAACAGTGAGCAGTTCAGGAGGTTTGCGGATGCCTGGGGAGTGCACCTACGGTTCCGGTGCCACCACGTACCGAGTGGAAATGGGATCATCGAGCGGAACCACAGGACCGTCAAGACCATCGCAGCCAGGACGGCTGCGTGGTGTCTGAGGCGGTCTACTTGTACACTGTGACCCGAAGGATGATGTCTCACCCTCTACGACGCCAGCCGACACATTGCATAGGTACCACGTCAGAGTGAAGGGCATAGAGACCAACTTGCTGACGGAACTGAAAGTAACCAGAGAGAGGCTGAAGAAAGGCGATGTCGTCTGGGTTAAAAACCCGCGCAGCAAGTGCACGACGAAATACGAAACCGGACGCGTCACTGAGGTGATCAGCCCACAGGCGGTGCGGGTCGACGGTGTGCCCCGTCACGTTAAGGACCTGCGGCCGGCGACGCAGTTGCAACCATCGCTGGACGACGGGAGCGAATCGGAATCTGAGACCAGTGAGGCATTGCTCTGGTTCATGCCAGCTCCATCAGGCAGTGACTCGGATATCAGCAGCCTTCCAAGGGACGCGGTGTTTTTCGACCCTCAGACCGCGGACATGTCCGCGGTCTGAGGGTCGAAAAGAAGCACCCGGCGAAAGCGATCGCCGCCTTCCTGTCACCTCTGTGATCATGAGATCAGGGGGGAGTGTGGGGAAAAAAGGAATGGCTTACCTCCCAAACGCCCTCGCGTCTGTCTGGCCTGTGGGTTAAGAAAGGAAAGGGTCCAAGATGGCGTCCATGACTTTTAATATTTACGGTCTTGTGCAGTCATGCAAAGTCGCGTTACATGCATGGTAATGAGGTGTTTCTGGACTCCATAAAAGCAGGTCGCTTGGAAAAATGAACAGAACAGCATTACACCAGTGTTCAGTGTACATGGCTTTGCGTTGTAGCGTGTAAGACATTTTCCGACGGAAAGAGTTGCGTCCCTTTCACCCTTGAATTTGACACCCTTGCTACACTAAACATTTTCATTTTCAATGCAAAAGTAACTCAAAATTAATTCTTTTTAATTTGGCAGTAATTTTTTTATAACATTTTTTCTGTTTTGTTTAAATTATTTTATTTTTATGTAATAAAATGTTTAAATAGTAAATAGATTTTATGAAAATATAAAATTTTTTTTTTTTTTTTTTTTTTTTTTTTTTTGTAGGTGTCTGCTTTGATTCTAAGAACAATCTAATATGGTCATGTGGTAATGACTTGGTTGATCAGTTTCACAATCCTGCACATAAATCTCCTCACATTATAAGTCAACAACTAGGTTTCCCTTTCATTAGACCAGTTCAATTACCATCAGGTATGGCTTTTTATTTTTTCTTTCAAACAAGATCATTTAAATAGTTGATGCATAATCATAACATTTTTATTTTTTGTATCAATCAAAATAAGCCAATATTTGTTGAATGAAGACATTAATATAGTGTTTATTAGTGCTATAACTCCAAAACACAATCTAAATTAGATATGGGCTGACAGCTAGGGATGTCTGCTTAGAGAATTTTAAAATTTTAAAGTCTTTAATTCTGTATTTTTTTTAAGTTTTTTAAATATCAAAATGTACATTCTGATCTAAATAAAGAATAAAATATTATAGAGAATTTTGCATTACACTATTCATAAGAGAATTATGCTGTTTGTCTTTCAATTAATGATAAATTTAGAAATCTACCATAATGTGTAAAATGCAGACTTTTATTTAATGCAACTCTCTGTTTCTGTAGATAAAAATCTTGAATATATATTTTCTTTTATAATATTACTTAATGAAACTTTACAAAAGTTATGGCAAATTTACTTTGAAAAATACCACTGTTTTAACAATTTTTGTCTTCCTAAAGTCACTCATTGTGACAAGTAAACATATCCACCAGTTGTACACAGCATGGCTACTCATGAGAAATTATAATTGTAAGCCACTCTAGCTGAGTTGGCTATTATGAGAGAAAATACATAAGAATGAGATCACTGTATTTAGCTCTTTGTTTTTACAGTTAAATGAAATTGCCAAAATTTAGGAATAATATGAACTCTATTTTGACCTTTTGATTCTGACAAAGAAGTTTTCATATAATACACAAATACAGTGTGATGTTTAGAAAGTGATTGATGTTAAATAAACATTGTCTGATATTAAAATTGTAACAACATACAGTTAATACATAGCACTCAAAGGCTAATATTCAAATAATGTATATCTAGCATGATGTAAAGAGTCTTAGAAGTTTAAATGGATGATTTTAAAAATTGTCAAGTTGTAATTAAGCATTTTGATTTAAAAATATTTCTCTAATGTTAAAAATGGTACAAAGTGTATGATTTTACCACTTTGCAATAAGTTGTTATTGTAACTGTTACTCAAACTTTTTTAATTAAAATTTACATTCAAAATAGCATAATCTAAAAATATATGCCTTCATTAAATATGCTTGTATTTTTATCATTCAAATTTAGAATATTTAAATATACAATAAGAGATAATATATACTTTGTAGAATATATTTTAATTGATAATTTTTGATAAAATTTAGTGAAATATATAATATTTGTGTTTTGATTATGATAATTATGATAGCTATAAAGTAAGCATTTTCCCATTAAATTTTTAGGCCTCTGTAAATTTGGATACAAGATATTAGAACTTAATTGTAAATAGAGTAATATTTTTTCAGTTAGCATCATTTCAAGTTGTAATCAGAAATAGCTTTATTTGACATTTCACTTGTTAAAATAATTGTATATTCAAAATATTACTATGAAAAATATTCAAAATATTATTTAATTTTAAAAGTAATTTTAATTTATTTGTTTATGTAATTGTGACTTTTGAAAGCATTATACACAGAATTTAAAATGAAACACTCCTTATCAATGAAAAATAAAATTGTAAAATTCCAAATGTGTTAAGTCAGTTTGTTTATAGACTTCATTGGATTTTACTTTTCAAGACATTTAGAATGTTATCCTTTTATTTAAAGTTAGAATAAAAACAGTTAAAAATTATGTTGTAACTGTAATATGTAATTTTTTCTGAAAAATGAAAATCAGTATCATTTCTTTTTTCTCTTACATAAATTTCATAATGTTGCCTGAAAAAGAAAATCTTATACAATTTTCATGAAAATCACTCATATATCTTATATTTTATAAGTTTTGTTACTCATATTTTCAGCCATTAGGTTAATTATTTATTTTTCAAACTTGTACAAAAATTTGATAAAAATCATTTAAACTTTATTTTATTAATAAATTTGCATATTATTTTAAATATTACTTAAAATAATATATTACTCATATATTTTATCAACTTGCTAACTCAACAATATATAGCATTTTTTAATAAAGAAATTGTGATTTTCTTTTATTGTTTCTTAATTTATTTCTGAAATAAGAAAAAAAAAAACTTGAACATAATTTCAAGAACGCATTTTCTTCATTTTACTTTTGAATTTTAGGTTTTACCTTTATTTATTTAAATTATGAATTAACAAGTTAGATATTCCTTTTCAGATAATAACCTGCCAGTTTCTGAGGTTGTAAATCAATTATTGCAACATGTCTGTAGCATGTGTATCCATCAGATCAACAGTTATCAGTATACACTATCCTCTATCACACCACCTACCTCTGTATTTCACCTGCCAATAGAGACCAAATCTTTGGATTTAATTCATTTGCAGCGAATCTGTGATATACTTCAAAGAGCAATTAGTAACCACTGTGACCATATCATTATTTGTTGCTTGGTGGTTCTACAGGTATGTTTAGATTAAATTTATTGCTGATTAGTCATATACCATCATTTATATTCAAGCTATCTAAAATCTTCCTTTTCATTACTATAATTTATTATACTGTAAACATAACTAAATATTCTTTTCATACATATTTTCAATTTTAGAATGATTTAATTTTATAAATTTATAATTTTACATATTTGAGTTATATATTTTAATAATTTTCTTGGGGTTCACATTTAATCCTGTAGTGTTCAGTAACACTAATTGGTGCAGTTGTATGTTAATTTATGATAGAAAACTTCATTCTTAAAAAGAAATTATAATGTGATAAATTAATGTTGTGTTATGCCTCCCACTTTTGTGTTGGAGTATTTAATATTTGTTTACAAATGATGATCATATCTGGAAAAATATTTAAAAACATAAATAGCCATATCTTTTGATACTTTTAAGAATTTTTGGAAATGGATATAACTGGTGATGATAGATTATAAAGTTTCAGATTTATATAAAATTCTTATATTTATAGTTTCTAAAAACTTACAAAGGCTGAAAGAGCCTCCAAACATACTTAGTAACTGATTAAAAATGAATGAATGAACCTTTCATTTTGCTAATATCTTAATATTCCTCAGAAGAATATTACTGAAAGTAACTTGAATTGTTTATATATTGGAATATATACATTTAAATAATAAAATGGATGAAAAGTTACAAAGAGATAGAAAAAAATAATGAAGTATAAATGAAATGACATTGAGTATAAAGAAATGAGGTTTAATCATGAAAGTGAGTAGAAGGGAATAGACATCATCTTGAACATGAATTTCAATAAGTTAGAAACTTGCAGAGCTAGACATGCACTACATACTATATTATATTCTACGTAGAATTTGTTTGAATAAGAATCAATATCTTAATCAACTATTTTTGTTTGCCAATTATTATTTACAGATATATTTTAGTTATTCTTGTTCTTTATTTTACTATCAAAAGAATTAATAATTCTGGCTACTAAAAGATTAATCATTTCCAATAACTTTATTAATAATTGTTTTTTATTGATTTGGTTTATTTAATCTTCTTTTTTCCTCACTAGCAAATTTTCAAAATTACTGACATCAAAATGGAAGTGGAATGTGAAATAAAATTAGTAAAAGAAATTTGGTAAGTTTTTATATTCATTATAGAAAAATCACCATTACTTATGTTAATTAGGTTTTATCTACCCATGATTAAAGAAAATCTACATTCAATAATAAAAAAAAAATATGTAGTGATCATTCATGCTTCATAGAATCTTCTTAGAATATCATATAAAGATGTCATATATTTGCCAGTTAAAAATTATACAAATTTATTATTCAAAATAGAAATGAGAAAATTACAGTTGTGTGTGTGTGTGTGTGTGTGTGTGCGTGCGCGCGCATATATATATATATATATATATATATGTCAGGTCATCCTGATGGATGCTACTGGTATCATGTAAACCAGTACTACCTGTTGCATGGTTGGGCAATGGGTGACTGAACCAGTTCTCTCACTAGGTCTACCTGGTGAGAAGGGTGGCTAGAAACCCTGCAGGACAAAAAAAAAAACAAGAAGACTTGTCAAAAGACGGATGAACTTCTTTGAAAGGTTAATGGTCATCTAGCAATCTTTTTGTGCTGGGATGTAGAAATGCTTGTACCTGAAGGCACTGTAAAACCACCAGGAGAGTTGTCCCCCTCAGCCTTCGTCTGGAGGAAGGAAAACTCAGTGTCTATTGCCTCTAATGCTGTAGACTTGTTCTTCTTTTTGGGTCAAGGTAGCAGTCACTCGGAGAGTGGAATTGGTTTTGTGCAAAGCCTTTCCTCATTTAAAAAAAAACAAACTCATGCACAGGCATTGCTTGAAGATTTGGATTTTATTGTTTTGACACAGAGGCTCGCTGTAGCCAAAAAGGCAAACCCATTCAATTTAGGCTTCTAATGATATTAGCATCAATGGCAGTAAAGACTCTGGGACTAGTTGTGAAAGGGTCTGGCCTGGTAGGTGTCCCAGAGTGCTGCAGCCTGGGCTTGGTCGTCATTCTGCTACTACGAAACAGCCGTTAGGATGTTCAGACATTGTTGGACTTAGTTATCTGTCTCTCATCCTGAGTGTGGAAAATGTGCAAAAGTGCAGCAGGATTAAAATGACATGTTAAAATACACAGCAACAACATTGCAGGAACTGTTGCCGGAAATGGTTGTGTCTTTCCATACTTGTGCCAAAGAATGCATGTCTTTAGCTGAACTAAAAAGCCACATAAGATCAGCTCATCAATGACTTCTTTTACGGGTATTCAAGCAATGGCGATGCTCAAACATGAATTTGCAACCATCATATATATATATATATATATATATATATATGATTAATACAAATAAAATTTCTTTTAGCTTATTGATGTTATATTCAGCACCACAACTCTAGCATTTCATAGACAAAGCTTTTTAAAATTGTTCAGTCCCCACGTCAGAAGGTTTTAGCAATTGATTACTGATTTGATTTTCTCATTTATGCTTTGTGTTGTTGGTGTTAGGTTGATTTTTTTTCTTTCTCTCTTTTTATGTGTGTTTGTGTCAAATGTGGTTATTTCTTCTTTTTAGCATTGTCTTTTTTTCTTCCTCTTTTTCTCTTTCAGCTCTTGAGTGCCAAAGATAATGTAACAAGTTTTATACGCACACACACCTTAGAGGATAACAACTTTAATATATCTATAAGACTTGATAAAAAAAAAGTTGGTAACCAGATATGGTTATATGAATTCTAATCAAATTTTTACTGCATTTGATGATTTGTTGTACTGACAAAGATGGATATTATGTTGAAAAATAAAAACATTATTTTAAAATGTATGATTGATTTCTTCATTTGGTTTGAGAGTTATTGATTGACATCCATAACTATTTATCTATATAAAAGACAAATTCTCTTTGCTACACAATCATTTTAAATAAAAAAAAATATATACATGTAATTCATAAGGGTTATATAAATGGAAAAAAAAAGACTAGATTGGGATTTATTTAATTTTATCTAGTACCACAGATCCAGTTAGATTCTGACAAATTTTCCCCCAAATCAATTTTTCATCTAAATAGTTGGCAATAAAACATGAAACAATAGATTAAGGAAATTAAAGAAAAACCAATTTAAGCATTTTGATGAGTATTAGACATTTGGACAAATTTCTATGCCAATTTTTCAGGAGGTACTTGGAGTGATGGAGGAGTATGAAAATACTTATGAATTTATAATAGGCATCTCATGAATCAAGTAGATAAATTTTTATTACTGTAAACAATTTTTTTACATCCTTGGAAGTATGAAAAAAATCTGTTCAAATGTGTGTATTTAATTATTGATGTATACTGGCCAACTCATTCAGAAATGTCTAAACAATCATCTATATACAAACGTTTACTCAGATCAAGGATTAAAAATGGTTTCCAGTGAATGAATTCTTTAGGTCTTAAAGAAGACAATCCATCAACAGGCCCTTCATACTGCCATTACAAACTCACAAAGAGTATTACTACTTCCAACAGCAGCAACAATGAAAATGTGTAGCATATGTAACTCGAAGGGGAAAATAATGGTATAATTAAGATTGACTTTCCACACTGCCAAAAACAAAAGGTTAGAAAGGAAAATCCTTATCAAGGAGTGATAACAGTAGACTTGAAGTCTAATTTCCTGAAAAACTGTTTTTTAAAAAAAAAAAGATTTTAAAAATTTCAACTGTCAGTAATGTTAACTGCCTGGTTAGTGAGTGTTGAATGTTTCATTGATGGAAACTGTTAATTTCATCATTACCATATTCATAGCAGAAGAGTACTTAATATTGAGGATAGAGTATTTGTAAATATAAACTTTGGACATAGAAATCATCACTGCACAGTAACTGGCTGTTTCATGTTTTAAGTGGTCATCAATTCATCTGAAGATCTAATGATTGCTTATGGTGTGAAACTGCCAATTAATGCAAACATTGAAGTTAACATATAAAATTAACTGCAACGTCCCCCTCCGAACACACACACACACATATATATATATATATATATATATATATATATATATATAATTTGTAGACATAAGTGCTTGATTAATACAGTGCAAACATTTAAGCAATAATTACCTATACAAAACTGAGAACATTCTTTTATAAACACAAAAATTGAACATTTTTTTCAAATCTGATTCTTTTTTTTTTTTTTTTTTTTTTTTTGTAGCTAGTCATATTTAAATGAAAATATGTTGATGTGTTACTTTGCCACTTTTACATTTATGCAGTATGTAAGACAATTATTGCTTATACACTTAAAATTTCAGATATTACAATTATTACTTTCAGTAGGATTCATGTATGTAATTAACAATATGAATCAAGTTAACATTTATTCATTGTTTTTGTCATTATCAAACTGGATTTCATAGAACAATTTGACAAGTAGAAATTTCTATATAAAAACTTGTTGCTCAACTTAAATCACTAACTATACTAACTATAACAATTTTCTCATTTTCTGAAAATTAACATTGTTGAGATAATTAAAAATAAATACATTTTCTTTTCATTATTTATATTATTACTGATGCAAAATTGAAAAAGTAATTTTAACAAAACATATTTATGCATTAAATATGTTTTGTTTAAATTACTTTTTCAGTTACATTTTGTATAATTTCAATAAACAGTAGATTAATTCAAGTTTTATTACATAAAATTATCTCATAAAACTTGAATTATTTTGTCAGCCTTCTCTCAAATGTATATTTGAAAGCCTAATGAACATGATGAATTAAAAGTTATAAAAATAATTTGGGAGTGATACAATAATTTTAAAATTATTGGTATTAACAAGTACTATTCTGTTAAAGAAAATATTGAATTGCAACTATTTTGAAATATTTTCAGTGATCTATATTATTTATCTTAAATACAATTTTACTATTGATTTCATTTTAGTTATTTAATATGGCAACTACTTTCATCCTATGTCAAAGAAATGGCTGCTGACAACAAAATGAAGAAAACAATTGAAAATGAAGCATGTTTGGTCATAAGCACTGGTTGGACCAAGATGTATCCTACACTAAATGATCGCAACACTTTGCTAAACAACTTATTAACAGAAGGTAAACATGTACTCTATTTTTTGTCACAGTTCATTGTAAAAAATAATATAATTTCTGAAGATTTTGTTCACAAAATTTTGTAAGTACTCTATTTATCATTTATTGAAATTAGTAAAAAAATGTTGGTTCTTCCTGAGTTTTTGCTTGAGAACCAAACACAATGTTCCAAAATCTAAAGTAGTCTTTAACCAACACTGACAATGGCAGTCTTTCATTTTTGCATTCTAATGTTATGTGAACATACAACAGGGTTTTTTCTCTCTCTCTCAGCTTTTCACCAAGCAGACAATAAAACCCCATGTCTCTATTCTCATTGATGTTGGTGTACACCAAATACTGCAAATGGTCCATTACAAACTCACAAGGAAATAAAAAGTGAAAATAAATAAAATGGTGCCTTCAACCTGTGTCCAATATATTTCATTATTTATTAAGGTATTCATTTGCACAATCAGTGTGTAGGTAGGCGAAATTTTGAACAACTTCTACTACCTCAGACTATCAGTTCAGCTTTTACTTTCAGCTAGTGAGAATTTTGTTTCTCTTGCCACACCTTTGCCTATCTCAACATTACAACATACGGCTGGCAATTCTAGCAGCATCAGAACTACCTTGATGGCCTATCTTGGTAATTGGCAACCCAGCACTACTTTGAGGAACAATCTGTCCCCTACCAAGGGTGGTCTAGAATTCTTCTCAATCCCAACTGTGTTAATATCAACACCTGACCAGAAATTTGTTTGGTTTGTTGTCACTTGACCAAAGATCATTTATTATTTTATTTTCTATTGGTCAAGTGGGTGGCTGCCTTGAAGGCCCCTATCTCTCAGACCGGATCCTGAAACAACTTGAGATTGAGATAAAATCATATACTATCCCGTTTTATGTGAGTATCCCAATCATAGTCACAGGGAATGAAAAATGGGTTTTGCATGTCACCAGAAAATGAAAAAAGTCAGTGGTTATTAGAAAATAAGAAACCAGTGCCAAATCCAGGACTCTATTCACAGAAATACTTTGTGTCTGATGTAATCTAAACAGTGTCATTCATTATAAGCTACTGGAACATGGAAGTACTATCACTGCTGACATTTATTACCAGCAAATTGATCATGCAAAATGAAATATTGCATCAAAAGTGTCTTGTTCTGGTAAACAGGTGTTATTCTACATCATGACAATACAAGAACACACTCTGCAAAACAAGATTGCTCTTTTTAATTTTTTTAATCTTCTGAGTGAAATCTTTTTACCTTCCATCAGCCTGCAGCTAAGAAAGTTGGTTCGCTATGTTATACTAGACAATTTTTCTCACCAGAATCTATTTTACATCTTTATAAGTCTACCATTCATCCTTGCTTTCAGTATTGCTGCCACATCTGGTCTGGTGCTCTTGCTATATATTTAGAGATTCTTGATAAAATCCAAAGAAGAATCTGCAATATTATTTGTTCTGACCTGGCATCTTGGCTTCGGTCTCTTCTTATATATTTCCTCTTATAGTGATAATAACTTTCCAATTAATGTTCATCCAGCCAATTCTCATGTTTTATGAATATTGATTCAATGATGTCAAATAAGAATTAAGTGACTAATGACAGTGTCAACATACTGAGCAGTTAATCTGAACTACATTTGGAAAACTGATACATTTACTTTAATGCACTCAGTGGCAACTATTACAGAGAAAAATAGATGTTTTAATGATTATTCTTTTAAAATAATGTTAATATTATATGCTTTTCCATTCACACTAATTTACTTAGTTGTTATAATCATATTGTTTCAGACAAAGTAAGCTCTGCCTTTCTTCAGGTGTCTATCATACTCAATAACCTTAGAATAACCTTTGTATCAAACCTTTATTCAATCTATGTGGGTAGATTGTTCTCATTCCAGTTTTCATCCTGTGGAGAAAATATTTCATATCAGTTAATTCCTTCTATTTGTCTTTGTGTTGCTTATTCATTTTTTCTGCTGAACCAGAATATATGCTTCTTTTTTTTCTTTTTTTTCTTTTGTACTATGTAACTGAACTCACCCTTTGAAAGAAAATGAAATATTTTAACCCACTTCAATTTTAGAGAATTAAATCTGTCGGTGGTAGAATTTTTGAGCTTCTTTTCTTTATCAGTGGCTTCCAGATATTGTTCATTTCTATGCTAGGTCTCCTGATGAGGTTGTCAGAGCCTAATATGCACTGATTCTTTCAGTTTTATTATTCTCTAGTGTTGTAATCTATTACATCTATTATCTTGACTACATTCTACTGGAGTTGACAACCACGCTTTTCCAAAATTACACCACTCATGACCTAACCTTAGTTTTCCTATTTGTGAGATTACTGTCTGGGTCAGGTAATACAAAAAAATCATATACTCTGGTGCAGTGGGAAAAAATGGGCAATCAAAACAAAGATGAAAAATATAGAGAATTAACTGATATAAAATATCCTCTAAGCATGAAAAGTGGAGTAAGAATAATCTACCCTTGTGGATTGAATGAAGAGTTTAATTCAAAATTCCAAGGTTATCAAGCTTAACACACCTGTAGAACATTGGTGGTATACCAACAGGTACAGGGTACTGCAGAAATGCCAACCACATGTACCTCTCAGAAATACTTCCCACATAAGGGTAAGACATTAGTAGCAATAGTGTCTTCATCAAGCTAATGTCTTACCATTAAGTTGGCAGAATTGTGTATATTTATCTTGTCAGCATGAAAATGAATATAAAGATGATTAAAAATAAATTCCAGCATGATGTAAACTAATGAAAAACCTACTAGAAAAGTTTTATTACTTACTCATTAGTTATAAAATACGATTATATTTCAGGAGAATCAACAGGTGTACATCAGCTGAGAGATCTTATTTTAGTTGATCTTGCAGAGCGAATCAAATCAGATGTAATGTCAAAAAACAACGCAGCTGATCTTACGTAAGTTTCTTTAAATAAAAATAAGTTTCAGTTTGTGTATATATGTATCAAATTCACATTTCAAAAAATGATTAATTACTTTATTTTTTAACATATACTAAAATAGAGTCAGACCTATTTTTCTGACACATTCTGTATTCCCTCTGTTAACCTGATGGGTGGAGGGGAGGCTGTTCATTTATAGCTACTACTATAATTTGTTCTTCCTGTGTCTTGCCCACATCTCCCATGTGTCTCTGCTCCAAAAGCTAAGCAAAATATTGAGAAACAGGAAAATTTCATTAGAAACAAAAATTACTGAACTGTTATACCATGTCAGTCTTCCTGTATGGCAGTGAATACAGGAAAATCTTCTGAGAGATAAAAAAAAAAAAAGAGATTTGAGGCAACAAAAATATTCTATGAATCCCATAGTTTGAATACGTGAGTAAAGAGAAAGTTTTAGAGAAAATAGAAACAAAAAGGACATTTATACTTAGAATCAGAAAAAGGATATTGAAATTTTTAGGGTACATACTGAGTATATATTGAAGACAAGAAAACAGAAGAAAGTAGCAAATAAGCTACCTAACAAGCTTGTACAAATAGGATTAGGAGAGATAATACTAAAAGCTACAAAGGAGAGGAACTTGTGAAAAGCTATGGTCGTCCACATCCTGAAGTGATATGGCACATAGAAGCAGCAGTTTCTTGTTCGTGTGTGTGTGTGTGTGTGTGTATATATATATATATATATATATATATATATATATATATATATATATATAAAGTGTGTGTGTATAATATTGATTTCGGGCTGCTGACTTGTCATCAAAGATTTCTTGGTATGATTCAATCATTAAGTGTCTCCTTTGTTCCAGAAAGCACTTGACTGATTCTTCCAATGAAACAATTAGTGAACATTTCTTTATGAACAAACTACATGGCTCATTATTGGGCTATGGTGAGTTTTTGTTTTTTGGAAATGCCTTTCTTTGGAATTATTCTCCTTTAGAAATCAAACCAATCTGATGAATATGTCTATGTAAACAACTTAATTTCAATGGCTTCAGGATATTTGACTTTGTCTGAGGACATAATTTATTACTTATCATTTTTATCTGACTTAATGATTTTAGCGAGTGATTATAGAACTATACTCAGTTATACTAAGTTAATTTTCAAGAAACTCTCAACCTATCTAATTTCTCAAAACTAATTTACTTTTTTAATAAATTTTTTTTCATATCTAATTCTGATACTCATTAAAAAAAAATATATTCTCACATTTCTCCTGATTCTAACCATAAAAAAACAGGTCTTTCTACATTTAACTTTGTCAACTGCTGTAAAGCCTATGCCCTACACATTCATATCCCAGTTCATAATTTGCATTGCAGATTTGTTTGAAGAAATTTATTTCAAAATATGAACTTTTAAATTAATGTTATCAACTACGGTTACAATACAATTGTCTCCTTTTGTAATATGTAAATGCAATTGTCTCTAAAATTTAATCATACATGTATCTCTGAATAAAAACTACAGAAAAGAATGTTTCTGGTTTATATTTCAAGTTTTATTCAATTTTACAAGTTGCTAGTCAGTATGCTTTGTAATTTCGTTAGATTGTATTTGATAGGAAGTTCTGGTTTATAATGCTGATTAAGATTTAAGTTTAACTTATTTAGACTGCAACAGGAAGTTCTTAAAAAAAAAAAAAAAAATGGGTAACAGTAGATTGAAGACATATGTCCAAGTAAAACATATACTGAGAAACTTAAAGATTATATGATAAACAACATCACAGGTACCTTGATAAATTGCTTAGTAGAAATCTTTGGAAATAATTTTATAAGAATATCCTAAAATTGCCTATAACTTTGAGAAGAGCTCTTTTAGTAATTTTGCCTGAGTACTTTTGTACTCAGGCAAAATTACTATTGTTTTTTTTTTATTCTAACCTGCACAATGAAGCACTCAATTATTAAGCATGTTTAAAAGTATTAGGTTGGTGCAAAAATAATGACGTAATAATGTCGTTTTTTGACGTATTTTTAACGTCAAAAAACAACATTATTACGTCATTATTTTTGCACCAACCTAATATTACTTTTATTTTATGAATTTGCACAAAATAGTTTTAAAGTTGTCATTCATAGCATAGGAAATTAAAAAATTAATTAAAATCATTGGCTGTCACTGAACTTTACATTATGATATAATTGAAAAGTGGACAGTTTCCTTGAAAATTTGTTTTTCTTTTTTTAATTTCTTTTTTTTCTTCTTTATTCTAGATTATCTGATGATTTAGTTCAACTGATTTTGAAGATAACTGTTAAAGAATCTTGTGTAATGCTAAGAAAAGCTAAAGATGTAAATAAAGAAGAATTTGAAAAATTACTTGCATCAGTTCCGGTACAGTATAATGAAACTTTGTTTATAATTCTATTAATATTATAATTAATGATTTTTTTTTTTTTTTTTTTTTTTTTTTTAGAAAAATGCTCTACCTTAATATTGTCATATGATTGATAAATTGAAAGCTGAAAATTTTTTTTTTAATTTTGATGTTTCAGTTAGCATCACCATCTACACGTTATTTAATGGCTCTTCAGTCTAATTTATTGAGAAAAGCTGTATTTCATTCAAAAAAATCTGATATTCAGAAAACAGAAGATTCAGAAGATACACTCCAGGTATTTTTATTATTATTATTATTATTATTAATATCATTACTACAATAGCTATTGTGTCTTTGCCATTGCTCTTTCTTAATATTTTCTATCACATTTTTCTTACCTAACTTATTTTTCATTTTGTTCATTAATTTTATGTGTAACCTCTCTATTTGATATGGATTTTAATAGCTCTAATTTGTCCATAATTCCAGATATATATATATATATATATATATATGATAGTTTTCAGCACCCATGGAATTTCCATGGACCCAGCTAGTTATTATTAAAACACCTGTACTCAGATTTTACTTGTTTAATAGATTTATTTTCTGTATTATAAAAAATTAATAAAGAATGTTGTTAATGGTTGATAACTGCAGATTTTATAGAAAATTAAGCCGATAAATCTTTAGAATGTAAAATAGTCAATGATTGACATTAATTTCAGATTAATTGTGCTGGTAGAATCATTTAAATTTTTTTCAATTTACATTATTGCAATATGAATTGGGCATTATATATAAAAAAGGAGGATTCAAATTAAGTCATTATTTTAATAATGAAGCTTGAGTTCATTGCATTCACTTACATGTTGATATCCTTGGGCAAGGTATGAATCCAATTCCTCCCCAGCTATGGCTAAATAGTAGGACAGACTGTGTTCTATAGCCTTGGGGGTAACTGGTCTAGGAGATGGAGAACTCTGAATTCAAAACTGTATGGTAGCTCTGTTGAAGCACATACTATGCAGTTAAAGAAATGTTAATTCACATTGACTTGATGATCCCAACTACAGTCGACTCCTTTTTATAACAATCATTAGCATTGTAATACTAGGTGTATAGCTTATATACACTTTATATAAATTGTAAAAATGTCTGGGCATGTCTTTCTCGTAACTCAGTTGGTTTGTTAAACTGATTGATATGCCTTTTTCAAGAAACTAAAAATCACTCTAACCAGTGGGAAAAGTGAGTTTGTCATAAGCTGAAAGGTGTGAAGTAGAATTTGACTAATAGTGTGGAAAATGGAATTGTCAAATTCGAATTCTCAGTGAAACTATTTGTGTTCACTTTGTACTAATGTCCATGAAGCTTCATTAATTTATCATGTAGTCTGACTTTTGCCACACACATGCACATAAACTGGGGCTTTAATGTTACTGGATGAGCTATCCTAGCTATGGACGAAATGTGCTTATCTTCACCTAAAACTATATGTTCATCTATTTAAATTTTGAACTATGTAAAATTTATGTTGTGTCAGGCTGGCTGCCTAACTTAACCTGTCATTGTGCTTGTCCATCTATCTGTATAGGTGATCTGTTCGCTGTTTGTAGTCATATCTTTTTCTTAACATTTCAGGTTTAGGTTGCAGCACTCTGTAAATTCTCTTAATTATGACTGATATTTCTGCTCCTGTGTCTATTAGAGTCTGATATGAATGTCTTCCTAGCCTAATCCTAACTGAGTTGGGTGAACCATGTAAATATAATCTCCTCATTAGAAGTGAAATGATATCACATCATAGAACAGGTAAATGTGACAAAAGTATTTAGGGTACCAGTAGATAATCATCTAAAGAAAAATAGGGATTTATTTGCTAGGAATGATAAAACTTCTGTTGTGTTCTGTGTCAACACTGACTTCAGTCCTAAAGACCCCAATGCAACTTCATAGACTGTATCAACAAAAGACAGTTCCTTTTTCTCATTCATTTTATTATGAGAGTGGCAGACGTAACATTGATTCTTGGAGGAATGGGAAGATCTTCAAGGAAATGCACATTAACTTGATAGCTTAGCATTCCCACATGTGCAGGCTAGCCTCTCTGAGCAATCTGGGTGTGGAAACATGTTGATTCTTCAAAATTCTTGTGGCCCTCTTCTGACTTCACGCCATTTTGGTCTTATATCCCAAACTTAGACAGTCTATCACTGTCATATTTCCATACCCATGGGTCTTCTTCCATCGTAATTTGTTATCCTGATCTGGCGTACACATTCTAAAAAATGTAAAACCACCTATCTTACCGAAGAACAATTGTGATTGATTTTAGAAAAGGAGTCTTTTTGAGAACCATGATTGCATATGTCCTGAAAGGATATGACATTTAAGGTGAGAGAGAGAGAGACTATTGATGTTTGCTGAGTGTGTGATTATCCTAAAAATACATTTTAATTATATTTCTTAGTTTTCTGTTCAGAAAATTTTTTTATTTATTTATAGAAACTTCAATTTGATATTCTGAAACTTTCTTCAAAAATTTTCACTGGCACATATGAGGTAAAATTTTCTACTGTATCCAATCCAACATCTTTTTTTATTTTCACATTTACAAGATTTTCATTTCACTTTTATTTGAATATAGTTCAAATTAGTTTTGTTGGCTCTGCTTAATAAAATCTTAACATTATTTTAAATATTTTATTACTTTTACAGCTAATTATAAACATATATATTTTCACATTTTAAAAGTTTAGCATTTTTTTCACTTCAATCTATAAAGTTAGTATTCATAAATCACAAGAAATAATTGTTGATAAATTTTTAAAGTTGATTTTAATGTTATTTTTTAATTAGTTTTCCTTTTATCAATATTGAAGTATATGCTCAGTTTAACTTTTAAAATATTTGTTTGCAAGAATTAAATTGAAAATAGAATACCTTAACATATTTAAATACTTGTTAAACTGTTTCTTCAGAAAACTAATAAAATTATGCAGTATCTATAAAAAAACAAAAAAAAAAAGTTTTATTTAACAAAAATTAAAATAAATTCAAATAAAATTCAAGTGCATATTGACATATATCACTGATACATTTTGTTATTCTTTGACAAAATTTATCACGTTTATTACTTTATCATAAATTTAATTAAAATTTCTGGGAGCATCTGTTAGTGTAAATATTTTTACAGTGTTTGTAATCTATGGGAATAGTGAAAGAAGATTTATTATATTGGCTTATTACAATATTGACATAATACAATTAAGTTTTAGATTCATGACAAATTATCTTAAGACTATTAGACATAATGGTAAATTATCGTTTTAGTCTTGCATATTTTGCTATACTTGGTAAATTTTACAACTGTTTAATGATAGAATATTAATCCTAATTATTATATATTATTTAAAATCTCTATTACTGTAGGTTCTTGAAGTTCTCATAGAGACCTGCACATCTCTCATCAATAAGCATCCTAATAATTTGGAGTTTTGGTTACAAGGTGTGGAACATATTGCTAAAGCAACAGGACTTGGTCACTTGTTACCTGTTCTTATCACTGCTATGACTCACAACAATCTTCGACATTTAACACTCGCCGATGCATTAATGCCACAGTTAGTACAGTTGGTTGTATTAACTAGTCAAGTAAGTATTATATAATTTGAACTAAAAATTTTGTTCTTTTGCTGGCATCAGTTAGTTTTTATTTCATTGCTTCTTAACTTATAACATTTAAAATAACTGTAAAAGTTAAACTGCATTACAGACAAGAAATATCCTTATCAAGAAAATAATTTAAATCTTATTCTAAAATGGTATATGCATAATGAATGCAATTGCAATATACTTTAAATGCAGATGCATATTCAAATTAATTTGGTCATCCTGAAATTCTATTACTTAAGTCAAATATTGATTTACTATATACAGTAGCACTTTGCTATCTGTGGTAGATAGGTTTGAAGGCCCCATCTCTCTACAGACAGTGTTATCTACAGATAGTAATAGCAAACTATATACTGATGTGACTGGCAAATTGGCTCAGGGGGAAGGAGAATTTCATGAGAAGAGCAGCTACCGTATCAAAGTTTATCCTCTCAAAATCCTACAAGCTGTTTCGGCATCATGACAGGACATTTGACGTCAAGTTAATACCTGAAATTGATGGCTCAGTTACCGAACAAGCACTTACTGAATGAATTGAAAAAGCAGAACTTACCTGCAGTGAGTGTGAAATCAAGACGGTTGAACATGTTTTTCCCTTAAGATTGACTGGGGTGGGGTGGTTTGCATTTGCTGTTTAACAGCAGCTAAGTATAGAATAAAAAGCAGAAGCCGAACAGATAAAATGAGCCTTGTGGATTGCCTTTGCATCAGATAGTTTCCTAGCCTATGAACAGTTTGTGGAGCAGCAATGGCATGTGGATGAGTTATGTTTCTAGCCAATTTGAAGAATCTAGGCAGGTCTATTTGGTGGGATATCCTAGCAAGGACTGGCAAGTGCGTTCATTGCATGATTGCTAGTACACATCAGACAACTACAGCGTGCATCTTCCAAGATGGAAGACATGACTATAAGTCAACTGTTGGACTGAGCTCAGGCTATAATGAAGGATCAGACTGTGACTGAGGAAATGGCTGCAGCTAGCATCTCACCAATTGGAATGGCAGCTGATTAACTTTCAACTGTTAAATGCCAGAAGTGGTGTTGTCATCCTGTAATCCATCTACTTGTAGGCATGGTCAAGTGGCCAGTTTGAGCTAGATAGCTTCAACTGTTCATGTGGATTAACAAGGACAGAACACAGCAGACAAAAGTTCCTGTGTCAAGCAGTAGTGGAATCATGCCTGTGCACGACAGACATTGTTAGTCCACAAACAATAATGGTCGACAGGATGCCTTGGCATGTAAAACATCTTTGCCTTTTCATAGACTCTGGTACATTGACATGTGACTCTGACAACAATTTATCATCTGAAGGTGATCGGGTAATTGAGCTCAATGAATCTGATGCTTCCACACTGAGGTTCCAGAAACTCTTGATATGCCTGATGACTCCTCAGGAAACAATTCTCTCCAACACATGTAATGGAGATGGTCCCATTACAACAAAGCACTTGGGTAAAGAGACCCGCTCCAGACTGTCTGATTTGTGATCATGATATCAGGAGTGTAGTGAAGAAAATGGTGACTTACCTCAACTTACAAGTAACTAAAATAAAGAAAGCACGCATGTGACTCTTGTTTATATATGAGAATGTCATGCAAATTTTTGGTTGCACATCAACCAATCACTGACTTCTCAACCTAAATATAAACAGTTGCTGCATGTGACTATTGGACTGGCTCTAAGTAGTTACCCCATGTGAAAGAGAATTTCATGAGACAAGCAGCTGCTGAATCAAAGTTTATCTCCTCAAAATCTTACACATTTTATTTCCATAACATAAGTATCTAGTAAGTGTTTTAACAGAAGAAGGAAACTGACACTGAAATCTGAAAGCACATTGGAATAGTGAAAGATACTGTCAACAAATTAAATAAAGTATTAAAAAAACGAAAATTATGTGAGAACAAAGAAGAGAGTACTGGACTGTTATGTAACATTGATCCTCCTATATTACAGTAAATTGTGGCCAAGCTCTTCTTTCTGCCATTAATTTAACCCATGATATCATGACCTTGAGTAATTATGAGAAAGCCCTAATCTTTACAGACTTCCTGTCAGTTCGTACAGTTCCAAAATATAAGAAAATGATTGATCTACTAAATACAAAGCTAGTAAATAAAGTTAATATTATGTTAAAAAATAAAGTTATTGTCTTTTGCTGGATACCAAGCCATATTGACATCCACAGTAGTAATAAATACATTTTAAGAAAATAGCATAAGATGTGGAACTCCTGCTTCAACAGTAAGATATTTAACATAAAATCCAACATTGGAGAATGACCTTCAGGCTATAGGAAAGTAAGGAGAAGTAGCTTTTTTGAGACTCCACATTGGACACAACTCTATTACTCATATATTAGGTTGGTGCAAAAATAATGACGCAATAATGTCGTTTTTTGATGTTAAAAAATACGTCAAAAAACGACATTATTACGTCATTATTTTTGCACCAACCTAATATATTAAAAAATGAGGAACTCTAATGTGTTTGACATGTCTGGAAAGATATATTAAAGCATATACTGATAAAATATGTTGACTTTAAACTCATCTGTGAAAAATGTTATAGAACAACCAAACTAAAAGAGGATTTTTGACAATGCCAAACCGAGTAGATTTTTACAATTTTTATGTGGTTGAAATTTAAAAAAGTAGTTTTAAAATCTATGGACATGTAATTTTGATAAATTGAAACTTTGCTTATATGAAGTTCCAATTTTATCAAATGTTTAAAACAAAACATTGGCAATTTTTATCTATATGAAAAAATAAGTTTAAAATTTTTAACTTTCAATCAAAAATAAATAAAAACCAAATCTTAATGTTAAAATCTTTTTTATACAAAAGAATTAGAAAAATTTTAACTAATATAAAATCCAGATTTTCAACATGTTTCAGCATTAAATAACCCAGAAAGTGTTTATATACTGTAAAACAAATTAATAAACTAATGCCAGCTTAAAAGAAAACGGGCTATTTTGACCAATGCATTATGAAGCCTTGCAGATTTACATTGTTTTAAACTAACTTTTCTCTATACATACACACATATATAATCAACATTTTCAAAATTATATTATATTTGATTTTTTATAGCAAAATGTTTTTTGAATGTTTTCCTTTAGGCAACATTATTGATGAAGAGTCAAGTTGAAGCTATTCAGGAAGATAGTGATCTTGGTACAGATGATGATGTTATAGATCTTATTGGCGAGTCCATTAATCTTGAACAGTAAGTGAACTATTTCATTCCATGTCAAGATTATTATTTGTTTTAATTATTTTTG
This sequence comes from Acanthosepion lycidas, assembly GCA_963932145.1. Taxonomy (NCBI): domain Eukaryota; kingdom Metazoa; phylum Mollusca; class Cephalopoda; order Sepiida; family Sepiidae; genus Acanthosepion; species Acanthosepion lycidas. The sequence goes on along the minus strand of OZ010574.1, from coordinate 11,679,235 downwards.
ATATACCTAATATGTATTTGTTATTAACAGTTCTAATAAGTAATAGAATATATTAGGAAAATAAAGAATTGCATATTGACTCATAACTTTTACTGTTTTAATTATATTTGCTGAAGCTAAACTAACATTCTTGAAAATGTATTAATATTCATTCTGACAAAGTTTATACGAAATTTTGTTGTTATATATCATGTTGGTATTGTTTTTGTGGGATATGTTATTTTTTGAAAATCCAGGAATACAGGTTGTTTTTTATGCATATTTTTTTAATTATATATTTTTCATGTGAATGAAATGCTTATGACTTTCAGAGTTGAAATTGAAGATGATGAAGAGCAAGGTTTTTTAGCTGGACTAAAAATTCCTGCTCCATGGGCTTCTGGAAAAACTGTAGAGACAATTCATCCAGTACGTGACAATTACAAGTTCAAGGAAACAGTCCATATACCAGGAGCACGATGCCTTTATTTGAGGTTTGATTCAAGATGTTCATCACAGTATGATTATGATAAGGTATGTTGGAATATTATTATTTATTAACAGCTTTCTTTTCTTTTTTAATAAAAACACACATTTCAGAAGCTTTAAGCAGTAAGCAATTTGTGATATAAGCCGTTATTAAGGTATATATTAATGTATAAATTTTTTAGTACCAGTTAGAAATATTTGTTGATTCAACTTTAGATCTTTGCACTTATTGAGTATGAAGTAAAGGAAAACAAATGTTTATTTGAATTATTATTTTTTATACAATCTCTTATGGCAGTATTCTTAATTGTCTTATTGTGTATAATAAATGGACAGTTTCCATTGAAGATAAATTTTTAATCTGACTTTTATTGAGTGTGTTGGTTCCAATCTGTATTGGAATGACTGCAAAAATATCCCCCTTCCCAAATTTATAGACACAGCATACAGATGCATGCCAGGATATCTTACTAGGCAATAAAATATGCCACTTCATGGTCTCATCTACTATAATTCTGTTGTTTCTTGACTTGAAGTCAGAATGCTGTGATCTCTTGTCTGTATCTCTTTTGTGTGTCAACACCATTCTGAGTTTATGAAATTTTTTGCCTTATTACTGTTGAGGCCTACTTTTGTCTTGGTATTATTTTTGCCCTGTTCTTTTCTTTGTCTTGTTGGTGTTTATTGCAAACTTTTGTCAAATCTGTTGGGCATTCCTGATAATTACATTTAACCATGGCCAATTACTACACAAAGGGTAAACATAGCTTTAAGGTTGGTTAAATTTAGAGCTGAAAGAAAAGCTTGTATTCTATTTCTAATTTTTTCTTTAACCATTAATTTACATGGTAAAATATATATCTGTAATAGGATTGGTTAAATAAGATTTTAACTATTTGTATATGTTGGTTATAGGAGAAATAGAGTAGAATCAAATGAGAGAAAGGTGAACTACTGATCACATGTCGTAGAACAACACAATGCAAAAATATGGTGCCATTGATAGGATGTTTAAATCATTTGGATGAACCAGACTTTGTCAAGACTTAGATCCAGTGTTTATGGCTAAAAAGTTGAAAGACAGTAAGGATAAGAGGCGGGGAGGGGATGAGATAACCTACCTCTTCCTAGCTTCAGTAGGTTGTGAAGCTGTAATGAAAATTTCTGTTTTGGCATACCCCAAATAATTGGAAAATCTGACTTTTGTTGAAATTTCTTTTCTATAAATATTTTCATGGCACTTATTCCAATGAGCTTTCCTCCTTGGTATTTCAACCACATGAATTTATATGTACTACTAGATTGGCAACTAGGTCTCTTCATTTTACTATTGAAATAGCTGTGGATGTAATCATAATTTCTATTCTAATTGTTTTTTTCCTGCAGTTCAAAAATTTAAATGCATCATTAATCACCATCTTCTGTCTTCTTAAATCATGTTCTTTTATTGTCCTTTCTCCTTAAGTCTTAACATTCTCTTAGTAACTCTTTGTGCCTTAATGGAATAAAATAATACAAAACTATCTTTGACTCTAGAAAGGCTACAAGTCTGGATAAAATCCAAGTAGTTGTTCTTAAGAATATCAACACACAGGTATCTCCAATATTGACAAAACTGTTTAACTGCTACCTTAAGGAGAGATGCTTCCCAAGTCTATGGAAGGTGTCAGTTGTTTTCCCTGTTTTTAAGAATGTGAGTGAGTTGTCATCCCTCTTGCAATATTGATCCATTTGCCTCCTTAGTGTCATCAGCAAACTCTTTGAATCTATAATCAACAAGAAGAACCTACTAAGTTATAAACAGTATGGATTTTGCTCTGCTAAATCCATAGCTGATGTCTTAACAGTCATTACTCATAGAACCAGCGAGGCACTAGACAATAAATTCGTTATGAGGATCATCACTCGAGATATATCAAAGTCCTTTGACAATGTGTGGCATCAGAGGCTGCTACATAAACTCTCCATCTACGGAATCTCTGGAAGGGTTTTTTCAATTATCAAGTCTTTCCTAATAGAAGGTCGTTGCTAATAGCCAGTCATCAGAAACCTATGAGATCAATGTCCTTAGGGTTCTGTCCTTGGTCCTACCCTCTTTCTGATCTCCCTAAGAACATAATACAAACTACTTACATTCCACCATCACCGAGCAAACCATGAATTTTCACCTATCATGATGGATGGGTGTTCTCTCCCTCCCAAATATGGCAGCTGTACTTCATTATTAGCCTAAGCTGACTCTTATAAAGGTAGAGGATAGCATGAGGAGTCAGGTATTTTCCTGCATCTTTAGCAATGGATCGTATATAGGAATTCCATTTGAGATTGGGTGTGAGTTTGAAGCCCAATATCCTCTTGAGGCATGGGGCCTCCTCGAAAGGATATTCATTCATCATGACTGGTGGTCTGACCAGTAGTGATGGAATGTAACCAGTTTAGTTTTAGAGGCATTTAATGTCACCAGCTAGTTTTTTTCCCACTGGTAAGTGAGTGTCATATTGGAAGAGAGGTCAGCTGCCAATCTCTAGACTTTTAAAGGTGCGCCCATATATTGTCGTATCATTGGCATAGATGTTTACAAATGATTGGAGTATGTTTTTAGGTAGGTCATTTATGTAAATCAGAAAGAGGAATGGTCCAATAAGTGACCTCTGGGGGATGCTTGTGTTTGACCACCAGGGCAGCAGAGAACCGGCCGTTAATAACTACCTGCAGGGATCTACCTGTTAGGAAGGATTTTATAATAGAGAAAATGCTTCTAGTGATTCCATAGCTGGAGAGCTTGTGTAGCAAACCCTTGTGCCACACCTTGTCAAAGGCCTTCGAGATATCTAATGCTATCTGATGCACTAATTCTGTGTGTAATGATAGGACATCAGCAGTGGGTCAAGCTGATCAAAATCCATACTGCTCATCGCACAAGAGGTTGTTACTGTCCAGTTACTCAATGACCTCATTGATTAAGGCCTCAAAAAGCTTACTGATCATACTAATGGGTCTATGCTGGGAGGGGGATGACTGGTTGCCTGTTTTTGAAGATCAGGCATATGCTTGTCACCTTTCACATTCCTGGAAAAGATTTCTCCTTCAAATAGTAGTTAAATAACTTTGCCAGAACTGGGGATAATTCTAGGTTGATAGTATCATATACTGATACTAAGGTACATAATGGTGATATTTGCTGTCAGAAACTAAATGGCAGCTTATCTATTTAATGAGTGTACAAATCTTTATACAATCACTATGTTTTTGCATTTCAAATCATTAAAATGATATTTCTTAGGTCCATGGTTTTTCAAAAACTTTCTAAGATGATGGTTTTTATAAAATATGGCATAATCTTTCCTCTTTAAAATGATATACTTATGAAGGAATATATAAGATTTTTAATACAGTATAATGCATTTTATTAAATGATGTGGAACAATTTAATAATTGATTATATTTAATGATTCTCAAATAATAATATGTTTATTTTTCAAATTTCTTGAGGTTAAAATTTTGTGAAATACTAATTATAATAAATACAAATACTAATATGCAAATTTTATTTTTAGATCCATTATTTTTGTCTAGATTTACTGTCTTTTATATTTGCAGCTGATAGTTTACAGTGGGTCAAATACAAACTCAAAAAAGGTTGCTGAGTATGGTGGAAATACACTTGGTTTTGGAAGCCGTAGTGTTCTTGGATCTGGTTGGCCAAAAGATTTAGTCAGAGTAAGTAGTTTTATTTTATACTCCTTTACATTTTCTTTTTTTTTCTGTAATGCCATGTCCCTTCAGTATGTAGGCAATTAAAATTTTCCAAAGATTCCTTTTGTTTTTCTGTGAATTGCCATGCATTCTTGGGAAAGATAGTGAACTACCCTGCTATTTAGCCAATAGCACAGAGGAATCACTTTTTGCAGCTGAACCAATATGATATTTCTGATCATAACAGACACCTCTTTGTGTTTGCTTGTAATATTTGTAAACATGCCCTCAATGAGGCAAAGTCTTTGTTCACTGACAGAATAAGGCTCCATATAGCCTCCAACAAGTTTGGTTCTCAGGGCTATTGGTGGCTTTGTAATTGTATTATAAAAGGGTAAATCCTCTATCTCTCTTCTCTTTAAGTGTTATTATTTTCTGCTGATAATTCTGCAGAATGCTTTGCTTGTAAATTCTCTTCTAATTCTACTCTTGACTCATGTCTAGTATCTTTGCCTGACTTTTCACTTAGAAGTGAGTCTTTACTGTATATTATGACATCCATGGTTTCTGCTATCATCTCTAAACTAGATCCCCACTAAGCAGGTGGACTTGATGGTGTCGCCATCATAAGGCTGGCAAGGATCAAATCGATGTTGAGTATCTTCATATTGGGCTGGTCCATATGAAATGAAGATGCAAGAAAAGAAATAACTTGAATAAAAAAAAATAAATAAATAAATGTTTTAATATATGTTCCGTCATGCAATACTTGGTTAGTTTCATTGTTAAAATCTAGCAGTTCACATGCAAACAGTTATTGACTCAACCCACTTCTCTAACACTTTTGCTGGCTTGGTGAAGTTTGTCACAAGGCTGATGTCAGAGGCTCTCTTCAGGCAGATAGTCACGTGAGTTTGTTCTTGTCTGGTGTCTGGAACAAAACCTGTCTTTGCCACTTTTGATTCTCATATTTATTGACATTCTCTTAAAAATGGCATGGGGCATGACATGGTTGGGGAATTTGGTATTTCCTTTATCTTCTAACAAGAGTCCCTTTCTGCTATCTGGGTTCTGAAAATTAATTACATTCCCAAATTGGGAGATCCCACTTTTCCATGTGTAGTGGTCGCAGGTATTGATCTGCCCCGATAACTTCTTCCTTCTTTTATTGGCATCTTATACCAATACTTCCCAGTTGGTGTGGGCAGCTCTTCCACTTGTTGTTCCATTTGTACCTTCCACCTTGGCTACTTTTTGACCAATGGCTCTTGACTGCTTGGCGTGGCTTAACCCCAGGTCAGAATAATCATCATTTCAAACTTATCGCCTATGCAAAATTTCACATATTGGCTTTTTGTCTTTGTTCAGAACTAAACACTGACCATATGGCCCCTTTCACAAGGAACTTTATTCCCAGATTTTTATTATAGATCAAATCTTATCTATTTCTCTCTACTTCTGTTTTTGTGTCCAGTACTTTTAGGGACAGGTCATCAATCAGTTGTCAAAAGATTGCTACATGGCCTTCTTGTGAAAATATTGCTTTAAGCAATTCTCTTGTTTTCTTGCAAATTAAACTTTTTTGAAAAGAGAAATTTTCAATTTTTCTCATGATCTGTCCATCGCTATAGTCATTAACCCTTTCTTTTTATTTACCAGCACTCTCTCAGTATATCCATTGTTTTATTCATTAACCCTTCTTTTTATTTACTAGTGCTTTCTCGGTATGTCCATTGTTCTATTCATTAACCCTTCTTTTTATTTACTAGTGCTTTCTCGGTATGTCCATTGTTCTATTCATTAACCCTTCTTTTTATTTACTAGTGCTTTCTTGGTATGTCCATTGTTCTATTCATTAACCCTTCTTTTTATTTACTAGTGCTTTCTTGGTATGTCCATTGTTCTATTCATTAACCCTTCTTTTTATTTACTAGTGCTTTCTTGGTATGTCCATTGTTCTATTCATTAACCCTTCTTTTTATTTACTAGTGCTTTCTTGGTATGTCCATTGTTCTATTCATTAACCCTTCTTTTTATTTACTAGTGCTTTCTTGGTATGTCCATTGTTCTATTCATTAACCCTTCTTTTTATTTACTAGTGCTTTCTTGGTATGTCCATTGTTCTATTCATTAACCCTTCTTTTTATTTACTAGTGCTTTCTTGGTATGTCCATTGTTCTATTCATTAACCCTTCTTTTTATTTACTAGTGCTTTCTTGGTATGTCCATTGTTCTATTCATTAACCCTTCTTTTTATTTACTAGTGCTTTCTTGGTATGTCCATTGTTCTATTCATTAACCCTTCTTTTTATTTACTAGTGCTTTCTTGGTATGTCCATTGTTCTATTCATTAACCCTTCTTTTTATTTACTAGTGCTTTCTTGGTATGTCCATTGTTCTATTCATTAACCCTTCTTTTTATTTACTAGTGCTTTCTTGGTATGTCCATTGTTCTATTCATTAACCCTTTTCTTCATTTACCAGCATTAAATGGTGTCACAATGATATCCCTGCAATAGTTTAAAGAAATGTGCTCCTGAAATTGCTCCTGTTCTCTCTGAACTCTACAATAAATTCCTTGCTACTTCTTGCTTTCTTGCCTGTTGGAAATCCTCTTCTGTAGTTCCTGTTTTTAAGAACTCTGTCAAACTGTCTTATCCTTCTATTGACATATTAGACTTCTACCTCTCTTTTCCAAAGACCTTGATACTCTAATCAACTCTGTATTGGTTAAGCATCTCACTTTGCAGGGTCTTCTATCAGACAAGGAATATGACTTTTTCTTCTCTTGATCTACTGCTGATAGGTAAATTGTTAATGCTGAAAGAATCTATCAAGCTTTAGAATGGTGAGGCTTGAGCTGTTGCTTTAGATATCTCAAAGGTGTTTGCTGAGAGTTAGCATGCTGGTCAGCTTCACAAGTTGAAAGATTGTGGTATTTCTGGACAAATGTTTGATTTGATTTTGTTTTAGCAAATTGTAAAATGAAAATTGTCTTGAATTGCCACTCTTCTAAATATTTTTGCGTTAAGTGAGTGCTCACCAATGCTCTATTCTTGGAATTTGTTTATAATTTTTATCAACAACCTTTGCGATGTCATCAGTTCTTGATTTGATATCTATGCTAATGGCATAACTATTTATTTTTGTCTTAATGGTAAGTCTGATATGTTTGATACAGTCAAATTCGCAACCAATAAGACTTTCAATCTATTGTTAAGTGGAGCAAGAAATGGCTTGTTAATTTAATGCCTCCAAAACAAAACTGCTCAAGAACATTATTTACCTTCCATCAGCACGGTTGATGCTAACCTCCTTGGGTTAGCATTTTTCACTGACATAAAGTAGAATGATTATATTAAATCAGTTGCTAGGTCTGTTGCTAAGAAAGTTAGTTCACTGGATTGTTCTAGACAGTTTTTCTTGCCAAAAGCTATCTTACACCTTTATAAATCTACCATTTGTCCATGCATTGAATATTGATGCCATATTTGGTCTTGTGCTTCTGCTATATATCTAGACATTCTCAAAAAAATCCAAAGAAGAATCTGCAATATCATTAGACCTGACCTGTCATCTTAGCTTCAGTTAATTTTCCACTGCTGTAATGTAGCTTCTGCATGTCTTTTTTATAAATATTTTCATGGTAATGTAGCTTCTGCATGTCTTTTTTATAAATATTTTCATGGTAATTGTTCTAATGAGCTTTCCTCTTTGGTACATGGACTTTACAAATTTAAGTGCAGTACTAGTTTGGCAGCTTGGCCTTATCTTTTTCCAGCTGAAACTGCTTGATATAACCATAAGTTCTATGCTAATGATTTCTTCTCGCTTGTAGAACTCTTTCTCAGGCACTTTCACTTTCGGAAACGCCTTGTATCTTAGTGATTTTATCACCTTACTTGTGGTGAAATGATTAATAAAAGAAAAATGCATAAAAATTAATATGAAATTTTTACCAAATTCACAAATAAAATTTCAAGAGCAATATTTTTAAATATCACAAAGTAAACTGAGTATAAACAAAATGAAAAGTCTGAGAAATTAGTGGCATTGGTGAGTGTGATGAAAATCTACACATTTTCTTTGATGTCTAGTTTTCTTTAGTTAGCAGGAATCTTTTCTACTTACAACCTACTATTCAACTAAAAAGGGGATTTTCTATTAAAAAAAAAAAAAAAAATGGCAATACCTAAACATTAGAAAAATATATGAGAAAATATTTCTTCATTTGTTTGTTAATGTTTGTCTTTTTTTTTTTTTTTTTTTTTTTTTCTGGATTGTTTTGAAGTATTAACATTATTACTACATTTTTATTTCTTTTTAATGCTAAAGCTTTCTCATGAGAAATAAATCTTCATTTGAAAAGATGGGGTCGATTTCCTTGTCTCTCAAATTTGTCGTTGAAGGTCAGCCAAAACAGGGGCAAGTTAGAACGGTGATACGACTTCACAGGTCGGATCGACCACGGAAATGGGATCGCGCCGAAGTGTAACACTTGGCGAAGCTGGTCAGAGAGCTGATATGTCTTTCAGGGCGGATTGACCGTGGAGACTGCATCGTGCCGAAGAGTAACACTCTCGACAAAGCACCGGAAGCTCACAAAGGCAGCGTACTACACTTTGATCCAGGCCCCCAGGCCGAGCAGCTCGGATTTGGATGAAAAAAGGGGCTAATGATATTTGGTGCGATTTATTCAAGTACTCTCTGGCTAGAGGGAGTAGAAAACTGTAGATATTAAATTAATATCAATGGTTGTCCGATGTTTGAGAAAGCGCTGCATAATCCGATGCTCACGAGGTACGGTTTGGCATCAACGATATTAGACTAGTCGTCTGGTTTCTCGCATGTTGCTTGACTTAAATCTGCGAGATCAGGGGTTGTGAAGGTCAAGGCCGTCTTTCTAAGGAGCGCCTAATGGTGACCGCGACACCCACTTTCACATTTTATTCCTAAAATTGCAATATCTATACCAGTGAAGTTCACCGCAAGCAAAACATGGCTTCGGGAGTTTGTGTTTATTTTTTCCTGGTACTTCACTTTTTGTTTGATAATCCGCAATTTTAGAATTCTTTTTGGTAGACTGACTTTCTTTTTTGTAGCTTACATGTGAAACGCCAGACTGTTCTATCTTTTTTGAGTCTTTTTTTACGCTCACGTATCTTGTGCAGTCTTCCGCCAAACTCTGTACCGAAATCCTCGCTTCGTTTTCCAATTTTGAAAGTACCAATTTCCTTAATTCTGCATCTCTTTCTGAAACTAGGCCTTGAACAAATACTAAGCTCTTAAAATTGTCAGTGCTTAATTCTGCTAGTTTGAATTCTTCACAATGCTTGTTCACATTAGCTGCATACGTTATGAAATCTTGTTCATCCTCTTTCATCAGATTCAAACATTTCCACCTCTTGTGAAACAAAGATGTCTTTTTACTAAATAATTCACTTAATATATTTACCGCCTCAGTAAAAGTCAACTCGCTAGTTTTTTTTTTTGGTAAAATGTAGTTTACCAATTTGTTATGCTCAGCAGTTCCTAACTTGCTTAAAAGAAGTCTAACCTTCTTTCCTTCAGACCACGTGTGGCAGTCCTCGTTATACGCGTCCATATATTTTTTAAAATACTCTTCAAAAGTTATTTCTTCGTCTGGAATGTACGTGAATATTTCAATCAAATTCCATATTGTATTTTCTGAGAAAGAATCATTTCTACTTATTGTCTATGGGAGAGTCCATTACCATAGAATAGGTGCCATAACACAAATATAGTCTTCTAGCATGTTTTCATTATACGATCTTAAGTAGTGGTGTTAAAACTCCAGTATATCCTGGTGGAAGTACTTGCTTTGCTCCTCAGAGTACACCTCCATGTTCTTGAATTTATCAAGATGAGCATCAAGGATATGAACTTTGAGGAACATCCTTCAGCCCATTTTGCTGTAGTCTGTAGTTCTTCACCAGGGTTTCAATAAGCTCCATATAGTTATTGGCTTTGTGATTCTCCAGGAAACCCTGAACCACTGCAACAAAGCTGATCTATACTGATTTCCATCACAGTGAGCTTCTTTTTGGAGGAGTGGGTATGTGGAGCTCAGGGCAGTGTGGCATTGGGGTGATGGATGACAGAACAGAAAGTCTGTGTGGTGAACAGACCCGTAGAAGCAAGCGAGCCAGAGTGGCTTGCATCTGGTGCATAGGAAAATAAGGGTCTTACCTTAACGAGCGGCATGTGACATCAGCAAGTTTACCCCTTGAAAAATGGCATTACTCTCCTGTCTAGCAGTATGTGCGGTAACAAGGCTTTTTGTACAGTTTGGCATGCTTCCACTAATAGCAAGTTGTGTGCTGATTGGTCGAACTGGAGGAAGCTATTTGCCTGGGTAACTGAGAATAAAAGCGAAGAATGCTGATTGGTTTGTCGACCGCAGTGTTGGCCTAATAAAAAGGAGCCTGAAGCAGGGAAAACGACAACAAAAGACAGATATACGTTGTGAAGTGTTCAGAAAGCAAGAACTGGAAATTGAACCAGCGGTATCATAATTTGTACAAGTGACGTTGTAGCAACAGAGACTTATTTAAACTACAGTCTAGATATATGATAGTAGGTGCATTCTTGTCAGCTTGACATTTGGAAGGGTCCTCCATGCAGAAGAAAGCAATTACTTGAGTGGTCAGTTGTTTCCTTCCAAAGTTTGGGTTTGCGAATTTCATGGCTCCATTTCCCCCACTGTCCAGGTTACAAAAGCAAAATTTGAAGGGAATAAGTCATTTCATTTGATTTCTAGACAGAAGCAATTAGGAAATAACACTTACTGACCAAAGACAAAAGAAGTCAAAATTTTCTTACAAAGTATAATAAGGATCCTAATTACAAACAAATTGTGTTGTCCTGTGTAAGATGATAAACTACATCCAAACAGCAAGGACTTTGATCAGATAATTTGAGGAACGTGGAAACACCTCTTAATTGCTGGTGTTCCCAGCTCCACCCTGACCTGTGGTGGAAGCACCTTATGGGTGCCAGCTAGGGACAAATAGTTGGACCCCCCCCAAAAAAAAAACTGGGTCCATAATGCTGTAGAGGTGTAAAAATGGATTTTAATACCAGCAGTATATTTTTTGAGGGAAAAATTATTACCAGAAATACATTTTTTTGGGGGGGGGGAATTATTTTTACCAGCAATACTTTTATGAAGGAAAAATTATTACAAGCAATACATTGAAGAAAAAATTATTGCCAGCAATACATTTTTGGAAGAAAATTAATACAAACAAAATATTACCAGCAATGCATTTGTGGAAAAATATTACTGGAATAAAAATATTGTTGGCATTAAATAACCCTTTGAGGTTGATATGCCATAAAACAAAGCAAACCAAAAACCAAGCCAAACAAATTGTGAGAAATATGTTGAATTTAAATTTTGTATTCATATTTGGAATTTTTTCCAAAAATCTTCATGCAGTGAATGAAGAATAGAGTGAAAGATATCAAGGAAATAGGAAAATGATAGCAGGTTCATTTGAATATCACTATAATAGCATAGTAATGATGGATGTTTCATCAGGATATTTGTTTTAATGCAAAAAATTATCTAATTTTATTTTTTTAAACTTTAACTCATAACTTTTTTGTTCTGTGATTTTAGGAAAAGTAGTCATCATTTGGGGCAACCTCTGACTTTTCATCACAATCAAACAATATTTTCCAAAGAAAGTTATTAATTTGTTGCATAATTTGTTGAACAAAACTTACTTACTGTTCTCAAATTCTTTAAATCTGTATTTATCAATTATTGATTGTAGATGATAAAGATATTGAAACTCTGAATGACTTTCCATTAAATTGATGTAGCAGTCAGCAGATCTTTTTATGTAATTGTCTTTCTGTTTATCATTTTTGTAGTTTGTTAACAAAGCTAACCAAAACGTTGTTAAGGTACCAAAATGTTAGAAACAGGGGTGTGTTTATCTTTAAATCTAAAGAATTCAAAACAAATACAATACAGAAACTTTTTTGTAGTTTTTACTTTTTTTCCATTAATTTCATTTAAATTTTTCACTGATTTTACTTTCTTCACTTGAAAAATAAAGTATAGGTTTTCAAGTTATTGTTTTAATTTATACATTTACCTGATCAACATACAATGAAATTAAATGTATTATTTGCAAGATATAATCTGTGCGAAATATTCACAAGTAACTGTCATGGCATTAATACATTTATCACATTGAAAGGTTATATTTAAAATATACTTTTTGGTAGGATTGGCTTTGTCTGAAGGAAATTTGTTTAATTTCATATCTCATGTAACAAAATTAATCTTATTTAATAATTTGAAAACTTTGTTCAGTTTAATTTTTAATTCTTCAGGTTGAAGGTGATACAGTGACATTTTCATTTGAAATGCGCAGTGGTCGAGAACACAACACACCCAATAAAGCAATGTGGGGTTTTGCAGTGACAGTTCGAGCACAAGTATGCATTAGAATTATTTTTTCTACTTTTGAATTCAGCAGTTTAACAAACAGTACTAATTTTTTGATCTTTGACTGTTTTCCTATAGAGCTAATCATAATTTTGATTGTATCAAAACTTTTTTCATTATATCATATTCCTTCTCAATGTTATGTTCCAAATAGTTAAAGAATATGAATTTACTGACAATGAAAATGTTCTGATAGTTTAAATTTCAGTTTACTTTTTATGAAATCTACATTGACAGATATAATGTAACAATATTTCAGAAAATTGCTATAAATTTGAAAATTAATACTTTTTTATAATATATATTTATATAACAAATGCAATTAAAAAAAAAACTGCAACTATTGAAAGAAAATGTCTTCTATCAAGTTCCTGAAATAGATGTATCAACACTTGCTAAGATGGTACAATTTAGCAAAAAATTTCAACAAAAAAATTACTCTTTTATGCCATAACTTATTTCAAGAAAATAACCTTACCACAAAATTACATACATGTAAGTGGACACTCAGGTCAACACAGAGCTGTGACAGTCTTTAATGGTACCTTCAGACCTGAATATCATGTCCAAGCATGAAGGACAGTTGCTGCTCAATGGTGAAGTCATATACACACACACATAGTGCACTATATATATATATATATATATATATATATATATATATAGTGTGTGTGAATGTAATGAGAATGAAAATAATATATAAATTCTAATGTTCACAGCATTAATTCAAGAGTGCCCAATATCAAGTGTACAGCAATAATTATTTATTATAATTTTTTCATATAGACAAAAACAATTTGCTCACTGCAAAGATGCAACCTTGTTTTTCAGTGCATTTAGTTGCACCTTGACGGGTGAGAACTAAAATGGTTATGAATAATTCTGTTTGTAAGCAGGCAGCTCATGGAATGTCGCTTCCATTCTTCTATTTGTTTGAAAAAAAAAAACAATTTTAAAAGGGAACGTATAAGGGTAAAGAAAAGTTTGGAAGGCAAAAGGGTGATGGAGTGAGCCAATAGTGCTTGTTGATAGCAGTTTGGTGAAGGATTGTTAAGGTGATGGCTTGACCTGAAAAATTTAAATTAACAGCAAGGGTTTTGAAGTATATCCTAAAAGTAAATTCCCATATAGAGGAACTAAACAGAGATTTGGGTTTACTCAGAGAGTATAATTTCCACAAGGAAACCCATTATCAGCAACACTACTTTTCGGTGGAGTAAACCCTCCACCCACATTTTAACTCCAAATTTTAACAACCATCTCCTATCTACTATATTTTTATGTTCTGTCATCTAAGCTTTCCCTCATTATGCACTATTCAGTAATGGAAGTATTGCCGTGTACACTGAAGGCTACTTTTCAGTCACCTTCTTTTATACTATCATTGGTTCTATCACTATGGATTCTTTATATATAAGCTTATGTAAGGAGTGGGAAAGGTTAGTGTAGACACACATTAATCTTGTTTATGTATTTATATCTTTACGTGTATTGAAATTCATATGTTTGTGTGGTGGCTTGTGTATAATTGTGTATATTAATGCAGAGATCACATCTTTCTCTGAAGTTTTTAGGAGTTCTAATCCTGGAAATAATTTTTCATTTCAGCTGTGGAGTGAAGCCATTTTCCATAATATCCCAATAACATTTAGATAGTGCTCTTTGATTCTTGAGGGATTTGTTACTGAGGGAATGGCAAAGGTTATAAAAGTGTTGCCTCCAATTCCCAACAGATATTCCAATATAAACTTTTTTCTGGTTTATATTTTCTTGGGGGAACATTGTGGCTTTTCTGTCTAACATAATCCTCCCACTGGGCACTCGGTTTTAACCCTGCAATTACAGGTAGAAGTATTTTCTTGTATTTGATTCAGATGAAATTCTTTAATCAGATTATTATTGTGGGAATTTATAATTTTTTTCCATATTGTTTACACATGAGTAAATAACTTACAAGTTCATTTTATTAAAGATTTTATTCAATGTATTTTTATGATTAAAGTGTTTCTCTATTAACTTTAAGAAGAATTTTCCTATATTAATGTTAGATAATTTGCAGAATGGGAGGGTGAACCATATAATTTTTCTTTTTCTATTTTTGGATTCATATGGTGCATTTTCAGTCAGTTTTTCCTGATAATTTAATGTTTGCTGGAATTTGCTCTTTTTGAGGGATTGATTGATTGATTTTAAGTTTGTTTTCATTAAATATTTTGTTGATTCTGGTGTTGACTGTGTTGGGAATCTGTTTTATTTTGATTTGGGGTGGTTTGAGTTGACATTGATTTTATATATATATATATATATATATATATATATATATATATATATATATCTCCAAGAGGATAGAATCCAAGTAGAGCTCAATGTCCAGGACAAAGCAAGAATATAATATAAAAAGCTCAAACACTAATATTCCATGGAATATTAATGTTTGAGCTTATATATATATATATATATATATATATATATATATATATATATATATATAAATTTATTTGTGTATTTAGACAGCAATCCTTCTTTCTTTCATATTTCATTGAATACAACAGACAAGGTGCTTTGATTTAGATTTTTATACAATTTCTCATGTGATCTTATAATTATTTTTTCAGATGATAAATCATATAAAAACTGTCTAATTGTTCTTTTTATACGAATGCTTTCAGCTATACATTTAGCCACTTTCAAGGTTGAAAGATATTAACTATTAACAAGAAATAGCTTGTTATATGTATGTATTTATATAATGTTTTCATTTTCAAAACATGGTCAAGATATTGTATCCATGTTCATAGTTGATATTGTGTGTGTGTGTATATATATATATATATATATATATATGATCTCTCTCTCTTTCACAGAAATATATAATTTCTCTCTCACTCACTTGTACACACACTCACACACATGTATATATAATATCATTTCTCTCTCTTTTATTCACACACACATATATAGTATTAAGAAGAAGATATTATTTCTCTCACTCACACACACACACACACACACACACATATATATATATATATATATATATATATATATATATATATATATATATATGGCCCATTGGGTAAATTGTTGCCATTTGATATTTTTAATTTTGCATATATGCATTGTTTGTTTTTGATTTTGTCAACTGTACAGTATAATAGGTTCAGTTGATCACCATCTATGATGTTATTCTCTCCACCAGAAATTTGCAAACAGCATGCTGTACTGTTTGGCATTTGTGCTTGCAGCTCCAATTCAAACATTACAGAATGTTTGGATGTCAGTTTGAGGACAATGCAGAAGATTCAGAAAGAGTTGGATTAGTCTAATGATGATTATGAAGGTACAGCTTCTCGGAAAACTCACTCTGATCGATCTGATAAGAAAAGAACTCCCAAGTTTGTTGGGCCACATACTCAAGATGGAGGCCTACATCAAGTGTCTTGAGGAGGTAGGGCGGTCCTGAGTCAAAGGGTGGCTGCTGGAAGACCCTATGTCTGGTAACAGACACCATACCACACAAGCAGGACAATCAAGTCATGGCTGTCAGACAATTTCTGCAATCACATCACCCCTTACCGCTGGCCACCTAACTCCCCAGTTTGCAACCCGTTTGATTATTAAGTGTTGGGTGTAGTTGAGCAAGAGACCAACAAAACTCCTTGTCACACCAAAGATGAACTGAAGTCAAGGATTATGGCAGCATTCACCAATTTTAACAAGGAGGTTGTCCAGAAGAAATGCAGGAAATTCCGAAGTTATCTGAAGGCCATGGTTGAAACCACACATGATTTTATTGAATAAATTTACTCTTTAGTATTTAAAGATATTTTTGTGTAGTTTTGGTAAATATATCTGTTAAAATAAGATGTTAGTGTTATTTTAATTTTTGCATAATTTAGACAACAGTTAATCTGTTGCCACATGCATGCATATATATATATATATATATATATATATACACACACACACACACACACACCTGGCCGATTGGTTAGAACATTCACTTTCTGATCATGAGACCCGGGTTCAAATATCACCTTGGTTGATTCGTGAAGAAGGAGACTTCCTGATATTATTGGTCTGGAGTGTTTGGAACCTTTGGAAAGTGCCTGAAACCATACCACAGGTTGAATCAAGTGATTGAAATTGGGTCAAAATAGTTGTGCTAGCACAAAGTCACAAGTCATTGTGACTGAGGGTTTTTGCGTGCTGGCCTTAATCAGATTGTTGATCACTGTAGATAACATGCTCTCTCACAGAAACTATAACTAAGATCCACTCAGCATAGTTGCAGCATAAACCATAGGTAGGCTCTGTGGGCATTAAACATGTATTAGCAATAGGGATTGCTAGCTGCCCTATTAAACAGGTATCTTCAAATATGAGTGGCTATATATATATATATATATATATATATATATATATATATATATATATATATCATCTGTTGTGGGTGAAACAAATATTCATACATGTACAAATTTTTGATTTATTGTATTTCCAACTAATGAATAAACATACTTTTCATATAATTAACTTATACAGATGCATAATAACTAGATATACATAGAAAACAAAAAATTTGATTTAATAGAAATAAATCCCATTTATTCATTTTAATGGGTGAAAAATATATTTTCCTAAGAAAATGGTTTGCAAAGGAGGATTCTATAAATTCAATTGAAAGGCATACTAGCTGCTTGGTCAATGAATGTGAAATGTTTCCTTATAAGAAAACAGCTAACATTATCATTTTTTTGTGTTGATGGCTTTCCACTTTTCCCTGCTGACAGTGTCAAATATTGTTGAAAATGACTTTATATTCTGATGTGGAATTTTAGATTTATGTTTTGATTGTTTTTTCTTTTATTTTTCAGAATCACTTCACAGTAAGTAGACACAATATTTATTCATTTTGTTGTTTTGCTCTTTGTTTTTCTTTTCTATTTTTCAAAGTGCATAATTGTTTTTCAGTTCTCTATGCTTCCGCTCACTTGATTTTATTCATGATTTTAAATATCTTTATCATTGAATATCAGAAATATTTTGTTCTATAATTTCTTTTGCAAAATTATTGAAGTTTTATTGGATATATAGGTTGATGTGCCAGTAAACAATGTCTTACCTTGTTGAAAATACATGCTCATATTTTAAGAAACTTTATAGGTATGTATGTTATTTGTATTATGAAAGCATAAATTCAGCTTGAAGATATGTTGCTATTAACTATAAAGAAAGGTTATCGAATATATATAAACCTCTATTTAAAACCATTTAAGATTATAAATTTCATTTCAAAATTTGATTTTGTTTTGTTTTGCATATTCCTTCATTGTACAAGATTTTATTTTTTAGGAATCAGCTGAAGAAGTATCATGTGGTCTCCCTTTTCTTGCTGATTTAGCCCTTGGCTTGTCAGTGCTTGCTTGCACCATGCTTCAACTTCTTTATCAGGGACCAGAGAAAACACCACAGGAATATATATGTGACCATTTGTTGAAATCCAAACTGCTACAAAGGTAAATTATAAATACCTCTACCTAAATATTCTTGGTGTTTTCTTAACTAGATGTTTTGACTCCTTGTCTATCAATATCTTTATTTTTACCTATATACATATATTGGACATACATTGAAAACAACTGGAGAGTTCATCATATAAATAACAATTCGAAAAACTTCTATTTTGACATGTTTAATTGATGAATCCATATCATTTTCCTGATGATGCCAATTTATTGTTGAAACATATCAAAACAGAAGTTTCTAAAATAGTAATTAAAATTTTCAGATTGACAAAAATAGTTATTTTTAAAAAAAGGTATCTTTGTTACTTTATTGTAACATGCTATAGTAATATAATTTTACATTTTTATAGGTGTGTATGGCAGTCTCGCTCAGGTGACAGAATGATTCCTGTAAAAGAAATAACATCACTTAATCAAGAAGATGATAGTGATAAAGCTAAAACTAACAAATTACCAAGAATAAAGTTACCCCTGGAAATTATGCGTAAACTTCGTCAGTTGTCAATGAGACCACCTCCCCAACTGAGACCAAGTATAAGGTAAATTTTTCAACATTTACTTATCTATTCTATTGTATACAGCACAAAATTTAGATTCACACATCAATTTATGAAAATTTATTTTATAATAAATTATACTTTTATGATGTTCATATAATGTTTGAAAAAAAACCCCAGTAAAATGTATCTATTTACATTTTAAATTTGTATTCAAATTATGAAAGTACTTGTGTTTATACTCTATGCCAGGGGTCAACTTGGAGTTTTAAAATCATTCTGTGTGCCAACAGCATACATATTTTTACACAAGGTCAATATACCTGTTCAACAATATATTTTATATAGTAATATATAGTATATCTACTTTAGTATATATTAAAATTAAAACAGCTAAATATCTTCTTTTCATTGTAGTAGTTATTGGTTTGGACTTTGTGATGTCATTTGAAGCTGCATGCCACTGGAAATTGCTTGGCGTGTTGCACGTTGCGAACCCCTACTCTATAAATATTTACACGTTTTTTTTTTGTTTTTTTTGTTTTTTTTATAATTTTACTTTTCTTTTTTTAATTATCTTTTATACTGGACTGACGAAAATCATCACAAATTTTAATTATTTTTCAGATTTTTTATTACTTTTATCATATTGTTTATTAAGTATTTTACAAAAATTGTAAAATTTTAATTATAACTGATATATTTTCATTATCATATTTTTATCATTCAAGTGTAAATATTCATTTCTTTTATGTACACTTTTTAATTAGAAAAGATATAATATACCAATAGTTGAAAATTTATTTAAAAAAAATGTTTTATATTCTTATAATAGGTTTTGTTGCATTATAAAAGATTCTGACAAAATCTTTCTAAGACAAATACTGAATAAATTTTATATTTTGCAGGGATGTTATCAACCCAGATTTTTTGGAAGAACGCGTCATCTCTGCTGCATTAAAACACTCCTCATTGACAGAGAGCTTACATTGTTTGTCTCAGAATCAACAACAGACTGAAGAATTTTTATTATTGTCCAGTGTCACAGAGGAAGTATTCAAACGTATTGATGCTCTTGTACGTCAACTTCAAGTAAGTTTTAAATATAAATTATACATTAAAAAAAATGAAAAATAAGAATGATAGTATGAAAATTAGCATTCAACAGTTTAAGATATTGTTTTCATGAATATATATATATATATATATATATATATATATAGGAAATTCATATTTACAATATCATAAATATATAGTGTTCAGTATTATTTTATTTTTATTGCATTGTTTGAAATGGATACTATTGGTGTCATGTCTCAACTATTCTTAATTCAACTGCTTTTAAGGATGAAAACTTTTTTCAAATCTTGACATTGGTTATTTTCCTATGTGTCTAAATTTATAGAGAAAATTGAGGTGGGGAAGATTTAAAACCTGACAGTATGCTAAGTGAAGCCAGGTACAGAAATAAAATTTATATGCATATATGACAAGGACAAAATGCTTGAACAATGATATCAAAATAATCCAAACAGACTGCCAAATATTGTTGAATGTTCTTAAAATGAAAGCTTGCTTTTAATTGGTCATAAGGATTGTTTCAGCCAATAATAATTATATTTCATTTAGATATTTAGTGGAGGTCTTTCAATTTATCTATGAAGGATGTAAGGAAAGAATTCCATATGATCAGAGTCCTATTATAATTTTGGTTGTTCATCCACTAGTAAGCTAGCATGCGCATTATACTCTGCTATTACCTTAGATAATGGACCATTATGTTTTGAGAATGATGGAAGAATATTAATAAATACTGTTTAGTTTTAATGAGAAAAGGAAGCATACATAAGATTTAGGAAGCAATAACACTTTAATCTGTTTCAGTAAAATGGGAAACCTTGTCACTTTTTAATCTTGTCATTTGTACCATCTTACTTTAAATAATGACTTGTATTCATACTTATGATGCAATAGATGAATTTCCATGGGGATTTCATAACCATGGAATACACAAGGAACTTATTTAATCTTTAACTTAAGAATTATGATTCATCAGGAAATTCAAATTGGAAAACTGAAATTGTGGTGTGTACTTGCTAGCACTTTCTAAAGAAAAGAGTTAGGTAAATATGTGAATAGTAACTTTTATTTTGAATGGCTGGGAAAAAACAACCTATGGAGAATATCAGTAAAAAAAATTTCCACAAAATCATTTTGATCAATTATATTAATATGTTCTATTTGATAATAAGGCTTGAAGATAAGTAAATACTATTTTGCTGTTTTGTAATAATTTTAATAAATTTTGTAATAAATTTATTTTCCAGAGTTTGGCTGAGTTAGAGCAAAGATGGCACAATGAAGTCAATGACCTGAAACAAGAATCATCTCAGTTCCCACCATTTTTTGATGATTACCATCTTCAAGAAGTAAGAAAATTTTCAACTTTTATTCATAATTTGTTCATGATCAAACAAGCGTAAAATTTGATTTTGATACACTTGATTAATTTACTTGTCAAAATGCCCACAAAATCAAAGCATCTTTTTGAGACTATAATGAAGCTGGATATTGGTATATGAAAAGATCTTTCTTTCTCTATTCATTTAATAGAGGAAAAGGTGTCACTTACTTTTAGAGAAACTCAGTAAATGAGAAAAGAGCTGAGCATTGTGAGTAATAAATGTCTTTGTACATGGTGTTTTGACTTTTTTTTTTTTTTTTTTTTTTTTTTTACATTGGTTTTGGAATGCTAGGCAGTAGGAAGCTTTGTAATTGTCAGAGTTAAAAAGAAGCAGCAGCAGTTGTGAGAGAAGTAGAAGAGGAAAAAGATAAGAAATATCTTTTTAAGTGTGATCAAGAATTGGTAAAAGGAACCAAACCTTACAGCCCAAATATTAATTTTCCTTCTAGCTCATTTCTGTGGCAGGAATTGGTTAGAACATGCAGTTCTTCATTATTGTTTATTTTATTTAAACCACAATAAACTACAAACTACTTTGTCATGAAGAGAAAGTAAATTGGGTACAAATATGATAAAACCATTTAATTGTGAGGCTAAAATAGGTGAATTTGGTCGCTAAGTTTTTAAACATTTCAGATGTCATAAGCTTCATTCCATTTTTCTTACATGGAAGTCTATGGTCAAATCACACTGAAAACACTGGTTCTTGTTTGATCACAAAAGTTAAGCAACATTAAGTTTGGCTAGTACTTAGATGGGGGATCACTTAGGAACACTGGATTACAGTATCCAGTGTTACTAAGATGATCCCTCATCTAAGTACTAGCCAAGTTGTAAGCAACCTCCTACAATCTGAAATGTGTTTCAGCTTTAAATAGCCCATAAATGGCTCATAAACTGTTAAAAAAAAACAGATTAAGGAGATTTATCCCTATTTAGAAATGAGTGAAGAACAGTTGGATGAAGATATGATTTGGAGCATATGGAAAGCTTAGAAGAATAAGATGGACTGTAGAATCAGTGGATGTTTATGCTAACACTACCAAAAGGTTGGTAGGATATACAAGAGGATCTTCTGCATTGGAGATGCTTGCCCCCTAAGCTTGCAAAAGGTTGGGATGGGAGTGGCACTTTAAGAGCAATTGATGGGAGAGAAGTAGGGTGTAAAGGGACAAATACACAGGAGTACATAACTAGAAGCAATCATTATTGATGCTATCAATATTGTTTTTATTATGGATATAATGACTAAGCTGGAAGGTGTGACCATTTGTAATGGCAAGGTGAAATTTGGAATGGTGAGTTATGCTGCAAATATCCAAACTGTTGCAGAAATTAAAATAAGGATTTCAGAGCAGAGTTTGATGAAGAAAGGTAAACAGTGGAATTGGATGGGAGAGCCACTAGTATTAAAAAAATACAAAGTGGGGCTGTTACAAATGTTCTGTTTAAAAAAAAAAAAAAAAAAAAAAAAAAGTTTGAAAAGGAGTAATGGATTACAGAGAGCATTCTCTTGACATGTAGATGGGGAGTTGATGAAGTTATTGCTGGCAGTAGTCAAAGCAACTAAAAGCAAAGTCAGATCAGTACTGGACTTTTGGAAACTGAATATTTATGTAATATGTCGTACTGGGATTAACATAGTAGATCGATGGGAAAAGAAATTGGAGGTAAATGGCTGGGAGAACAAAAATTGTGGGCCTATTTGCAATAACACATTGTAGATAAATTATGGTGGTACTATTTGTTGAAATATAAGGGTAAAATGTACTGTTTAACTAGGTTGGAGTTTGGGCTCAATGTTGCACCAAATATTATGGTAGCAGTCCTAAAAACAGTGCTAGAGAATAAGAATAAAGTAAAAGAGGCCACATATATTGATTACATCATAATAGATTAGATGAAAGTGTCAGCAGAAATAGAGGGCCATCTAAAAAAAAAATTGAGTTTATAGCAAAGCCTGTTAAGTCCTTAAATAGGGGAGCAGATATTGGGGCTCTGACTAAAATGGGAAAGCTGGTATTTAAGAAGGCAGGGAGTGAAGTGTCGGAGTTAAAGGAAGATGTGAGTTGACAGGAATTATTCTCAGTCTGTGACAAATTGCTGGATGGCTACAAACATCATGGAGTTATATTAAGAAGAAGGCAGCAAGTAAAGTAGATGATTGGAAGATTGCTTTTGAGGCAGAATATTCTGGCAGAGGTAAAGGAAGATCCAGTAAGTGAGAAATGGTATGTACCTAAATCAAAAACAATAGTAGTGTGGCATGATACAAGCAACATTTATACAGGTGAGATAGATGGTGTAGTGACTGAAGAAATGGTTAAGAAAAAAAAACATCAACGTGACTGAATGTATTAATTTGGCCTTAAAGTGGGGTTTGAAAGAAATGGAAATCAGGATTGATTCAGCCACAGTACTAAGTTGGGCGAATGCTGCTCTAAGAGAAAAGTGAAGAATAAGGACAAAGGGTTCTGCAGAATTGATGATGAAGTGCAAATTAGGAATACTAAGGGAGTAAGTTTTGACTGAAGCTGGAAGCAATATTTGTGCTTTCAAGAAGAAATAAGGCTGATATGATAACATGAATAAAAAAGAATTGGCTGGTCATCAAGAAGGAAGAGGTAGAACAAAAAACATTTGGCACAATGGGCATCATATGGATATGAACAGGACATGATATCTAGTGTGGAAAGTTGATCCACTTGTTAAGAGAGAGGAGGTCTAAAGGGTCGTCATAATCTGCATTAGGTGTCAGTTAACTGACCCTGCTCTGAACACAAATGACCCAGGTGAGATCATACCTGGAGATAACTGGAAAAAGGTTAGCTATTGATTTGGCACACAATTGCAGGGGAATTTACCTATAGTGATTGATTGTGTCATTGAACAATATGGAGGCAATTGCAGGCAGAGACAGTTGCAAATGAATGAGAGAATGTAAGAATCTGTACAAGAGATTGTAATGGATAATAGAACAGTTCATGCTAGAATAATGGAATATTCAAAGATATTAGAACACTGCATATTGCCCAGGGGGAGATAAATCATCAGAGTGTGAAAGCTATAACTGAGAGATATCACTCATAGAAGCAACCTTCTGGTACAGTATGGCACCCACAATTAGATGAAAGAAACAAAGGTCAATTTTTACCTATGGATGGAGGAATCCAACAGGTGTACTGCCAAATAAAGACAAGGAGGTATCTCACAGCCCAGATATTATTTTCCCTCTAACTTGTTTCTGGGGCAGAAATTGGTAAGTACATGCAGTTCTTATTCTTGTTTACTTTCTTTAAACCTAAGTAAACTACATTAGTTTAATTAAACCAAACATCTCTAATATTTTTTTTTACATTTGTCAATCATGTTGGTTACATTTAGAATGTCAGAATGTTCATTTGCTTCTCTCTCATCTCGCATGAATGTCTAATGGTTAAAATATTAGCAGAAGTTGAGTCTTTCTGTTAATATTTCGTGAATCTTTTCAAATTTTTTTGATTATTATTTATGTAAAATATTATTTATGTAAAATATTTTATCATTATTCATGTAGTTCATTTGTTCTGATTAAACATTTAAAGACCACTTTTTATTCTTCAGGTCAAAGTGTACTAAAAAATGAATATTTTAAAAATGTTATAATACCTTAAAAATGTATATTATAAAAATCATCTGATTAAAAATTCTAAAACGATTTATACACTACATGTATTTGTAAGAATCTATTTTTCATGCTGTGTATAGCATATTTAAATCATTGAAAAGAGAGCAGAATATATTATCCTCATTGGGGAGAAAAAATTCATTCATATTGAAATAATTTATAACTTTTAAAATAGCTTAAATCTGTAATTCACTATTCATTGTTGTATAAAATGTGATTTGTATATTTCAGTGATGATATTATAGAAGAAAATCTTTCTTAGGTAGCTTACTTATTACAAATTTTCACCAAGAGCTGAAGTAAAAATATAATTTTTGAATACTGTCTTCAGACATTCAAGTAAATTTATACTTATATTTAAAATTTTCTTAATGTAAATTATATTCTCTACTTTAAATTTGTAGACAAAACTGAAGGAATTGACTATGCTCTGTTTCCTGAAGGATGTTGAACTTGATCTTGCTGATCCTGAAGAAGCTATGAAATATTTGAGGTAAAAATAACTAATAGCTAAATTAATAGTTTAAATATATACATTAACTTTGTATTCATTATCATCATTTTAAGATTGAAGCATCTTTATTCTTAGTATCTGAAATAAAGTTCAGACTTAAGAACTCGTCTAAAAGAAAAAGTAAATATTTAAAGATAGCTTTAAATTAGACATTTCAAATATAAAAAAATTGTCCAGTTCAGAGAAAAGAACCAGTTTTGAACAAAGCAGTAAATTAAACTAAATTGTTTGTTAAAAGTTTTGGCTAACTGTAACCATTTATGATAGCATCACAAAAATTGAGTTTTTGAAAACAAATTAATAAAATAAACATTTTAATTGAGGATTTAAATATCTTTGCAAAATAATTTTCTTTTGTTAAATTCCATCATTTGTCATTTTTAAAATAATATAGCTTTAAAGAGGAAGCACATGAATGCCTTAAAAAATCATATTTTAAGTGATTGTTTATGATTTTATATAAATATCTAATATTTGTAAATGTATGTTAGATTTGTAAACACATTAATGGGGAACTTGGAAGAAAGTTTTATTCCCCTATTTCACGGATGGAATAGAATAGCTGAAAGGAAAAAGGAATGACAAACCTGCTTTGTTCTCTGAGAGACTTTTATACCATTAAGACATGCACAAAACTATGTATACATATTTACACATGTCCCACACAGAAAAAAATATAATATATATAATATTCAAATGATCTAGATTAATATATGTTCAAAGAGAGGATATATTCTGCAAACAGGAAATGGCTAGTTTTGGGTTTTCCCAAAATTGTGGACTGCTAGCCAGAGATAGTTTCTTTCCATATCTGGGGAAGATATATTCCCAAAGGGAAATGGCATCATGGACTTGTAAGCTCCTGGGGGAGGTAGATTTAGCCTCTGCCTGGGTCTCTTGGCACGGGCCAAACAAACACCTGCTTCATTTGATTCCTGTAAACTGAATGAAATTGACTGCCACTTTCATCACTGTAGTAAAGTGACATCACTAAGCAGCTGTCATGTGACAAACATGACTTTATTTTGACCAAAGTGAGATTATTGCCAACAACATGATTAACAGTAATTTTATATTTATTCCTCCTTAGTTTTGAGAAAAAAATCAGTTTTAAAATTAAGTATTTCAGAAGACCAAAAGAAGAAAAACTAATTGATAAAACAATTTGATGTAGTTGGAGGAATAAAATTCCTGCTATTAGCTGCAAATATACCAAAAACTAAATGGTTTGGAATAACACATTTAATGGTTTCAGAAAAAAATAGGAAAGAAAGTTTCAAGCTGCAAAATCATTCTGTTGCATTATTTAATAACATTGCATCAGTTGATAATTGAGACTACCAAAAAACTCTGACTTGCAGGCTGTGGAATTTCATAATGTGCTAATCAGTTAGATTTGTCTGAAAGAATAATTTTTCTATAAAAATTTATTTCTAGATTTGTAAATGTTCATGTATATTCTGTTCTAAAAGTAAAATGATGTAATTGATTTTTTTTAACTTTTATAATGATAACATTAATTTTTCTATCAGTATTGCATTTAGAACTAATATTTTGTTTACAAAAATTTATATAGACTAATTTTAGTTGGTAAGTGAAGAGACTACCATGAATATATAGCTGTCAATGTACCAGTTGCTATGTGTTGACATTTTATAATGCTGAATTGGTTTAAAAAAATAAAACAAAATTGTTACATTATTGATAAAAAATTCTTAACTTCATAGTTTTATTTACTTACAGTTTTTATTTCAAAACTTTCTTCATGTTTTTTTTTGTTTTTATTACAGTATTTTCATAAAATAAGTGCTTTCTGGAATTGGAAAATTTGAATAATATCGTACAAATTTATTAATTTTGCCATATCATGAGAAATATGTTAATTTGTGTATTTTTCTGAAATAATAGATTAGAATAAAATAATTGAAAACTCTGTGAGATACCAATAAAGCATGACTTTAGTTTGATGTCTTTGTTAAAAATAAGCAAAAACTGTACATTGTTTACATATCCAACTCTGTGAAATTTGCCTATTGAGTATTTTAGCAAGTTGCTTCAACTTTCTTTCTATAACAAATATATATGGAAGTTATTCAGTTCTGTTTTGACTATGGACCTTTCTTAGCTCTAAAATATATATATATTTTAGAGCTAAGAAAGGTCTATATATATATATATATATATATATATATATATAAAACAGACCACTTTAAGGTACCATTATAATAATTTATTTCATCAGAGTCCTTTTAAATAATGCCAGATCATCAGATAGCACTTCCAAAAATGAAATGAAACGAAAAATGAAATTAAAATTGATGGGTAGTGTAAGTTTTTGTAATTTAACAAAGAGTGTCAGAGGGATAGTTAAATAGACATAGTAGAGTATAGGAAGGGATTAATTTCATATCTCTCTCAAGTATACTTTATGTTGTGGGAGGAGGAGTGACCAGACCTTGGTACCTTAAAGTGGTCTGTTTTTCTTTTAAATATTAGCTCTGGATTTACATTGAGCTCTCAGGATTTCATCCTCCTTGGGATTACCCATACGGATTACCAAGTTCTTCATATCTATATATATATATATATATATATATATATATATATATATATATATATAAATGATTACCCTCCAACTATAAGATCCAATGATTTTAGATTTGTTGAGATACTTTCAATTCTCTAGCATTGTCTATTAAGATTTTACTTTAAATTGAAGTAGAATATAAAATTATGACTTGTTCTCTTTGAAAGGGTTATCTAATTAAAATTATAATTTTTAGTTTTTAATATCTTTGTTTTAGATACTTTTTTGTTGTTATTTTAGGGAAAAATTTCAGGGTGATATTAAATCAGATGAAATGTTACAGCCTATGAGGAAAACCAAGAAGTTGGTACAGGCCTTGATAAATCGTCTTGATTTATTATTGCATGTCAACATTGCTCCTGCTGATGGAGAAGGATCTTTGGTGCGCAGTATTTCTTCTTACACCAGTGAACAGAGCTTTAGTGAGTTACTTAATTATATTCTTTTATTCCTTTTTTAAATTAGGTTCAGCTATTATCTCAGTATATCATTTAATACAATTTATATTTTTATAAATCGTTATAAAAATCATATTACTGTATTTAATTTAATCATCCATAATTTTATATTTAAAAAAATGTTATCAACATTTTATTGAATTAAATCTATTTAATATGAGGGACAATTTTATTCTTTGACTATGAAATATTAATAAAACCAATTTATACAAGCGCACACACACACACCTCCACTGTAAATGTTTCAAGAGACAATATAATAATACTTTCTGTAATTGATAAAAAGTGGGGGTTTCAAAATATTATCATTCTCTTATATATAAGGCAGAATTTTCACTGAAAAAATCATATCATTTATATGAAAACATTCAGCAATCAATTTACTTCACTGTTTACATTTCATAAGTCAGACTTTTATTGCTGATTTTGTTAACCGGTATTCCTGTTTACTAAAGATTAGTTAATATGTAGAAATTTTTCAACATCATCTGAGATTTCTGAGATGAGGTATTGTAACTATTTACACTATTTACATTGTTTGGATTGTTGTCCTCATCTTTATTTGCACATTCACAATCTCTCAGTTGTTGTACACTCTGTCTTTCTTTGGATGATATTTTTTTGAGTTTTGAACCGAACACAGAATAGTCGATGTGTATGTTGGCATTTCTGAAGATTGGTTTAATGACGTTTGTGTAGATGTTCTTCCCATGTTTATCTCCTGAAATGGGCTGACATATAACCTTTACAGTTTTGTTTGAATGATATATTGAAAGCAAAAAGGCATGGGGGGTGGGGGGAGTTTTTTTTTTTTTTTTTTTTCCAATATTGAAAATATAATGCATCTGATGATAATGCGATTAGGAAGTTCATTTACATGCAGTATGTTCTTCAGCTCTTACATTAAGACTATCACTTGTCTGGTTAAGATTTCCAAATGTTCAAGACAAGCAAAAGTTCCTCAATAAACTCATCAAATTAAAACTGGAATCATTCTTTTATGATGAAATACACAATTTTCCTGTAAGTTACCTGGATCTAAGGTCAAGAAAACCTGTAAAAATATTTTGATGACTGAATAATTATGATATGAATTTATAAGAATAAAAGATTTTGTAAAAAAGAAATGCATCAGCCTAGTACAACTAATGTTTATCAAAGTGAGTATTGGAGAATTTAATGATTAATACTCATTGTGTAAGCTTAGCAAAATTATCTGTAAGACAAGATTTAATATCCAAACCTCTCAATCTCATTATTTGCAATTGTTTCTAACGTTTATAGATTAATTCATTGAAAGTATTTTATATAATCATCATTATTTTATTGATATTTTATAAAAGTTTATATAGTGATAATCACTACAGCTAGTTGCATATCTGAAGGCTTATGGCCATGTCATTTTGAAACACTGGTTCTCATACAATCACTGAATTTAAGCAACATTCATTTTTGTTTTTCACATTTTTTTCAGCGTTTTCACTTGTTGCATTATATCAGATTTTATGTGAAATTTATGAATATTTTATTTTCCAGTGTCCTGTGCTATGACGCGTTCTGATACTAATATGTTGGAAACTGGAAAAATTTCTTCAAGAAGCTGCCCATCCAATCTGAAGAGTTCTCAGGATGATTCCATTATAGAAATTATGAAACTTCAACGGTAATCTTTTTAAGGGTTTATATAATTATTTTAATTTATTATATAATTTTCATAGGCATGTTACAAAACTGATATATTGCATTTATTGTCAAAATTAGCTTTGATCAAACTCTTGTGACTTCTGTTAAAAGAAAAAATCAATTTGAAACTTTACATGGATATTTTTATTAATTCATCACTAATTGTGAGAGATATATGCAGCTTCCAACATATATATAAAGAAAATTTACTCTGAGTAATGTTAGGTGTATGCAAAAGCTTTCAGTGCCCTCTTTTTTTTTTTTTTTTTTTTTTTTTTTAAAAGATTGGATACACACTAGAAAACTTTTTTTTTTTTTTTTTTTTTTTTTAAATAAAGAATATCCTGGAAACTTTTTCACACCTAATTCATGTTGTTTATTTGATAAAGAACACTGTCAAAATTGAAGTTTTGATTTGGTGTGAAGGAAGTGTAAACTGGATAAATATGCTAAAACAGTCAGTTTATAAGCATATATGTTTAGTTTAATTTATAAGGTGTTGCCAAAGAACTACATTGTATATGTTCTGGTTCAGGAAGGAGAAGTAGAAGCAATTGTTGCAGAGATTTAGAGAGACATTCAGTACAAAGAAAATATCAGTAACAAAAGAGCTTGTGCCCTGATTACTTCACTTTCATGTCATTATTCAATGCTAAAAAAGGATGGTAACAAAGAAAATGCATAAGATTTTATCATCCCAAGTGAAAAGAGAGCTGATACAATTGAGATGAGTGAATTTATTGTTACATGCAGATTGGATAATAAAAAGAATTAGACAATGTTTTTTATAAATGATTATCATTGTAGCATGTGTGCAGAAATGAGTAACTAGAATAAAACTTGATAAAGGATATTTTCCTGAAGGAGATTCTGACGTGGTGTGATATAAAAGAACAAGAGTTCACTGCAAGATGAATACACTATTGAACACATTAACTTGAGACAAACAACTGAGATGTTCTGGGAGGGAAATGTTGAAGAAAATTATAAAAACTGGTTATAGAAATCTGAATTGTGCCTTGTGGTATCAGAAGAAAATTATTAAATTGGACAAAATAAAATGTGTGTTCTTGCACATGGCCAGAGAAAAGGCAATAGTTCTATGTCCTAACATTCACTGACACAGAAAAAGGAAATTATAAAGCACTATTGGAAAAATTCCAGAAATATGTACAAGGCAAGAAAGATGTCGCCCATGAAAGCTATTGGTTTAACACAAGGATGCAGTAGGAAGGAGAAACTTTCAAAGCAGGAAGATGGTGAGTACAAGCATTTAAAAGACAGTATGATACATGACTGTCATTATGGGAATCCAAAATGACAAACAAGAAAACTAATGGACTTGAACAATCCAAATCTGGAAAAAGTAGTAAATGGTTTTATTTATTTTTAATCATTTCACCCGAAGCAAACTGAGAAAACCACTATGATAAAGAGTTAATGAAACGGAAAAAAAAATTACTTAGGTGACAGGGTAATAAGAGGATTCAAGGAGACAGATGATGATGATGATTGACATTGCATTTAAATTTTTATTTTTTTATATATAGTAATTAAATATAAAATTATAGAGAAATGTCTGTATAAAAATATCCTTATGTAACTTTTTATTTGTGAATCTGTTTTGGAAAAATAGAAAATATGTAGATGGGGTAATATTTTTCAGAAGACGCCAAGCTCGGAAAAAAGCTGTTGTTTCCATTCTCCAGGATCTTGTAGAAGAAGACCAAGTAGATAAACCTCCTCATATTGTTCTTATTGATCAATTGTTTAATTTTATTGGAAGTAACCCAGAGAAGGCAGTAAGTATTTATTTCTACAATTATATCATTAAATTTTTTTTTTTTTTTTGATTTCTTTGACATGAAATGTATGCAATATTTTAGGATTCACTTTTGTCTAAAGTACATTTAAAACCTATTTCTTTGTCATTTTGTTGTTGGAGTAAAATCTTATGTAAAAATAAGCAGTTTAAAAATTTTTTGATATTAACTTGAGCAACACTTTCATTTCACTATCTTCTTCCATCCTACCAGAATTTTTTTTTATTTTTCCTAGTAAAGAAATGCTGAAGAGATCTCTTTCAGTTTTCCAAGGTTGAATTTTGTTCCACTCGCAGAATTCCTTAAACACCAGATTAAATATTTAGTCTGATTGTGCAATATCTAATGAATATAGTACACAAGTAAAAAAAAAAAAAATACAAAAAAACTCTATATTCTCAGCCAAGATGTGAAACTTTTGTCTGATCACTAATGAAAAACAGTTAAATATTATCTTGATAGAATATTATACCTTATCTATTCTCTAATTCTAGATAGTTTTAATTGGTTGCTACCTTCAGTTTGTCTAATTAGGAGCAGTGCCTTCTTCCATCTTCAATGTTAAAATCAATAACCAAAAATAAAAATAAAATGCTGATATATCTGATACAATCTAAAGACCTTATTTTGTATGTTAAATATATATTAAAGCTAAGTGTTCTTAATGCCATCTAATAATAAAAACATGTACTTCAAATCTAACTCTAACCATGAATGATTAGAGCAGAGTGTAAAATAACTTATCTGCAATTGCGAAAAAAAACTGTATTTCTCTGCATGTCAATTTGAGTATAATATAGCACAAGGCCATGTGTAAATTGAAAATTCCACATGATCTTTGTGCAATTGGATGACATCCCTCTGGAGTTAAGCATGTTGAATTTTGAATCAAGTGAGATACGAAAATCTAGATTATTATACAATGTTAGTGGAAGAGTCCATTTACAGAGAAGCATGGCAGAAAGGTGCTACCACTTTATAAATGATGAGGCTGCTGTCTTTCAAAGGAAAGGAATTCAACATGTGGAGGATTTCTATACTTATATTTTTATATAAAGAACAATGTAACTCAAAAAAGGAGAGAAAAATACTTGTGTGTACAGACAGACAACTCAGATAAAAGGGAAGAACAGGAACTTTACAAGATTAGTTATTGTGTGTGTGTGTATATATTATGTTTGGTTGAAATTAAGAAATTGGTTTACCCAGAGAGTGTTTTCTTGGAGGGGGCAAGACGTCTTCTCACTATTACACTTTAAAATAAACAAATAATGCTGATAGTTATGACATCTAATAGCATTAAGCATTGTCCATTGGCAGACAAAGTTGGGTAATCTCACAGAAGTAAGATAGCTGTTTCCTTTAAATATTCCATAATACAATTTTAGTATTTTTTGGTCACTCAATAATACAGTGGTTGTATGCAATAAAACTATTTATTTAAATACATAGGTATTTTTAGATGTTTAAATTATTTTAGTTGAGACACTTGGATCTAAAACATGAAATCTACAGGTATTATATGCCTGCAAAAAGATAAGCTATTTTTTCTTTTGGTATTTTCTGTAAGGAATAATTCTCAAGAAAAAAATGTCAATGACATAAAAAGTTCAGTTTTAATGCTATCTTACAGCAAATACATTACATTCAAATAATTGAACTATTAATCAATAAATATTTTACACTTGTATGAAATTTCTGTTTGTTTTTATTTTAGATATCATGTGAAGATTTCCTTTCTGCTGCTCAGATTCGATACAAAAGGGGGATAACACGAAAACAGGCATTGGTTCATATGAAAGCATTACTAACTGCTGCAACTAAAGTTGGTGGATCTACACATTTAGTTGCTGCTGTGACTTCTGTCTTACAAAGGGGACCCCGGTAAGTATAGCAAAAATAATCATTCATATTCTCAAAGCAAGAACACAAAACTAATGTGCTAAAAGTTCTTGGCCTAACTCATTTCCCCAAATCTGATCATTGTCATTATAGCTGGAAGGAGTGTACTTTAATATTGTAAAGTACTAAATTACAGGATCCTTGCACTTACTTTGGAATTGGTTTCAGACCATTGACAGAACACTGACAATAGAAATTGTGGGATTTTGTGCTGTTGAACAAGGGAATTCATAAGTGTTTGATGCACACATTGTGTGACACAATATTGTCGGCCTAGGGTCAACTTCTAGTCATGGCACGAAGCTGTGATACTTCTCCTACCAGCATTTTGGTGTTGACTCCTAATCGCTGCCACCAATATGTGACCCGGTTGATTGGTGGTCATTGCTACCCGGCAGGATCCTTTGGTCAGGGTACCAAATGGGATGGTCAGTCAATTCTAACGGCTTCATACCAGATGCAACCGGTCTGACACCAGCTCCCTCATTCTCAGCTCATTTCCAATGACTGGTTACCAAAGTAACTACTTCGATCTCAAGCCTGACCTACCCACATTGTGATTTGATCTTAGGTAAACGAGATCAATCAGACATTGTTCTATAGTGTAAAATGAGTCTAAACTGGAGGTGATGTCGCACAAGTGTAAAAAAAAAAAATAAATAAATAAAAAAACCAAAATGATTTGGGCATGTTGAAAGAAAGCAAATCAACTTTTATTGGTCTGTTCTATACAAGAGTATGTGTTTTTCCCAACCCGTTTCTTCAGAGACTGACACTTTTATACTTCTAGGCAAGTTCTGGTTTTCTAAGTCAACTGGTTTAGTTTTTAGGTGCCACTTAGCCTCGTTTGTCAGTATAACTTGCTGTTTCTTAGGAAGTCAAAGGTAGGAAGTCATGGAATCTCTCAGTTGGCTTCTGCAAGGCAACTCTCTGGTTCCTGCTAGCGAATTGTCTGCTATTCACTCCGATTGCAACTCTAATTGACTGGTGAACAGGGAGTGTTCGTTTATATGGACATTGTCCAAAAACCGGTTCGGGGGTTAGCTGCAGCCTGGGGTTTTTGGTAATTTCCTGATTTCTGACAAAAAACCTCTTTGTTGCCTGGCTAGGAAAATTGATTACTTCCCATTTTTGAAAAGTAATTATTTTAATTTTGGTGGGGGATCCTTTCGTCCATGAGGAGAGGTTGCAGGATAGCTGTCTTCCTAAACTCCCTCCTTCTGACATTGGTACCTCATACCAAATCCTTTCGGTGGGTGTTAGTAATTTCCCCCTCTTTCTTACCAATTTACCTCCTCCTATCACCATTGCTACCACATGACCAATGGCATCTCAGTTGTACAGGCATGGCTAAGCTTGCTTCATTAATTAATTAATTCTTTGACGTCCCTGTTTATTCAGGATTTTTGAGTTTAGAATTATCAACTTGTTTTTGAAATTCCCTTTTTTGTCTTACAAGCAACACATGGCCTCGTGGCTTGGTCAACTTCTAAAATCTTGCGATTTAGAATGATATCTTAGACACTTTTTGGCTATTTTGTGTTTTCTTTACAATTATCATAAATCAATTGTCAAAGGCTCACCATACTGCCCCTCCGTGAACTCATTGTTGATGCAAATCCTCGCATTCTTGAGAAAAGTAAAAATAAAATTTTTCCATTTGAACGACATATTTCTTGGAACCTCTTCCCATGCCAAAAATTCTTACAATTAACAAATGGCTTTGTCACTTGGTATGCCTTCTAAAATCTTGTGATTTCGAATGATAACTTAGATGCTTTTTGGCTATTTCATGTTTTCTTTACAATTATCATAAGTCAAAAGCTCACATATGGCCTTTTTGTGAGCCCACTGTTTACGCAAATTCTCAGGTTCTTGAGAAAAGTAACTTTTTTTTAAAGTAAAAATAAAATCTTGGGGTACCTTCTTTTCCATTCTCAGTATTTTCTTCTTTCATTTTTATGATTAATTAATTAATCAATTACCATAGCTAAATAGCGTCACGTTGAGTAACTAGTGCATGTTAAGAAGCATTGTGCTAAATTACAAAGTGTAGATTTTGAGATCTGCAATGCCTTCAGTAGCTTCATATAATCAACTCCTGATATTGTTGATTATCTTCATGACTTAATCTTTCCCTATTAATGAATCTTGACCAAAAGAATTGCTGATATATAAGAGATCTAGCAGCAGTACAAATAGTGGCAGCATTTGATCTAGAAAGTTTATAGTTACAGTTTTTTAAGATAAGGAATGTATTCTGATGATTTTCAGAAGAGCCAAACAGTTAATGCAAAATATACTAACTTGCCAAGAGACATTGAAACAAATGACAAGAGAAGCTGTAAAAAGGAACTCTTTCTGCAGGATAATGCACCTGCACGCATAGCTGGCAAGATGGTGGATTTTGAGATTTGAGTACATACTGATTATTAAACAGACCTTACTCATTTTATTACTTGTTTCTAAACCTTTAAAGGAAGAAAAAGTCTTTGAATGATTCAGAGTTGATAGCAGTATTTTAATAACCAAACATCAGGATTTTGAGAAACACTGTGCTAAATTTGTTGAATTTATCACTAAATAAACATAAGCTTCATAACTCTAAGTCATTACCATTTTAGTTACACTGAGAACTTTTTATGAATTTATATGACTAAAAATTTATATTTTTAGAAAGGAAAGAAAATTTTAATTTTCAAGTAAATTGGCTGTTATATTTTCATCAGCAACAATGTATAAACTATTTGCATGTAATTCAAACAATACTTAGTTACTGATTTAATAATTATATGAAATTAATCTTAAAATTTTAAATATATAGCAAAATTATCAATTACTGTAATGGTAGATGATGTTTTCAAAAGATAAAATTTTAAAATTATATGAATAAAAATATTGGCTAATTTAACTTATTTTACCATCAATGAATGGTAATTTGAGTTCATAAAGAATTATTGCAGTCAAATATTAAAGTCATTGGACAAGTGGAAACTAATGATATTAAATGATGTGGAATATATGAGGATCAGTTAAAAAGTAATGCCTATACTAACTGTAACATTCAAGATGAGAAGTACATAAAGCATATCAAAATGAACACAAGCCTCAGGATTCCAAATCTCATCCTCAACATAGTCTTTTTCCTTCTTAATCATGGTATTCCACTTTCTTGTAGAAGCTACTTGGTTTCTTTCTTATCCTTGTGTGAGTTGCCTCTTTCACCTCATCATAGTTTGAGAACCATTGTCCTTTAAATGTTTCTGTTACGGGCTCACTCATCTTTAAATGTGGCCTAGCTTGTAGAAGCCTTCCTCTGGAGTTTTGGCAATATGGGATTCAGAATTGATACTAGTGCCATTGGCCATAACTCTAACAGTATGACTTCCTTCTGGTCATAAAACATCACTTTTTCTGCAGAGAGTCCTGCTTGAAATTTCCTTCTTGATAAGTTTCATCTCTTGTAGCTATCTTACTAAGGAAGCATGGTTTTTACATTTACTTAGAAAAGGATTGGATAACATATGTGATGTAATATATAAAGAGGCAGTGTATTTGTGGCAACCATCTGATGGGATTTAACACCATTTGATCACTGTATGATAGTTGGCATCATGAAAAGGTTATATTCTCTCTGAGGTGGCAATTGATATAGATTTTTCTCAAGCAACAGTAACAAGTGTAGATGAGGAATATTTGAATTTCAGACAGTGAAACATGTGTAACATGAAAGAATGCAGGTGACCACAAAATAGAACGATCACATCAAATCACACTCTGGTCAATATTTAGTCCACTCAATCTGTAACCTTCTTTGTCAGTCTGTCTGATGTCCAATCCCCATGGCTGATCATTGAGTTGATCACTTCAATCCAATCCTTGCATTGTCCCATGTTGTGTTTGATTTTTATCACAAGGCTGGCAAGGATCGAATCATCAACAGGAATCATTGTCATATTGGTTTGGTCCAGGCAGAGTGAAGTCACAAGTAAAAAAAAAAATAATTTGATTTAACGAAAATATTTTATATAACATTCTTTGTAAAGAGCTGGTATTACAATTATCAATTCTTCAAGCAATAATATATATGCTTCATTGTGCAGGATTATTGACACTCTTTTTCTTCATATATTAATGTGATGCTTTTCTTGATGTGACTAAGTTTGACACAAGGCTTCTGGAACAAAGCTTAAGCCAGAGGTTTTCTTCGGGCAGCATATCACATAAGATCAGGTGAAGCTGTTGTCTCTTGTTTCCAATGGCTTCTCTAGTGGCTACTGTCTTGGTTGCTTTGATCTTCTGCTTATGTGGACCTTTGCCCAAAACCCAGCACAAAGTCTGACAGGGCCTGAGATTTAGGTGATTCCCCTAAGTCCTACAAAGAGTCCTTTGTCAGAAAATTAATTGCATGCCCAATCTTGGGGAGATCTCTCCTTCTAAGAGTAGTGGTAGCAGAATACACCATCTCTACCTCTTGTGAGTTTAAATTATCCAGATGACCTTTTCAGCTAAATTTCTCAAAATAATAAAGCTGTTTTACTTCAAGTCAGCCCTACTTCTCCCCGTAAGTTTTATTCATGGAAGAAAACAATTTCTGAATTTGATAAAATCTTGCTTCGTTTCTTGGTATAGCTATCGAGCTATCCCTTAACCCTTTCAATGTCTAATGATGTCACAGACCTGTCAGTGAGTGCACTCTACAGTATGGGAGAATGTGAAGTATAAATTTCTATATATTGGAATAATGTTAGGCAAATGCATGACAAAATGGAAAAAATCCTGTGTAATGTGTTTCAACCTCAACTTCAATCAGACTAAAGTAATGTTTTCTTTGGTGGAATATATAAGAAGATCTAAAATGCAAAAATACAAGCATTGGTTATATTTATGCACTGATAGGAAAAGTTGAAGATGTTGGAATGCTGAAATTTTTTTTTTTATTTTTTAGACATTTCAGGGCACATGTAGTTTAGCCAATTTCATTGTTTCTTTATTCTTTCTTTTTTGTTTTTATCACTTTCATTATTAAGTATTCCTACTCTATTCTCACCATAATAACAAAATAAAATTTAGAATAATTATCAGATTCTATTTAAGAGAACTGAGAATTTTTAGCCTTCAATATTTATATGAAGAGGAGAAATGCATTGAAGATGCTTTTAAGCTCCCTAATTATTTCATATTTAATGTGAAACAGAAGGCAAATATTTCAAAATAGAAGCATTCCAAAAATTTTACACAAGACAAACATCTGTACAACCATAATATCCATTGCAAAATAGAAACTTCATGCAGTAAGATGATCTTAATGCTGTAGCAAATATTTCCTGCAGGTTTCTCAGTTACCTTCCTCTAGTCACTAGCTTTTTTATAGGAATCTGATTTCAACAGCATGTGTAATTTTTTTCTTTTTTTAATCATTTCACCCCAAGTAAGGTGATAATACCACTAAGATACAGGGGGTTACTGGGAGTGAAAGAGAATGAGAAAACACTAGTGAGAAGAAAGGACAATAAAAGAACAGGATTCAGGATGACAAAAGTTGCATTGAAATTTTGAAGACTGTATAAGACAGAAGCAAGAAACCTGAAGAGTGTTCCAATGTTGAGAAATGCGAGAAAAACTATTAGAATAGAACTTAGTTACATCTCACTATTTTAACAGTAAAACAATGAGACATAGTTTGCTAATGTAGTAGTAGTATGCTTAAATTTATATAGTTGAGATACAAAGGAAAATAGCTCAATGGAATAAGTGCCTTGAAAATGTTTGTAGAAATGATGGAGGAAAGCCATATTACAGTGGTGGAGAAAATGATTGAAGTTGAGATGCCAGGTTAAAACTGATAACATTAAAGACTCTTCTTTTGATTTTGTTGAGAATCTCAAGTTATATAGCAAGACTACCAGACCAGTTATGGCAGTCAATACACAGCTGAACGGTAGATTTATAAATGTGCAATATGGATTCTGATAAGAAACATTGTCTGGCATGACACAATGAACAAACTTTCCTAGCAATTGATTCAATATAATAACACAAAAAATGTTAAATAACTAATGGGACAGTAATTTGAGGGATATGAAGTTTCACCAGAGTTCTTAAAGAGAGGAACTACAGAAGAGGATTTCTGGCACATAGTTTATGGCCTACATTAATGTACACACTAGTTTTGGTCTCAGACAACATAAATGTTGAATAATGCAAGTCTATGAGAAGAACCTCAAAACTGTGGAAAAAATTTTCATGATAAAAACATTAGTAATTTTGCATAAAGCTTCAGAGTTTTAAAAAAATACACATGTTCTATGGGCAGTTTCAAAATAAACATTAGAAGTGCTTTTTTATATGTGGACTAATAGAAAAAACTTAAATTGAAATAATGAGCTAAATGTCATTCTTAAAGTTAATATCTATATTTTTTTACAACTTTAATATTTTCTCTTCAAGTTTTTCAATTATTTTTAGATTGGTATATTCCAAATTATCTCTTGTACTCTTTCCAGTATCTAAAATTTCTATTGGTTTTACTCTGTTTTAATATTGCTTTTAATAATAATCTGAGTCAATAAAAACTTGGGCCACAAAAGTGATTTAGCAGTCCATATAATGCATCATTATCTACCATCCATTCATCACCAATTCCTCTATGTTGTTATTTTATTACCTAGAAAAGGAAACCTATAAAAAAACATATCAATAATTACTTAATTATTATTTTTATTTTTGCAGAGTGCATGAACTTACATGTGGTGGTTTAGTTGCTGAGGTTCAAGAAGCTTTTGGTGAAACTATGACATCAGTTGTACAACTTGCTGCTCATTTTCCAATAGCTTGTTCTAACAGTATTGGATTACTCTGCATAATACCATATACAAGGTAAAATTGTGGCAATTAATATTATCTTGATGCTATTGTTTTCAGATGTAATATGAGTTTAAATCATTTGCCTACTTACGTATTTTTTCAACTTCAGTTTGAAATTAAACTGTTACTGCTATCTAATTAGTAATAATATGAATCTATAAATACTATATAGTTTCATTTTGATTTTTATCTTACCTTTACAAAAATACTTAGAGTTGAGACAATATTTTTTACTTTAATTAATATGCAGTAAGTAATTCTGAATATAAAGTATAGAATATTTTTGGGAAAAAAAGGATCTTGTAAGATGCACTCAAAATGATCATACTTTCCAAATACAAAGATATAAGAATTTTCTTTCATAAAATAACTTTCTTACATTAAATATAATTATGGCATAACTCCTACAGTATTTTTATTTTACTCTTCAGAAAAATTACAGCATGATACTAACACTAAGACATTGTCCAGTGTGCATGAATTGGAGATTCACTACATGATTATGAGGAAAAAAAAGTAACATAATTAATCTTGATCAAAAATCTTGGTATAACGTTGAGTCAGCTGTCTAAACTTGTTTAGTGCAAAGTAGTCCTTGTTCTTATTTAGGATCTTAGACACATACCAATAAGAAATGATCAACATCAAACATACCCTTCAGAATAACAATTATTTGGCAAACATGACTTCAATGTCTACAGGTGGGAACAGAAGGGACAAGGTGGATAACCAGAAAATTGCCACAGTCTGTCTACCTTATGCCAAGGACTTATTGGAAAAGATTCAGAAAATCTGCAGTCCATAAAATATTCAGAAGCAGTTCAATTCTACAGAAAAACTGAGGAGAATATGACCAAGAATTGCATGTATGCAATTCCTTGAAGTTGTGACAAAAAAATATAAAGGTGAAACAGGCCACTCCACTAAAAGCAAGGCTGGAGGAACATAAAAAAGCCATAGTAAGATGTGAAACAATGAAATCAGACATGGCTGATCATGTATGGATGGAAAGATGTAGTCATTAGTCCCTGTGGAATGAAGTGAAAATACTAGACAAAGAAGAACTCTGGAGAGTTAGACATCTGAAAGAATGTCCATATGCTAAGCTTTAGTAGTCCCAGCATAGAAATAAATACAATATAGGAGCCGCTAATAAAGAAAGGACAAATGATAGCAAGTCTTCAACCACAGCAGCAGCAGCATATTTGTTACAGACTTTACCCATGACATATAGAATAAGTTATTTCAATAATCTTTTTTGTGATGCTTCATAAATTTTTAACTTATTTACTTTCTTAATTATAATTTAATCATGAAAATTGAGTATTACTATTCATATAATATTCTTTATTTTTTTTCCTTCTGGCTCATTTATACCTTATAAACAAAACTGATTTCATAAGATGAATTCTTTTTTAAATTATGCCGAATAGAAAATTTACATTGTAAGATGATTATAATTGTTTTTCTGGAAGCATTAGTTTTGTTCATCATTGCTATTTATATTTCACATAATTTCATTATTTGCAGATCTGAAGAAAAATGTTTAGTTCGCTCTGGACTTGTTCATCTTTTAGATAAATTATGCAGTTTGGGAACTCATCGTTCTGATGGAATATCATCCGAATGTCAGAACACAAGACAGAAGGTTGCTGCATTAGCATGGGCTGGTTTCCAAGTTTTAGCCAATAGATGTGTTACTTGGGAAACTGAAGATGGTGAGAACAATTTCAATTTTTGAAATTACATTTTTCTTGCTCTATTGATCAAAGAAAAATGTTTGGGGAAAATTAAATTTAATGTTTACTTGATATGTTCTGTTAAATTTGAATAACTTATTAATATAGGATCATTTAATTTCTTTCTTTTAATATTTTTACTTTCATAAATATAAGCTGTTTTTCAGTAATCATTGGTACTTATTGTTCGTATGACATTTTTTATGCAATACTTTCATATAATTTCTCAGAATATGTTGGC
This sequence comes from Acanthosepion lycidas, assembly GCA_963932145.1. Taxonomy (NCBI): domain Eukaryota; kingdom Metazoa; phylum Mollusca; class Cephalopoda; order Sepiida; family Sepiidae; genus Acanthosepion; species Acanthosepion lycidas. Next base: position 11,636,616 of record OZ010574.1, on the reverse strand, counting down.
TTTACATTCTGTTAGCAGAAATTACTTCATTCTGTTTGATTCTCATTTGTGAAAGTCTGAGATTTTTTAAGAACATTTCCTTTAATACCATTATTTTAAGATATATATATCATTATTTATGAGAAAGTACTGAAAAGTTCCCAGTCTGACTCACTTCCTAAAATTTGACTAAATATAAGAATTCATTTTTTTAATCCCTTCTTGCTTGAGCTGAGAACTTTTCAGCACCACCTTGTAGTAACAATTTAAAATATCCAACTAAATTTAATTTAAAAATAAAAGATGAAAATTACTTCTTGGTTAATATTTATAAGCAAGAAAAATCGATTTGATCTGTTAATATTTATTCACATTATCTTTAAGACAATATGACTAAAACTGGCCAAAGTAAGTGGGTACTGTTTAAGCTTTGAATGCTCTTTTTTCTCAAACTAGTCTACATATCTGTGCATCTATTGCTTGACCACTATTGAGGTAACTTTATCACACCAATTTTTTCACCATTTGCTCATCATAACCTTCCAAGGATAATAGTAGGCAGTTTCAGTTATTTTAAATGTATAACATGCCTCTAACAAATATCAAGCAAATTCCTCCCTTTTTTTTTTACATGCCACATGTTATAAAGATTCAAATTAAGACTATACACATTCTGAATGGATATGAAGCTACAAAAAGCATTTTTAAAATACTTTGATTTGCCATACCCATTTCTTAGCAATATCAATTGTGATATTAACACTGAAAGGAAATGAAAAACTGTAAAAAATGCAAATTCATATCCTAAAACCAAACCAGATTTAGATTCAAAACATCACAATGGTAGCCCAAGGAGCCCTTAAAAGTAAGTCAAAGATATCCTAAATTTTAGTTCAGACTTCAGTTTATTTGAGAGGCTAAAATTGATTTGATTGCAAAATATGAAAGATAAAATTATGATAAAGGCTCACACATTTTAATAATGGACCATTTAATACTGGACTTGGATGAAAGAAGATTTTTCAGGATAAAGGAACTTTGTAACACAGAACACATGTAATAGTCTTGTTGATAAAAGTATCACCATATTGGAAGATTGGCCATCTCGGAGCTATGACTTAAATATTGAGAAAATGTGAATTGAACTAAAGAGCAAAGTTTGTTAGAAGAATCAATACACTCTTTAGAGTTGTGGGAGCTCATTCACAAAGAATTTATGTGAGGTGGCTGAAAAATTTTGCACAGTTATTTTAGTGTTTACATCTGTTGCTTCATTCAGAAAATCTGCTGCAAAACATGACAATAACTTAGGAAACTAACTTTTGGAATGAAGTAAAAATATTAGACAGAAAAACATTGGAGAATTAAGCATCTTAGAGAATTAGTACATATGCTAAGTTATGATAGACTCCTCAGTAGGTCTATATAGAAATAATTACCATATGGGAGTCATTACAGCAGCAGCAGTAAGAAAAGAGAAGTGGCAGTGAAGGATGCCAAGTGTTGTGGCAACATTAGATAGACAATAAAACTCCAAGTTCTAGGTTCAAGATTGTCCCACAGGACAATAGCTTAGTGGATTAAAGTGTCAGCTTGTGAATTTGGTGGCATAATAATTGTTAGTTTATTTCCTGGCATGGGTAGTACTTATTTAGATTCTGTAGAAACAAGATGAACAATAACTGAGCAGTACTAAAAAAGAATGAGACAAAATATCTTTCAGCATGGATACTCTAGTAGATTAAATAAAGTGTTCAATTTAAAATCTCCTGAATGTTATTTGGATCAAGACATACCTAAAAAAGGCTGGAGGCCACAATAGCTGAAATGTTGTGATAATAACAAAGATGAAGACATTTGTTTGAATGTAAATATGACAAAATATATATATATATATATATATATATATATATAAAACATTGAAGCACGCAATCCAATCATAGTGTATTGAAATTCATTCATTATGCAAATCTGCATGTACTTATGTTGTAGATATTCATTGACTGAAGCTCTTGCAGAGTTACATTCGTTTTCTGCAAGTTCATTCAAATTTCTCATTAGGTATTCTTGAGGTGCACTTTCATAAATTTGCTGAACCCTCTCATAAAAATAAATGAACCCTCAGACTTGTCATTTGTTCTGAAAAATACACACACACACACACACACATATATATATATATATATATATATATATATATATATATAAATAAAGTGTGTGTGTGTGTGTTTCTTTAATCTTTTAAAATATAAAGAAAATTGCTCTTTTATTTTTTCTTTGTGAAGTTACCTTAGCTGAAGAAGTTGAGCATTCTGGGCTTGCATGTCAAGTATCACTACTATTGACCAATTATTTAACTCGAGCAACAGAATGTAGTGGAAATGAAGCTGCTGGTACAGAAGCATTACAAGAAGTACTTAGCTTGCTGAATACTTTATCTCGGTAAGTTGCTTTTATTTTCTTAGAATAATATATAACACAATAGCTATTTTTAGCAAATAGTTTTATTTATAATCTGAATATTATTTTTCTATTTAGGTGTTTTAAGTTAACTCTTTTATTTAAGATAGCACATTATTTAAATTAAATTGGAGTTATAGATTTTATTTTTTGTTTACTTGATATAGAGGATGATTTTTAACAAAACCAAGTATCAAATAAATTTGCCATGTTATTTGTTGTTGTTATATAAATTTTATCACAGAAGGTGGTGATAAGAAAAAATGTATTCTTTTTTTTTAATTTCATATGTAGAAGTCGAATGGGTAAAGCTATCTTGAGTCAGCCTGCCTGTGTGTCAAAACTTCTATCCTTACTTCTTGATCAACGGTATGTTTTTCTTTATAAAGATAATTTTTATTTTGGTTTTATTTTTTTGCTTCAAGGAAAAAAAGTTTCATGTATAATTTGCATTCATTTTGAAAGGAATATTAAAATAATCTTTAAAGGCCAACTGTTCTGCATGAAATAATCTTTGTACTATCATGCTACAACTATCAGTTTAATCTTATTTAATACCTGTAATGACAGTTCTAATCAGTTCATGTATAGGGTAGTACTCTTAATGTGCATATATTGCATGAGATTGGAGTTTGTTTTTAAGGTTTAATGCTTAAATTTCAAGCCATGATTTCTGAAATTTGTCATTATCAAAACTGAAAAGAACAACAAACATAAAAAAGCAATAAATTATCAAAAGGAAACCATAATGCCAAAATTGCTTAGATAAAGTATTGAATACTGAATGATTACTTGCTTAAACTCTACTTACTTTTTGAGATCTTTATATAATGAGAGCTCTTGTCTTGTGCTGTTCATTTACTGTCTCTCATGTTCTGTCTTTGGAATATGCTTCATTCTTTCATGAGAATCAAGCAGCTTTTGATTGCAATGGAAGAAGCAGGTACAAGCACAAACTCTACATGGTAGCATAGTGTCTTTTATGCAAGGAAAATCAAAGCAAGCAACAAGACACTTGAAGTGTTAAAACAAAATGGCTATTTTTGTAGTGATGTTATAACATATGTATGTTATAATTTTTAAATATTATTCACCCTACTCTGTATTAAGCACTTTTTTTAAAAATAGTGTTTTTGATTACTGGAAGTTTATTCCATCTACACCAACCTTGTATTCGTGTGTGTGTGTGTGTGTGTGTATATATATATATATATATATATATGTGTGTGTAACATAAATACTGTTACAAAAGAAAAAGCCCATAACTCCTGAAGAATCAATTATATCAGCATACAATTTTAATACAAAGTATTAATCTGCTAAATAACACCAGAAAATCTCATTCAGTATGGTTCCTGTTCCTTTTCACCTTCACTAGACTTTAGTCTTTTGGAAAAGTCATTGATAGTGGCACACACAGTTTCCATGGGTATTTTGTCTCATAGTCTCTTCAATTTTGCCTTCAGAGCATCAATATTGTGGTGAAGAGTAGAACAGGCCTTAATCTCAATAACTAGCCATAAACAATAGTCAAGAGTGTTAATATCAGGTGATGAGGAAGGCCATTCATCTTTGGTGATGAAGCCAGAACATTTGTCTCAGCACCACTGCCGTGTTACATGAGCAGTATGGCTTGTTGCTCTGTCTTGTTTATCAATGTTCATCACCATAAGTGGCATTGCACCATGGCTTGAGTGCACCTTCCAAGGTCCTCTATGTACACTTCCTTGTTGTTCTTTACCCCTTGAGAAACGAAAACAAAAAAGACTTTTCTCTTTCTTAAATGGTTGCCCAAACAACAACTGATGCCAGTTTCTTGGTTATGAGGCATTTTCCTGAAGTGACAGGAACTGATTGATGAATTGTTGAAAGAACACAATCATTTTGATGATTCAAAGTTTGTTCAGCAGTGAACACCATCTCATCAGTGAAAATGATGTTTTTGCAGCATGCCATCACAAAACTCATTTCAATAATTGCTTACTTGTTTGAAGCCTCTTTTATCTTATGGCTGCTGAAAGAATCTTTCTTTTGCTTATCTTGTAGGGAAATATCTCTAATTCATTTCAACATAGCCTGTCCATGGTTGTCTCTTATGCTCTGGCCTCCTTAGCCAATTTTCTCATCGACCTTCTTGGATTGAACCTAATTTTTTTCAGGCACCTGTTCATGAGTTTTGACATTCTGGAGGTGCAAGGACATCTTGCTCTCAGTCTATCTTTGATGCAGGAAGTCTTGTTGTATCAATCAATTGTCCTTTTTATAAACCTTCTGTTGTTTTCCAGCTTTAAAACCCTCAGGTGGAGTCAGTCCGTTTTCATGTTGCTCATTTATATACTTTCTTTTAATTTTTATAGACATTGTTGCTAATAAATACTAAAACGCTTACAATTAAAGTGTTTTTAAAATATTGATGAACTAAAAACAAAATGACATTTAAAATATGAAGGAAAATATGTAAAAATTGAAGTGGAAAACAAAAGAATGGCAACTTGAAAAAATTCAGTTCTAATAGATATACATTTATAAATAAAGGAAGAAGAAAAATCTTACTTATTAATAATGATGCTTTCTACAGGAAGATCTCGTAAATTAAATTTTGCATATGTGAGTGAAACAGAGTAAATAGCATATGTGAGTGAAACAGTAAATAATTTTCTCTTAATAAAAGAGCAGTTGTTAGGTAATCTTGTATGATTGAAAATGGTATATTTGTAAATTTTAGCATTCATTTTCAATGGGCCTTTTATAGGAAATTTTAAATTGCATATTTGTTTGTATCAGGTTCAGATCTGTTTTTCATTGATTTCTTTCAGGCCAAATGTTAAAATTATTCTGTCTAAAATTTGCATTTTGATAATATTAATTGAACCAGTAACTTCATATTGGCTTTTATCTTGATAGTTCTATGCATATTACTACTATTTGTACAAAAATAATAGTAGCAACAGTAATAATCTCTTGAGTAGTATTTGAGTAAAATAAAATAATCCCTTGAGTATTATTTAATTGAGTGGGGATAAAATATTGTTTGTGGAATTCATTATTCGTTAAAAACTTTTTTTAATTTTCTTGTGCATATTTTCATATCCTTTTATTTTATTACTCATATCATTGACAAATTGAAAGTTAACAAATGTTTCATATTTTCATACTTCAAGGAAATTTATATCAGTTTTTTCTGAATTGTTTATCTAGGCCTTCACCAAAACTTGTCCTGATTATTCTCCAACTATGTCGTGTGGCACTGCCTCTGATGAGCACAACAGACTGTGAGAAAGTCACTTTACCATCTTGGGGACAACATTTATACTCAGATTATACTCACAATGCTCAGCCAGCACGGATTGTTAGGCTTTTGCTTGCAAAATTAGGGGATTTTCTTGTGCCTGGTAAGAGAAAAATTATTTATTTCTACTATTAAATGTTCCATTATGTACTACATGGTTTTCAATTTTTAAAAGCTTACTTTTTAAAAAACGTTTAAATGTTATATTTATATTAATGAAGAACATATTTATGTAGGTACATTAATAAATTCACTGCCAAATTATGAAAAGCATTTATTTTACATAAGAAATATTTACTTTTCAAAATAATCACCTACCTTCCTTAATATACTTAATTTAATGGTGAATGTTAATCATATAGCTCAAATATATTGATATAGTAGAATTTTTCAAATAAAAATTCAGCTAATAACTACTTGTCAGGCTTTGGATTTACTGATCTGTCTGATGTAAGAAAAAAAGTAAAAATGCAATGGAAAATCAGAAACATTTGAAGTATTAATGAATTTCACATATGTTTGAAAAATTGACTCTTACATATATTTACATTTTTAATTTTTTCATTCAGGTGAGCAAATGACATTATCAAGTCAACGTTCATCATGTGAAAGTCTGTCTGCTTCTTGCTCTCCTGTTAATTCAGCAGATAAAGACAAGACAGAAAACAGTGATATTCAAGATGGACGTCTTTCTGTGTTTATTCATAAACGAGAGGATCAGTCTTCTCATGAAGTAATTCAACCTCTTCTCAGGTTAGTTTCTAATCACTTGTAAAAATATATATATATATATATATATATATATATATTTGCTAAAAATGGTATCTTTATTGAATTCACACCATTGTAAAATGGTGCAAATTAAAATATTGTTTCAAATTATTTTCTTTCTTTATTTTGGTATATATCATAATTTGGGCATCATAATCAAATACTTTCAATAATAGAAACATAACTATTAAATCTTTATTTTGAAATACATTTTTACCAAATGTATTGTTAGATTTATTTTCATTTCTAATTAAAACTATATATAAATTTGCAAATTAGTTCATTCAAAAAAGTATTACAGATATGCATATAAGGAAAATTATAACAAGTTGGTATATAAAAGTAATATATTCATATACCATTCATAACATTTATTAAAGAAGAGACCTGTAATTAGTATTCATATTTAGCAATAAACTAACATATCCACTCCTAAGCTATCCATTAAAATTGTTAGAATCAACATATCTGAGCTTTGATGACATTGCGTATGTAATTTCAAAATAGTTTCCTTAAATTTAATCAACAAGAATTTAATATCAATCCACAAAAATAATGCACAACAATAATTTGTCATTATTTTGTTGAAGAAGTGCTATTTTAATTTGGAATAGTATTTTTTTTCAGTTCAAAAGTAAATCTCAAAACTTTTATACAGTTCACATATTTATAAATATCAACTCCATTTTTAAAAAAAAATGTTTCTTCCTCATTGACAAAATAACAGACCCTACATTCTCATTTTTATGATAATACTTTTTTGCTCTGATCAGATACCTGAATTTGTTGCATGCCACAGTTTGTGTTTGGTTATCTGAACTTAAACTGGGTTTAATTTCTTGCCTATATTATTGGTTAAACAAGTTAGATACCTTATCATGGTAAGTATATTGCCAATAAACTTGTAAAAAGCTTTATTAGTCATTACATCTACTGTCAACAAACATGCTACAAAGTCTTATTTCATATACTGCTGGACACAAATCATATGCATGTAAAGTTTGTGCTGTAAGAAGTTTTAGTTTGCTTGCATAGGCGATAACAAGTATACAAAACTCTCATATTGATTAAAAATGAATTTTAATTTAATCTAAATGAAGTTTTTCTTTCCTTTGTTAGCAGCTAATAATGATAGAAATGCAAAATTTTAAAATGTGAAAGTTAAACAATAAAATTTCATAAAGTAAAAAAGTGGTTAAATTAAGTATATGGATAAATGATAATTCTCTTCGTATAAAGGGAGGCAAAAAAAGCAAGAGATGACGTAATTGTTTAGTAATATCAGAATAGTGATTCACTAAAAATATTTCTTGTATGATAATTTCTTTATTATAAGGAAAATCAGGTGGGTCACATATAAACCATTTTCTGTTCATTTGTAAATAATAGTGTTATTCTTATTAAATCATTCAACCTTTTCTTGGATTAGCTTTTAATGTTTTGTAAGAAATGTTTTATTTTGTAATGAAAAAAATTTCACTTTTGAGTTAACTTCATTGTACAATGGTCACTATAATTTAAGAGTGTTTTAAATTCTTTTCATTCACAGTAATTGATTACATTTTTAGAATAACTGTGCTGCATATTTTTATTTAATCTATTTTGACTTCACAATTGTTAGTTACTAATATTCTATTAAACTCACTTCACATTATGAATTTTCTGCATAGATTTTATATCTGTTCCAATATCAGAAAAATCAGCAAATCTCTTGTATTTCTGTCTTATCTGATACAAATGAATCAAAATTAATCAGCCCATTATTTATTTTGTTTTTATTGCTGTTTTTTTTTTTTTTTTTTTTTTTTTTTGCAAAAAAGGGAAAATGAAATTCTTATGCAAGTTACAGTAGTCATGAACATGCTTTTGAATGATTTTGAAGGATATGCAAGAACGTCAATATTGTCATAAAAAATCAAAAAGGAAAATTTGTTGCAGCAGTTCATTAAAACTTGCATATTTTTTTTTACAAATGCTCTTAACAATTATGTTAAGAAGTAGATTTTGTTAAAGCATCAAAATATATTAATATTTAAATTTTTTAATATTTGTTTCTTTGTGATGAACGGGTAATGTTTTGAAAATTTAATACACTCAATTCCAATTACAACCACAAAAATGTAGTCAAGACTTTTGTGTACAACTCTCATATTGATATTTTTAAAATATTATATACTAGTAATTGACTTTAATTTTTTTTTTTGGAGGGGTGTAGATGTGATTTTTTTTTTTTTTTTTTTTTTGTTGTTGTATTGAAATATCTTTTCTTTTAACAGCTCAGATAGTCGACCCTTCCGAATTGGAGTGGGCACCAGCATGGAGAAAGTGGTGCGCATGGACAGAGAAATGACAAAAGTAATGATAAAAATTAAGCATTATTTTTTTTTTTTTTTTTTTTTATTTTTTTTTAATATTTCATCTTATAAATTTGATTTATATCATATGCAAATAGTAAATCTTATTTTAATTACATAAGAGTAACAGTAGGTACTTTAGAGTATAAATGTCCAAAGTTTTTTACTTCATGAAAACCTTTTGAATCATTCAATTCTAGGATGTTTAGATGTGTGGAAATGTCTGTCTTTATATATTATAGAAATTACACTGATTGAGCATACCAGTGTTTCAGCTAAATCCACTTGTTTCATAGAAATTGTTTATATACATTAATTTCTTTTTAATCAGTTTTGTTCAGCCATGACTAATGGGCCATATAACTACTGAGTCTTTATTTCAAAAAATGATAGCTTTTGCTTGAAATTGAATGTTTCGTACAGCTTATAGGTATGTAGGTTTTTCATTGTTCAAGTATCTAAATCTTTTAAATGTTTGCTGTGTTCTGAAAATGTTTGCTGTGTTCTGAAAATGTTTAAACATTATCTGATTGCTGAACCTACTATGTTTTTACTATTTTGTCTCTTTCTTTTTCCCTTTCTTTCTATCAAGTATCTTTTCCCCTTTCTTTATATCAACTTTGTCTTATTGTAATTTTTCTATGACTGCAATACATTTGTGAAGGTAGTAAATGATTTTCTTTTAGTTAAAATAGAATATTCTATATCAAATAACTGCTATATAACTGGGAGATTGTGAATTGTATACAAATAAATAATATATAAGTAAACATAACAACTTGATTTAGGGAGGTAAACATAATGCCTTTAAGGCAACAATTACATCATTCCTTTTTTTTTTTTTTTTTTTTTTTTTTCATAGAGTTATTAAAAAAAATGTGTCTTCAAAATATTGAGCAACCCTGTACAAAGGAATTTTATGAATTGGCCATCCATTTTGAAAGCCACAGTCTGATCTCTCTCTCTCTCTCTCAGAGTTCTCATTGCTTGAACTGGAATCTTTCAGCTCACTGAACCTTATTGTAGCATGAGTCACTATTTAAGGCTCCAAAACACAGACAGTGAACTGATATGTGTCTTGTAGTAACATTCATACCAGTGTACTGTCACAAGATAGCTGAAAACTTTGAAAATTTTATCAGCATTAATATAATATACCTAGGTCAAAATTTTCTCAGTACATCCAAGACACTCACTCACAAAATCTGACCAAATAACCATACATCAGATTTTCTTGCACCTCTTCATGTAATATTGAGACAAGAATTTTGTCCATCAGATAATTTTAAGGCAAAGCAATCAAATTAACTGATAAAATATTTGACAAACAAATCAGGATTCATTTTGTAAATATTTTGATATTTATTCTCAACATTCTTAGAATATTATGTTCTAGAATATTTAGCAACAAGCCATTCATCACAAATTTTCAAAGAGTTGCTATATTTCAAGCTTACTGTTTTCATTTTTTACCACATTTTATTTTTTGCCCTATCGTATTTAATCCTATTCCCTACATTCATTCTATTTGATTCTTTTTTTATTTACTTATTTTGCATGTTATTTTCATTCATGATGATCTGAAGATGATGAGAATAAACATGAAAATATTAAGTTCATCACTTGTTGAATAATTGAATGTTGATTATCTACAAGCTTGTTTCAGGTGGTTTAAATATTTTCATTGTGTTTGATATGAAAGCTAATCCTGTTATTTTTTAAAATCATTTAATTTTAATAAAAATTTAAATTCTTTACCTACTTATTTTCAATGCTTTCATCTTTCTTTTTTTATCCAGCATTGTCGAGCTGAAATAATCACTGAAGATGCTGTAAGTGCATTGAAAAAAGCTGCTAAATGGGCTCAGATGGGTCTTACAGTTTCCACTGGACCTCCTATAGATATAATATGCGAGAGTACAGTTAGTGGTGACAAAAAGAAAACTGCTGCTGAATTAGTTTGTAAAGAGAAAAATGCAGAATTAGCTCGGTAAGTTTTATATTAGATCAGGATATTGAGATTTTCAATAATGTTAACAAATGATTGTTAATTAATTCAAATGACTTGTCCAATAATAGAAAATTCTACAAAGGTTAATACAACATCAAATTTATTGAATAATTTAGTAAAATTGTCACTTCTGTAAATTCTTGGTAATCTTTTATATGCCATGTTCTTTTGGGATTATGGTTCACCACATCTTGTTTTTTGTTGTTTGAAGCAACTTTTGCCTCCTTAACACTTTCCTTTGCATTTGTGGTCTATGTTCTGCTACCCATTTACTCAGACTTGTCAAATTGGTTACTTGCTGCTTCCTCCACTTTCTTTGGCTTCCAATATTCTCTATGGCTGTTAAATTCTCTAAGGCTTGTTACCACATTATATTCTCAAAGAATTCAGACCTGTTGCTTAAATAATAGTTACAATAATTTGTTAGTCTTGCCTTCTATGTTAATTTAATATGACATTCAAAGATTTGTAATATGTTACATTTTGTCTTTTTGTAACTTCAAAGAAAGTCTTAGAATGTATCAATTCTTTACTTTGAAACTTAACTACATGATAATTGTCATACAATTAAAAGGACAAACAATAATGACATTTTCAAATTTGTCTATCTTGGAGCTATTCTTTTTGTAACTGTTATATTTTTGTAAAAAAAAAAAAAGGAAACTGACTTTTCACACGTTCCCTTTCCTCTTTAAAAGCTGTGTTCTTCCTTTTCATTCTGAATTCTTTCCTTTGTTGATTACTGACTGCTGTGAATTAAGTTCAGTAAAGCCTTAAGAAAAGGTTATTCTATCCTTGCTTTCTTCTTTGTACTACGTAACAGTAACTTTCAAAAGTAAACCTTTATTGTTGTAACAATTTCAGTACTCTTTTAGAAATTCAGGTGTAATATGAGTTGTTTAGTCTTGATTTGTACAGTTACATTCATGGGTACCTTGTTTGATTTCTCACCTGTGTATTTTGTTTTGATTTTTTTTTTTTCTGCTCCCATGTAATGTTTTTGTCCTTGTGCTAAATGCTCTTTTTGAATTTTGTTTTTAAATTGAATCACTGGTTTTTAGTCAACAGTATTCTTCCATTATTTAACATTTTTGTTATTTTTTTTTTTTTTTTTGGGGATTCTTTTCCATTCATAAGAAAGATCTTGCATTTCATTGCTGATTTGTATATAAAAATATTACATATGTGTGTATCAAATCTACAAAATTTTGTCATTTAATTTTTGCCAGGAAGAAATAATCCTAATTGGCTCAGAATTTTACAAAACTATTATAAGCTTTATATTTTACATTTTTTATATTTTTTATTATTATATCATTAGTAACATGAAAATAAATATGATTTGCTTAAATTATTACTTGGCATAATGAAAATATGGATATTTTATATATATATATATATATATATATATATATATATATATATATATATATGCATCTAATTTAACACTTTCACACTTTTTTAAAATCAGAACAGATCCAGTTCGTCCATTCATTAGTGGACATGTAGCAAACAGCATGGCTGCTGAAGTGATAGATTTGCTTCACAGTTTATTAACTGCACCAGAATCAAGTACTGCACAAACATGGGCTGATGCAGTACAAAGAGTAAGTTAAACTGTTAATTTGTTTATTTGATATTTATATACAAGTAATGTTGTTTCTAGTTTTAATTTCTGAATTTGCTGTACTCATAAATGTTTTTGAAAATATTGTAGTTCTAGGTAGAAATGTATATTTTTAGTAAGGGATAAAAAAAAATTAGGGTTAGTATTAGTGTAAAAATACATCTTATAATTTTAAATATAACAATGTGAGAATTTACAAAAACTAGATAAACCTCTGATTACCTCAAAAATTGGAATATTATAGAAAATTTTCATTTTTGACATTCTTTCAAGATTGTTATGGTGAAACACACCTATTCTATAGTTAATAGACTCTCCCACCTAATATAAGTAGGAGTAGTAAGAGAAACGAGGGTCAGTTGATGTTGGACGACAGTAGTCGACAGTCGAATACGAAAATAGTCAGCGACCACAACAAGATTACTCTGTGTAATACCTATTATATCAAGTTCCTAATGTTTTGTACATCAAACTATTTAGGACCGATTTAGTACAAGTACAAGCCTTCACTTTGAAATAACTCCACAACAAAGATAGATTTTGTTAATTGTACTTAAGTAAATATTAAATTTTAGATCTTAAAATAATTTATTAAAAAAGCACCTCACTCTTTCACTGACATATAAGAGCACATGAGAGTAATAAGAATTTCCTTGTGTATTTGTACATATAAAATTTATATAATACATGTAAAAATTATAAATTATGTAAATTATTAATGTACATTTATGTAATAGCTTCATTTTTTAAGCATTTTATTAAGTGTAATAGATCAGGGCTTGTTAATGATTTCAGTTTTCATTTCATATTCTTAGGTAACTTTCTGAAAGGACTAATTAATGTTCTATAAATAATTCTAATATTATTATTACTGAGTGCTTTTCTGATATCACCAAAACTTGAACTCAATTTAGTTTTTTAATTATCAATAATGAAAAATAAATGTTAAGATTTGTTTGTCTCAAAGTTGTGTTTGTAGTATACTATCATTTGAAAGTTTTGTTTGCAGTTTAATATAATATTTTGGTGTTTCTGTAAAAAGATGTCTGAGATTCTTAGTCATATTTACCAGAAACTTTGGAATTGTATGAACATTCAATCTGTGTCATGTCTTAACTATTTCATTTTTGAGAACATAATTTTTCCCAATGTTTAGGATAGTCTGATCTAATAATTATTGATTCTATTTGTATTATATTTTTTTTTAATTCAAGTCTACCGATATGACATTACATTTATAATGATTTCTAACTCACCTGAAGCCTGCATCTTCAGGTATACACTGTTGGAATTGCCTTTTTGTCCAATAGTACACATGACAAAAAAAATTGATAAATTTGATACCATTTTTTTTATGGTTTGTCAACCATGCCTGTATTAAATGTTTTTAGATATATTGGAATTAAAAATTTAGTTTGAGATACTTACAATAAGTCTGCCCAGATGTTTTCATCACCTAATTGGTATTCTATATGGTGATTATAACAGCTTAGTCTCAGTGCCCAATGTTGAATCTTCTTGTTTGACCATTCAGCTTCAAACAGATACTGTAGTCGTTTATAATCTATTTTTAATTGGAACATTGCTCTGTCCAGATAACACTGCAATTTCTGGAGTGCATATACTTCTTTCTCAATCAAAGGCCATTTTTGCTGCTGGGTAGGAGAGTGTGTGTGTAATAGAAAATAAATTGGAATTTATTCCTTCACACCTTCTCTTGGGCTTTCCTATTCCAGACAGGGCTGTGCCCCAATGCATGGAACTGTCATATAGTGTGATGTGCTATACTAGTTTAGCTACAGAGGAGCGTCTAGTTAGATTGATTTTTCTGCTTTTAAACTATAATTTTCCATGATTTCCCTCGAATGTTCATATCTGCTCAAAGTGTATCTAAACGTAAACAAATAACATCACACAAAATGAACAAAGTCTAACAATATATTTTATTGTTCAGGCCAGTAAATGTTAATACGGTTTATTATAAACAGAGCATTTACTTAAATATCTGTGTCTATATAAATAATGTATAACAATGAAATATATTAAAACATATAAATATATTTAATGCTGTATCAGAACTTGTTTCCTATAGATTTTTCATGCTGTTTACCATAAGCCTCTTTGACATTTTTTACAGTAAGGTTCACCCTGTACAAGGCCCAGGGGCCACTTGAGGTAGAGGGTTACATTAAGGGGTAGTTTATATAGATAGGAGGAGAAGATAACGGTTGACTCTAGACTTGAACAGGTTAAGATTGTAGTGATTGGAGAAACCAACCTCTTGGGAGTTTGTTCTGTAAGGAAGTGGTTTGCAGGAAGAAGCTGTTTGAGTGAAACTGATAGAATACAGAGGGAATGTGGGTGGGTTTTACTACTATGTAAATGGCATGGCAGGTCCTAGCTGTGAAGGTTAGACCTGGTGGAGCCAAGAAATGTAGTTTGTCCAAGCACTTCCAATAGAAGTAGTGATAGAGCAGTGAGAGACTCACCACATGTGAGAGAGGTTGGAGAGTGAAAAATAATTCTTCTCCAACAAGGGCTTGGAGATGCTTTTGAACTCTATCAAGACTGGAAAGTGATGTCTGGGCAGCTCCCATGCAAATATGGCAGCAATACTTCATTATCAGCTTGATCTGGCTCTTATAAAAATAGAAAATAACATGAGGAGTCAGGTACTTGCTAAAGTGGTAGAGAGCTGATCATTTTACCTGCATCTTTAGCGATGGATCGTATATAGGAGTTCCACTTGAGGTCAGGTGTGAGTTTGAAGCCCAATATCCTCTCAAGGCACAGGTCCTCCTTAAGGGGATAACCATTCAACGTGACTGGCAGTAGTTCGGGGTCTGATCAGTGGTAATGGAATGTAACCACTTTGGTTTTAGAGACATTGATTGTAACCAGCCAGTTTTTTCCCCCACTGAGAAGTTAGTGTTAGATCAGCTGCCAATCTCTGATTGTCAAGACTTTTAGAAGTCGCCCATATATTGTTGTATCATCAGCATAGATATTTACAAATGATTGTAGTATATTCTTACGTAGATGTACATCAGAAAGAGGGTTGTCCAAGAAGTGACACCAGGGAGATGCCTGTGTTGACTGCTAGTGCCTCTGAGGACTAACCATTAATGGATCTAACTGTTAGGAAGTATTTTATAATAGAGAAAACCCCTCTAGTAATTCCATAGCTGGAGAGCTTGTGTAGCAAACCTGTGTGGCATGCTTTGTTGAAGGCCTTGAAGATATCTAATGCTATGGTCATTGCAGTGTGTGTGTGTGTGTGTGTCATCAATTGCCTCATTAATTCTGTGTGTAATGGTAGTTACGATGTCAGCAATGGATTGGGCTGATCTCACAAGTGGTTGTTACTGTCTGGGTGCTCAGCAACCTTACTGATAATACTGAGGAGACTAATGGGTCTATACTGGGAGTGGGAGGATTTGTCTGCATTCTTGAAGACTGGGCATACACTTACCACCTTCCACAAGCTTGGGAAAGATTTCTCCTTTGAGCAGTGGTTAAATAACTTTGCTCAGATTGGAGATAATTCTAGGTTGATATTCTTAAGGACAACCACTGGAAAAAACCCTTCTATGGAATAGTAAACCAGGGGATGTCATTGGTTTGGAGTCCATCTGGACATTGACTAGGGAATGATCTGATGTGCCAATGGTGGGTAAAACTTTTGCTGAGCATTTGTCAGGGCAGGATGTTTGAAAAAGATCAAGGAGGTTTGCCTGCTATCACATCCGGGACTCTGGTAGCTTCTTCAATGATCTGTGTTATTTCATAGATGATGGAGAAGTCTCTGCAATATCTGTCTCCCTCACTAGTTAGAGTGGCTGAGAGAAATTCGGTGAAGATATTGTCAATACTCTCTGATATTCAATCAAAGATTGCCGACCATTCATCCATGGTTTGTATTTTTGTGGAATATATTTTGAATTCATTTGTTATGGCATATTCTATTTATAAAGGTCTCTAATCCATTACCTCATGAATAAAATATATATTTAAAATCAATATTTTTATATATATAACTTATGTGTAACTTTATAATATTGCTGCTGTGGTTTTCCTAGCAGAATCTAATTTTATTAATAAAAAAGTAATTTAGAGCTGATATGAAAAAAAAAAAAAAAAAAAAAAAGTAATGCCTATTCTAATTTATTTAAAAAAATATTAATCTAAATTCCAAGGCATTTTTTAGGCTATAAACTATAAACTGTCTAGAAGCCAATGGGAAATATTTGTAGAGTTACCTTCTATTTTCCTACTCATAATAATTTTTCACATAGAAAGCAAAGAGCTATCATAGAATTTCTGTTTTTGAAAAGCAAAAGTACTGTAAACATTTACAGGAAATTAGTAAATGTCTATGCAAATGCTGCACTTAATATAAACACAGTAAGGTGATGGGTCAGTAAAGTTAAAGTTATTCCTAGAGAGAAAATAGAAAAACTTATCTTAGTGACAGGCCTTGGATTGGAAGGCCAGCTGCTATTCCAAAATGCTATTCCAAAAATCTTTGAAAGTCTCCAGTTGAACCATGTTTGCAGTGTCTTGGCTACTCAATAGTATGTACTAAGTAGATTTCCAGAATGTTGATGGACTTCATGAAGGAGCAGACGGTGATTATTGCCTAAGAGCTGCTGAAGTTGGACAACATGGATAGCAGTCAGAGGACAGAGGTTCTCCAAAGATAATTTAATTGTATAAGGATAAGCAAGCACACAAATGCTTCTATGAAACAAGTATATATGCCCTCATTCAAAGGTGGAATATTACAATTGAAAATGAAGGAGACTGTTATGTTCATTTTGATCTGCTTTATATTTTTCTACTGTTAAATCTGTTAAATAACAAGTATTACTTTTTGACCAACTGCCATATTTCAATTATCAAAAATGAATATTGCTTACTTTTCTGATATTTTAATTTTGTTTAGGTTCTCACAAATGCTCTAACATGCCTCCCTGCTCTTCTTGGATCAATGGATAGTTTGGGTAGTCCGCAAAGTCAACCTTACAAACTGATGTCCATGGCTAAGCAAGCTAATGCTGCTCTCTGTGCTCTTGGTGGCTTTAAAGAATCCATAAAACCAGGATGTTATGTCAAGGTAAATTTATAATTAATTTTTTTTTTTCATCTTAAACTTAATGTTGGGTTGCACTCATTGCTTTGAATGTAATATCTTCAAAGTTTGAAACAAATTTGTTATTATTTGTTGATCAGAAATTTAATTTTGTAACTAAGTAGAATAATTTATCTTTAGGTGATTGGAAACAAGGTATATAATACAATGGGTGTTGTTGCCAGTGTTTCAGAACAAACTGGCATGGTAACAATTCAACTTGAGCCAGATCCCGTAAACTTTTATGCCCCACGTTTTTCTGATGTCATTCATGTACCACTTGCTCGCCTTATTCCTCCAAGAAATCAGGTAAGTCATGAAAGAATTGAGAACAAAAGTCATTTTCTGCATATGTTTATTCTTAATAATTTTACTGAGCATTTCATTAAAATATTAAAAAATTGTTTGATTTATCTCCACTATCATAAAATTTTAGTAAAAACAACATTTCAACTATTTCTTATAAAGGATTGTATTTTTTGGAAAAACATTTTTTATAAACATTATGAATTAAAAAAGGGAGGATAATGTTTTATGTTATTTCTTGAATATTTTAAATCAATTTTAATTTATTTGCTAAAAATAATTTCTACTATTGAAATAGAATATTCTATATAGTTTAAAGATAACTGATGGTTGTGATTATGCAATTATATAGCTATATAAAAAGATAAAATTCTAATAAATAGGAATATTGTATTTACTTTTTATGAACAGAATACATATGTGCATGCACACACACACAGACTTGGAGATGCTTAAAATGTTCTCAGCTTCCACAAATCAGTATTTCAATAGCCAAGCATCAGAATTTTGTGGATGTGTTAAAGAAACTTGAGAAACAATATGCCAAGTATGTTGAACTGCAGAGTAAATTATATAACATGTGTTTCAATGCTCTCAATTATTCTTTCCTTGGTCAGACTGAGAACTTTTCAGAATTTTGTATGTGTCTATAAAGTGAATTCCTAGTTCATGTAGAAAATTGAAATAGAAAAATGCTTTTTTTTATCAACTTGAAAATGTACTTTGTACTGGCTAATTAATATCAATAAGTAATCTGTTTTTTTAAAATTGGTCAAATCAACACCTATTAACATCATTAATGTGCCCAGAATTATAGGGTTTACTTAGAAATTTTATCAAGACAAGATTATTATGGTTTATGAACAAATAAGTAAAAAAAAATATCATGCATAGAAAGAATAATATCTAAGAAGAAAATATTTAAAATATTAATTTTTGTATTATCTTGAAGATCATGTATTTTTATTGTTTTAGTTCCGTCATTTACATCACCTTCCTACCACTGAGGCTGTAATTATGGCTGTGCGCTCCATCTTGATGTCACAAGATGGTTATCCATCGTTTTTGCAACAAAATCTTCCTGTCAATGGTGATGGTAATACTTTGGCCAATCAGATATGTCGGGTTGTTGCAGAAATCAAGACTAGAGCTTGTATGGTACTTGCTATTCATCTACATGAATTATCATTTGCTCAAGAATTTATCCATCATTGTGATTCTGCTATTGATACCTTGAAATCAGTGGCCAAGGAGTGTGGCACTGGTAAGTATCAGTAGTTCAGCTAAAATCTTTTCATATTCATAGTATGTCTTTCATTTTCACTGTCTTATTGTGCACAGGATGATGGAATTGTTATGTTTAACAAAATAGCTAAAAAAAATTGATGATATCCTCTCTGATCTTGCTTCACCTAGCATTCATATTTGTGGTGACTTCAATATTCACCACAAGGAGTGATTAGTTCATTCAATCAGAACCATTGAAGAAGGCAGATACTGTCAGGACTTCTCTTCTGTTTATGATCTGAACCAGATAGTTAAGCTTATATTCCAGTTACAATCAGACATCACCCAGACTAGCAGTGTGCCCTGAAAAATGCCCCACTCAAGTGCTGCCTCTCTCGGGCTCTTCTGCTAACTGATCAATGTTAAAGTTGATGATGAACCTGATGAACCATTTCATAGGATAATCTTTTAGTATGCCAAAGCCAACTGGATTCTGCCTGCAATCAACACAAGAGCAGCCATGCACAATCAGTTCAAGCCAAAGTTGAAAACAAAAGTCTTGGATCCTGTGAGTTCTGAAAAATCCTAAATAAAATTCTCGGCATGTGTCAGCTATCATAAATGGCCCTGAAGTTATTACATCTTCATATGACAAGGCAAGGCTCTTTGCAATGAACTTTGTCTCTAACTCTGCATTAGAAGATAAGGACCACCCTTTACCTGATTTCCTGCTCCTCATGGAGTACAAGCTATTTAATATCTCTATTATAGCACAGGGAGTTTCCAGACTTATCCAAAGCTTTGTCTCTGAGGTCACTGATCTGGACAAAACCTCACTGGTTAGGAATATCAACCTAGAATTATCTCTAATTCTGGCAAAAAATGTTCAATTGCTGCCTGAAAGGTGTTTTCCAAGTCCATGAAAGGTATCAAGTGTGTGCTCTATTTTAAGAATGTGGGTGAGTGCTCATGCCTGTTGCAATATTGATCCATTAGCCTCCTTAGTATCATCAACAAACTCTTTGAATCTCTATTCAACAAGAGGGTTATTGAACATCTCCTGAGTGATAATCCATATGGAATTCACCCTGCTAGATCCACAGCTGATGTCTTTCATTACTCACACATCCAGTGAGGCACTAGATAATAAATTCATCATGAGAACCATTGCCATGGATATATCCAAAACAAGGTGTGGCATTAGGGGCTGATATATAAACTCTCCAGCTATGGAATCTCTTGAAGAGCTCTCTTGATTATCAAGTCCTTCCTAAGTGGTATGTCCTTGAAGATGGTTGTTAATGGCCAGTCATTGGAAGCCCTTAAGATCAATTCCACCATTCCACAGGGTTATCTCCTTGATCCTACCCTTTTTCTACTATATATTAATAATCTACCTAAAAACATTAGTAAGTATCTTATCAGATGATACAAGAGTTGACATGTGCACCTCCCAAAATCTAGATGACCAGAACCTAGCAGCTGTTCTCTCCTCTGCCCTAGCCCAAGTGGCTCAGTGTCAGAAAGACTGACTTGTAAAATTCAATATGGCCAAGACCAAACTAGTAACATTCCATTATAACTGAGCAGACCCTGAACTTTCACCTACCTGATGGATGGGTGATCTCTCAAGGAAGCGCCTTTCCTTGAACATGTATTGGGATTCAAGGTCTCCCCAGATCACAAGTGGAACACATATATGCAATCCATTGCTAAAAATGTTGAAAAAATAGATGGTTCATTGTACCATTCCAATAAGTATGTGATTTCTCCTACTATACTAACTTTACAAGGACCAGATCAGACCAGAAATGGAGTATTGCTGCCATATCTGGGCTGGAGCTGTTCAGTCCTCACTTGCCTGTCTAGATAGAGTTGAAAAGCATCTATGCAACCTTGTGGGTGATGAATTTATTTTCCACCTTACAACTGCTTTCACACAAATGAAATGTTTTAAGCCTGTTGCTGCTCTATCACTATTTCCATGATATGTATTCTGACAAGCTACATACCTTAATCCCACCACCCCTGACCTTTACAACTGGGTCCAGCCATGCCATGTATGCAAGAGTGAATCATCCCCTATTCCTTTTGTATTCCAATAGTAAAAAGTAAGTTTAATTTGGCCAGCTTCTTCCCAAGAATTTTCCTTTGTGGAACATTCTCTCAACAGGATGTCTTCTCAATCACTACAATCTTGACCTCTTCAAGTCTAGAGTTAACTGTTATCTTTCATACATAGCCACCAAGAACTTCACTTCTTGCCATATAACACTACACAGTAACCCTCTACATTGAGTATTGGGTGAATATTAGTATATATTAAAAAATCTTTTCATTTCACATATTTCAATAAATTCATTAAAAACCATTAATAAAACACTTTATTTACTGATGGGATATAAATGATATCTCAATTAAATATTTTTTTAATATTGATTTATTATTTTGCTTCTGTATAACAATTTTTCTATTAAGTAAAATTTGAATAGTCTACTCCTGAAAAATTACTTTGGAGTTTGGCTTATAAATTTCTGGCAAGCAGTGAGAATTTATATTGCTGAGTAAGCCAAAAAGTCGTACTGCTTTTGTCATTGGATGGTATTTAAGTTGTTTAGTTTTAAGTTTCATTTAAAAAAACACTTTTGATCATATTGTAACAGCTATCATATCAATGTGCATTTTAAAAATTTGTCAAAACTAGCATATTTCTGATTAAATTAAAAAAATTAAAACTGGAAGAAAATAAGCAATATTTTCAACATTTTTTTTTTTATTAAAAACTGCTTGTCAAACATAAAATGTATATAATTTTCAGGGAATTAAATGTGTCAAAATGGGTTTATAAAGTTGCTTGCTGGAGATTTCTTGTTGAACAATGTGCCACAGATCAGTTTATAGCAATCAAATGAAGACATTACTTTAAGAATAATCACTGACAACTGGATTGTAATTTTGTGATTTGCTGCACAAATAAGGAAAATATCCCACCTTTTAAATTGTGAAAGGTAATGAAAAGTGTATACTTTACAATAACATGAAACAAGAGATTGTGGGACAAGTGAAATGAATTCCTTTCAGAGAAGCAAATAATTTAAATACTCATTTTAATTAGACCAACTAAAGGCACCAATTGATGGAAAGTATTCAAAAGAGAAAAAGATGTTATGTTTGTGAAGAAAAAATTAAAAGATTTATAAAAATGAAAGGCATTCAAATTATAGCAGGAACATTAATAGAAATATTCTATTAATTCATTTCAGAAAAAATAAAAACTAATATCCCTACTAAGTGGATTTATGGAGAAAGATAACAATTACCCAGCATTTTCAATATTTACAATAAATAATCTGCAAAGTTTCAGCTTTTAAGAACATATAGTAAATTAAGTTTGAAACTTCACTTTTACTCTTCAAGTAACACACATTCCAATAGAGCTGAGCAATTTTCTGTTAAATGTCAGTGACCAGATAAAAATTGTTATAGCATATGTGGAAAATATTAACTCACTTGCTGTATTCACCAGATATTTCAGTTTTGGATTACCATTTATTCCAGTGCAGTTCTGCTGAGGAGGATACAATTTTCTGGGTGGATGGAATTATGAACTCTGAAAAGTAGCAGAAAATAGTGGAGCAAAACAATAAACATGTTTACTGAAGTTTGTGTCAAAAACAAATGAATTTTTTTTTATAAACCAAAGTAAAAGTTTTGGCTAGTGAGAATTTAAGATTTTCATATATATATATATATATATATAAAAAAACATGTATCTTACTTATTATAAAACGCAGATTGTGTGTGTGTCTGTACGTTTATATATTTTACATTTTTCAACCAATTTCAACAAAACTTCACAGGACTACGTAAAATTACCTTGCAGTCGTTCTGACAGCACCAAAAATTGGAAAAACACAATTGTTTTTGCACAAAATCAATTTGGAAACACGATTAAGAGGCATTAATGAAAGAGGGTCAACTCATATCGAGTTATACTTATTATAAAACCCAGGTTGTTTGTGTGTGTTCGTTTATATATGGGATTGGATTTCCTACATTTTTCAACCGATTTCAACAAAACTTCACTTTTTTTGGCAGGTAGTGTTTCTTATTGTCTTGCACACTTTTTTCTTTATTTTTACATTCAGAATGCTTTAAAAATTCCATTTACAAGACAATTGTTTATAATAAAATTCTATTCAATCGGTAGACTCATAACGATTGAAAACAATGTTTTTGTTTGAGTTTGGGTTTGACCAATTCATAAAAAAAGAATAAAAATAATTAAGACATGCGTGTCCGTCAACCTTAAACAATAATCTTTGTCAATTTTATTTTTCAGTCTTTATGATGGTCGATACTTGATCTATCTCTTACTGTTACATCCCCGGGCTCTCCTGCTAGTATGCATTAATATGTAAATGCCTGTAAACAATTTTGCCAATATTGATTGGTTAATATCACTTGTAAAATTATTATGTGAGAACATTGATTTGCACAATTTTATTGATTTGGTCTTTTTCGTAATCTATCTAATACTAAAACTCTAATCTTGTATGTATGTATGTGCATTCCCAAGATACAGCTTAAATGATACATAATACCAAACAAATTTAGGAGCATATTGTACCTTGAACTCCTGCTTAGTGTCATGCCAAATTTAATTAAAATTAAACAAGGGCTACTTGAGCTGGGGACATTTTTTTTCTGTTTTTATAGCATTCTTAATCAGAAATTAAGTATCTATTTTTGATACACATTCTTATATCAATCCATGTATATAAACAAACACCTGCATATTATATTCCAACTATTATGTGTGTGAAAAATAATAAACGTTCATAATACATTATAACAACATTATTAAATAAAAAAAAAAATATGGATGTTAGTCTGTTGCCATTACATATAAATGCAAGTAAGAAACATCTATGTATAATAAAAAAAAATATTCTCATTTTGATAAAGACTAAACCTGTTTTAAGCTATTACTCGAAATTTTCATGCAATGTTTTAACTACAAAGCCCAGTGGAACACTAAAGCTTTGCAGCACCATCTCAGATATATATATATGAATATATACATATATATGTACTAGCAGCATGGCCCGGTATTGCCCGTGCTTGATTCAGAAATTGTATGACTCGTACAGCAATCACTATCACTTGACTTAAAATATTTTTGCCCTTCCTTGCCTTTAAACGTGGAGGTAAAATAGGTTGGGCAAATGATTGAGTAAATAAGTAACTTGCGAGAGCAGTTAACTGTCTAATAGCAAAACTGAACTATGAAAAGGTAGAAATGGGTATGGAACGCTAAGATGGACTGTGCTGCGCAGTAGAGGCAGCATGTGGAGAGAAAATGGGTAATGCAAACGTTTAAGCAAATAGGTAACTTGCGGTAGCAGAAAGCTGTCAATTAATTCAAGGACAGATGCGTTAATGGCGATCAAATCAAGACGTGAGTGCGGGTGCAGCTGTGCTGAAGGTATTTGTCATTGATTGGTGTAGCCTGGACAATGGTCATGACTTAGACCAATGAATGAGCTCACACAAAATGGAAGATGCTAGCGCGCATGATTTGGCAAGTGCAAGGCGTGGCTGTAAATGGGGTCAAGCTGCCTGCTGTATATTTAGCTTGGCTCTAATGCATGTTGTGCTGGCAATGAGAAGGCAAAGAACTGCAACGAAGCATTTGCTCATTTGGTTTGTGCGAAACGAAAAGCCGCTAACTGTTTGCCGGCATTAGCTTTGAAATGGATTGGGAGGAAGCCCTGCTGTTTTAGCGCAAAAACTCCTTGTCAGGTCTGGGATGCGGCTTGGGCTAGGGGAAAAAGTTTAAAGAATTGGAAAATGGACTACTGAGGGCGGAACCATTTACACTCAGCACGTATGCAGGTTTTTTTTCAGTAAAGACGCGAATAAAGGAAGTGCTTATTTTGGTAAGATGCGACGATTAAAGTAAAAGTGTTGACACAGTCGAATATGTCGTTTGTGGCTCAAAGTCAGACCTGGTAGCAGGGATAAAAAAGCCGAATTTCAATGGCCCTGCACCCATTCCAAAATTTGAGGTCAAATGTTTTCTTTCACTCCACTGCACGCACTGACCTGTTTCTTCCCGCCCATAGCATGACCTTAAATTAATCTGCATTTAGGAAATACCCAACCAGAAAAACATTTTTAAGGATTGACCGATTGTTGATTTGCATTCTGTTTGGGGGTCGCTCAGAGTTGAAACTTCACATGGTAACTCCCAATGGCCTCTTCATAAATCCGGTCGGTTATCGCTAAAAACCGACATGCGGTTCAGTCATAATCTGGCTGTATCGTATTTTGGGTTTTATCGATTTTCCGCGCTGTTTAGAGATCCGTGGTCATGAAAGTTCTGGACAACACTTTTAATGGTAGACTCTAAGAGAGTGTCAAATTTGGTTGAAGTGCGATCATTCCTTCTGCAAGCAGATTTTTTCGATTATCGATTTTTTTCGGAACCTGAGTCTGAACTCAAAAATCGGGCTCCGTCATGTCCTTACGGCAGCTATTTGCAAACTTGTGGTGAAAACCACATCAAAATCGGGTGAGAAATGCAGCCAGGGTGGGGTTAACAACACCCACAACAGACAGACAACATGAGAAATATAGATAGTAGATATTATGAACTTGTTTGTATGTGTGACTACTCATTATATTTGTTTTTTTTTTTTTTTTTAGGAAGAGTGATTGTTTCCTATTTGATTTACTAGGAGTTTAAAAATAGTCATTTTCTAATATTTTATCTGAATTTTTCCACAAAATGTGTAGAATATTTTCAAAATTTGTGATTTGACTTGAAATTTTGTAGGTGATCGTCAACCTGTTATTGAGTCTCATTGTGAGCATCTCAGAATGTTATATCGAGATTGTGCAAAGCCACCACCACCTCCAAGTAAAATCAGCAACAAAGTGGTTTGTATATTTTTACATTAAGTAAATCCTAAATATTAAGTAAAATATAAATATGCTTTAAGTTGAGTAGCCACAACAATATCGAGCATATGATTTAGTTGTTGGTAGTCTATTCAGTCTATTTAATTTTTTTTTTTTTTATTAGGGTAGAATGCAATATTTAAAATTAACTATATTTTAATGTTTTGAATTTTGTTAATTTTATATGAAATGTCATTACACTCATTCAGATTGTTTCTTATGACATAATTTCAGATAATTTTTTTACATACTAATTCCAAATGATATTGCTCATTTATATTGATTTTTTTTTTTTTTTTTTCTCTCATCAGAATAAAGAAATTGTATGGGATGCAAGCCGTTCTTTTCCTCCTGTTCGTTCTTGCTTTTTTTCTCATGGAATGACTGGTATTACATTTCTTGGTGATCCTAGTGTAGGCACTGGACTTCCACGTGGGACCATGGTTTATGCTGCTCAGCCTATTCCATCACAGGTGAATTTTAATGTCTGTAATTCATATTGCAAAATTTACTGATAAAGTTATCCAATTAAGTAGTATTAATATATTTAGGAAGCTGATTATATTTATTCAAAAGATGAAGGATACTGTAGTAGAGTGTATTTGAAATTGAATTTCTTGAAATACAATCACTGTTTCAGAAAGGCCTAAGAACTATTTTGTAACTGATTGTTATTGATCGACTGCTGAAAATTAACCCACTTTCCATATTCTGACCAAATTACCAAGCATCATAATTTTAGTGGAGTGATCTTTGTAAGGTGAGAAATTTTCAGTACCTCATAATATATTAATATGCTCTCTAATTCTGTGGTTTCTGTTTGTCTTCCAACTACAAAGACATGACATAAGTTGATCATTATTTTATTCAGATTTGATATTTAATAAACACATTAACAATTATTATAAGAAAAATAACCACAAAGTATTGTCAGATTTCAAAAAGCTGTGTATTGTTGATCAGACAGTAATATATATAAGTTGTAAATTTCACTTTCAAGTGTAAAATGTATAATTATGAAGAAAATTAAGCCAATGTATCTATTAGGTTAAAAAGGTGTCTTATGCAATGAGACAGGAAATGAAAAAAAATCCTCATTAGCATTTTATTTCTTAAATGAGTATTAACTTAAGGATCATTTAATTTTTAATCTTGATATTAATCTTCCTCTATATTTGTGAGATATACTTACTATAATTTTTATTGGTAATAAGATAAAAATGAGCACTAAATATTATAATAACTATCATTTCATTTTAAATAAATTTTAAAATAATATATTCATATTTTTTGATGTAGTATTTTCAAAATATGATAAATTGCTGGTCTTCTGGATCTTATGCAAAAGAAGACATATAAAGCAAGAATATACACATCTATTAATACCTATAAATAGCACAAGAAAATGTTTTTGAATCTTTTTTTATCATTCCCACAAATGATATACTCTTACTTTTACACATAATCTCAACTACATGAAATAATCTGATATATTTTATTTATCTACTTTAAACCAGAAACAAATTTTCCTTATACCTAAATTAACTTTAGATACAAGTAGAAAAAAACAAATTGACTACATAATGATCAATAAGAAATTCAGGAATGCAACTTTACACTGTAATACATACCAAAGTGCTAATTGCGGTTGTGACGACCTTCTAGTAATATTTAACTTTAGAATGAAACTACATAAGTCGAGGAGGTTCAAAGTAGCACCCTGATTGTAATATGACAGGCTTCTGAATGACCTAAATTGCAAAGAGATGTATAGTAATAGTCATAGTAGTAAGCCTCTATCAGTCGATGTGGACTATTGGATGCCATACCCTGGTGTCAAGTTGTCAATGCTCTGGAACCGCTGGTCATTAAGTTCTCTACACAGGGGTGTGCTTTCTGACTTGCACTCTTTTCCCCAGCTGACATCTGCACCTTCTCTTCCCACATCCTGAGTTGTTTCCAAAGAACACTGTGCCATCCATCTGTTGTGGTCAGCTGTTGCATTTTTCCAACTCTGTGTCCAGAGCTTTCTTATCACATTTGCGGAAATTTTGTAGTGCAACTGGGGATGGCTAATGGATCTCATGCCATAGTTGCCCTTTGGGATATGGCCATCTTCCAGCTCGCTTACAAAACCAAACCCCAAAAATTAGCTGGATTAATGCATACATAGAAAGTTATATTAAGGTTAAAATTGAAACTGATCACATAAACTAAAAGGCAAGATTAGAATAGTTCATGATAAATTTCTGTTAGAAAGGGAAAAAAAAAAAAATGACAAATAAAAACTAGTGATGGGATGATTAATTAGAATCAAGAATCTGAAATATCAGAACTTTTTGGTGTATTGGAATTAGAATTGGAATCGGAGAATTTTTAACCTAATTTCCAATTCCCCAAAATGATTTTTGGGATTTTTTTTTCTTTTTAAAACTTAATTTTCCATTCCTGGTACTAATGGAAAAAAGATATAAATATTTATTGATTTTAAACTATCAGTAAAACTAAAATCTATAGATCATAACAATACCTAAGTATGATGTAAATTTATTTTACTTGTGTTTAAAAAAAAAAAAAAAAAAAAAAAAAACTGTAAATTTTTATTTTGAATTTCTTTTTAAATATTGTTAATTCACCCATTTAATATTATAAGTTATTAATTTAATTACAATCAAAATTATATAGACACAAAATGAATTCACAATGTTCCACTGGGCTCTTTTAAGACAATTTTTATTTTTTTTTTAATTTATAAATATGAAAAAAAGTGTTGTTTGCATTTAATAACTTAGAAAAAAAATTTAAAGTCTTATTATATAAAATTTTATTTTAAAATTCAAATTTTCAATTATTTTTAAATAGAAATTAAAATAAAATTCCATTTAATTTTAATGTCCATCAAATGATTTGTTTATTAAATCTGACAGTGATTTACTTTTGTTTACGTAGTATGCTTTGTAAACAAAAATAAATTTTTTCAATAACTGAAACTTAAAAATGTTTCATAATTTTTTATCTTTTATAAAACTTAAATTTGTTTCTATGAAAATTCATGTATTTCTTAAAATATTACAACTTTCAAAATGAGTATCACAGAGACAGTACAGCAATTTAATAATTCTCATAGTAAAATTCTTGTTCTCATAAGAGATAATGCAGCTAATATGGCAGCAGCAGCTGTACAAGCCCAGTATGAGTCATTACCTTGTTTTCTACACACCTTGCAGTTGACCATTAATGATGCCATCTTTGCACAAAGGTATGTGAAGGATATGCTTTCTATTTGTAAACAAATAGTTGGGCACTTCAATCACTAACCTGCATCTTTTGCAAAGTACCAGGAATAATAGAAAAAATTTAATTTACCAGATCATAAATTCATTCAGGATGTCCAAACAAGATGGGACAGTCAGTATTATATGATGTCCAGAGTAATTGAACAAAAAAATTCTCTTATATTGCTGTAATCATGCAAAACCACATTGTTTAGAATCCAACCAAGGGAAGATGTTGGAGAAATTACTGAAAATACTTAAACAATTCATTGATTGTACAAATTTAATAAGTATTAGAGAAGCAACTGCCTCTTATATTATACCACACATTAAAGTCATTTATTAATTTTTTTAAAAGGGGAGAAGGGACTATTTTATAGGTTAGGTTCAATCCTTTCAGCATGGAAATGATACATTTAGCAGAATGCTACATTTAGCAGCTAAATGGAAGACAAAAACTTTATTCTAAAAACATATCTTGATCCTAAGTTCAAGACTGGTTTTCTTGAAAATAACTACAGTGGCCTGCCTAATGACAAGGCTATTGCAGAATTGCTCACTCAAGTTATCTATTCTATAACCAAAGAAAAAAACAGACACCTCACCCATAGTATCACAAGGTGTGGAGAATGACTCATCTGACGTGCCTGAAGAGAAAAAGTGATGAAGAAAAAGGGGAGCCAATGTGTACAAGAATACAGGATAAAGCAGTCAGTGAAACAAGCAAAGAAATATATTTACTAAAACTTGAAATGGCAAAATATATTGCATCAAAAAATATAAAAAGTGATGAGAATGTTTTTCATTGGTAGAATTCAGATAAAAATGAATTTCCCCATCATGGTGATTTTAACCAAGAAATATCTATCAGCACGTTCCCTCTTCTGTTGAAAGTGAATGGTTATTTAGTATTGGAGGTAAACATTTACTTACCAAAAAGAAATAGGCTGAAAGGCTAAACAGGAGAGATGATAATGTTCTTACATTTATAATTTCAGAATTTTAGGACTTACATATGAGTAGCTAGGTACTTAAGTGATTTACTTTAAATACTTCTCTTTATTGTTTAAACTCTTACACAATTTTTTTTAAATAAAAAGGATATCTAAATTTATTTCATAAGCTTTTGTATTCATTTTTCTACTAAATGTTTTATTAATAAATGTACTTTGTTCATTAAGTTTCTCAAACCAACTGTAGGGCCTAAAAATAATGAATTTTAATCATTGTCAGTATCGGAAATTTAGAACAATATCAAGAATTGTATTGGAATTGGTAAAAATATTGGTATCATCCCATCAATAATGAAAACCAACCGGGAAGACCATACAAACTATGAAAGTAATGTTTTTTTGGTTTTATTTTTAACCCAAAATAGATAATCCTGTGCATTAACTGCTAATAAGAATTGAAACCTCATCATGAGGATGCCATCAAATCAGAGAAAAACAACAAAGCAACATGTCTGGAGGAAATTCCAGCAACAATATAGAACATTGGGTGCTTAGATGATGTATTGCTTAGAGTGTACAACAAAAATACAATGACCAAGCATCAAATGTTTGTCTAAAAAAAGGGGGAAAAAAAGTTGAAGTCTACCACTTCTAAAGGAAGGAGAGCTGAGCCTCAACAAATATAACCTTAAAAGATGTTGCAAAGATTTATAACAAGAAGCTCCTAAATAGAACCCACCCAATTGTTGCCCCGTTATTGAGAATTAACAATAATGGATTTAGAAAAGTCAGTCCACTTTTGCAGATACTCAGACTTTGTCACCTAATCAAGGGCATAAAAGCTTCCTGCTGTTCTGAAATTTGTGGATTTTAAGAAAACTTTTGATTCCATACACAGAAGAAAGTTCATGGAAATACTTAAGGCTTATTCAATACAAATTAAAATAGTCTTGGCTATCAATATGCTATGGTACCTGTCATACAGAATTCTTTAAAATCCTGGCTGTAGTCTGACAGGCAGACACATTGGCTCATCTGTGTAATGATTTGAAACTAAAGACAGGGAAAGTATTACCCTAAAAGAAACAGCCCTGAAATCACTAATACACACAGATTTTGCAGGTGATTTAACTTTTGTATCCAATGCTCTTGAAGAAGCAAAACTATTTCTTAGGCACTTTATAGATGAAGGGTGAAAGTTTATTTCGTTTGAGGAAATTCCCCCTCCTCTCCAAGCTTATTAAGATTGCCCAATTTATTGGTTTCATATTTTGTGACACTTTAAATGATTTTCCAACCCCATTTTTATTAAGACACTGTTTATTTGATATTGATAAAAATTTCAACCTTAATTATTAAAACCCCCACTCCTTGTATTAGACATATAAGTGTATCTGCTACAGATAAATGGAATTAAAACAGAATTCATGTCTTGTAATGAAGCAGAAGAACTTATAACGTTTTGAGTGACAATCTTAATCAAGAGGATGAGTTTTTGATATTTGCTATCATGGTTGAACTCCTTGCAAAAAGACATAGATATTAGAATTTCATCATCATAGGCAGTGAAGTATTGAGGGATAATGACAAGGAAACACACATGTTCTATTTAAAAAAACATGATAAGGAATCTATTTACAAGTTTACACATTTGAACTTATTAGTAGCTTGTCTCAGGAAAAGGAATCAAATATTTAAAGTTCATAGTTTTGATGAATTGTTAAGAAGAGAAAATGTTCATATTAAATCATCAGACACAAAGTAATATTCCAAAACATTTAAAACAATTTGAGAGAGTTTGTTTTTCACATAAAATTTATATGGCTGTATTCAACATGAATGAAAAGATATATTTTAAGGTACTTAGCTTTGGAGTTGAATAGAGTTCTTTGAAATTGCCCTGTTCTCATTAGAGGCTGATAATGTATCAGCGTGTAATTTGACACCGGTGTTATTCTGACATATGGAACTCTGCTTCTTTCTGCCTTTTCTCTCTCTTTCTCTTGATTCAACTTTCTCTGTCTATTTATGTCAAAAAGTGATTTGACATCAGCTTGTTACTTTTTTCTCAGTTTGTAAGCCGCTCCCTTTTCCATTGGTCAAAATAAATTTTCATGTAGGCATGTTAAACTTTGACTTGATCTTTTCTTCAGCCCAGAGCAAATCCCTTTTTCTACTAGTCAAAATAATTTTTACACGGGCTCACAAATTTGAAAACAGTGGAGAAAAGAGTTATTTTTATTTTGTATTCACCACAGCAGCACTATCTGAAAGTTAAAAATGAAAGAAATTTTAAAAGTGTAACTCTTTAGGTCAACAGTAGAAACTGTCTTCTTATATGATTGTCAGCATAAAAAAAAAACGGTGCTCAATGTCAGCTGAAAACAATATATGCCCAATAAAAAACTATATGGGAACCTATTACAGATGCAGTTTGTGGAAGGCAATTGCTTTTTAGTGGCCATTGCTAGAGAAGTAAATGGAATTTGTGCATCAACTTATGTTATGGGATTCAAATTATATGAAAAGATCAAGAAGTAGACCAGAACAAATCTTTAGTGATGATTTCTAGACAACACTATCATTAAGAAGGAAAAACTGGGTTGAGTTATGGATGGTAGAAATAACTGAAAGACATGATTAGAAATATTTGTTTAAGGATAATCAAATATTTAGATTAACTAATATCAAACTTTGTTTAATTCAATGTAAGCAATGTTTAACAAAAACATAAATTGTTGTTTAATCATTCTAATTTGTTCTCCTAGGCACCATCATTTTACTGGGAACTTGAAATTCATTCTTTTGGTGACTGTCAAGAAGAATCTGGTGCTATTGTATCTTTTGGCTTTGCTCCTGCTGCAGAAAAAAAAGATGGTGCTTGGACCAATCCAGTTGGGACATGTTTGTTTCTTAAGTAAGTTTTTAAAATTGTCTTCACTATTTCAATTATATACTTAAATTGCATGAAAAGTTAAGTCTTTGAAAGTATAGCTTAATGTATTTTTAAAAAAAATATAAATATATATCAACAGTTTATTCATGTTTGACTGATATTTTTTTATATTGTTATTAAAGCAATGGTAAAGCAGTACATTACAACGGTGCAAGTCTTCTTCAATGGAAGAGTGTCCGCCTAGATGTCTCTTTAAATACTGGTGACATTGCTGGTGTTGGATGGGAATGCACTGAAGAATCTGGAGGGCAGGGGCAGACACCCAGGGGTCAAGTTTATTTCACATTCAATGGACGACGCCTGGGTGTAACATTAGATGATGTTGCTGGTGCTATGTATCCAGTTGTACACATTCAAAAGAAAGTAAGATGTATTTTTATGCAAATGTTTTTTGGTAGTTTCCTTTTTTTTAACAATTATCATCTTATTTTTATACTCTAATATTGTTTGTTTGATATTAAATTATTAGGTTGGTGCAAAAATGTCGTTTTCTCACATAGTAACATATGTGAGAAAACAACATTATTTTTGCAGCAACATAATATTTACCAAACAGCCCACTACTGTCTATTTTTAAGGATTTATTCTTTAATATTTTAATTTTAATACTTTTGTTATTTCTGTAAAGATTCAAAATCCAATATTGCTTCTGTTTTTTGCCTTCTCATTGTAAAATACTTTACATTTTATAATGGCAATTTGAAACATTTAAAAATAACAAAATTATTTTATCTCTTGTATGTTTGTTTGTATTGTATCTTTGCATAGTGGATAGTTTACCTTTAACAATGAAGTTACTTGTTTTACAAGTGTAAACTGCTTTATATGTAACTGATCATTATAAATAAAACAACATCTTTATCACTACATTTTGTTATATTTTTAAAATACTATTGTTTACACTGTATTGTTTATTTTTCATGAGAAAAAGATTGATGTTTTGTGATATGTTGTCTCGTTTGCTAGGAAATATATTTTGTTTTTAATTTTTATCAAATGTATTTATAAATTGCTTGCATTTATATGTTGCTTGAGGAGGCATGGTGGAGTAATGGATAGCAGCTTGGACTGAGGAATTGGAGAGCTGCGTTCAAATTACAGTTGAATCCATTACATTCACCTACGTGCTAATACCCTTGGAAAAGATGTGAATCCTCTTCCTTCACCACCACCCCCCAGCAGGACAGACTGGGTTCTGTAGCCTTGGTTGGCAACTGGTCTACCACAGAAAGAAACGGCAACCTACTGTGGGGAAAAAAACCTGCCTTGTCAGTCATGTATCAAAAGATACGTGGTTGCCTAAGTGTGTATCACGCATGGCACATAACTGACTGATATATTGCTTACAAGTAATCAGATTATTATTATTATTATTACAATATCTATGACAAAAATTTACTTAGCTCTCTCTTGTATTATTATTATTCTCTTCTGTCATAGGTCTGTTTTGAATTCTAGTTTTTATACAGGTATTCTTTCTGAAAATCAATCCCAACGAGACTAGTGTATATCTTGGGATTTAGAGAATACCATGACATTCTGCATATTTACTTATTAAAAATGTTTACTACATCACAAAAGAATTTGTAAAAACATTGTCTAATGATTGGAGTAGAGTAAAATAGTGAAACAGGATATGGTTTAGAGTTCAACCTCACCATTTCCCCACAAATAAATATCTTGCTCTATTTATAGTGGTCTTGTAAGTAACAATTGATTGTTAGCTTTAAATACTAGCACTTATTTAACATGGGGAACTTTTCTAATTAAAGTTAGGATGCTTGTCTTTACTTCTATGTAAAACAAATTCTTGTATACGAAAACATTAAAATATACATTCAGTGTACATTGTTAAATCACTAAGTCCACCAACAATAAAAAAAAAAATTTATTATACACAATATTTTCTAAGTAATTCACTTTTTTTTTCTATGTACTTAATTCAGTGATGAATATTAATCAAATAGATTGAAAATCAATTCAAAATTTAGTTAATAATTCCATGTCAGGTTACAAACTTATTGATCTACATATGTAAATTCTCTTATTGTGTATGTAATCTTACTTATTATTTTAATTGCTTGAAGAAAAAAATTTTTAAAATATCTATAGTTTCTTCATGCTTTTGGTACAGGAAGAAAAATGTAATTCGTTATACTTTTTTGTATATTTTAGAACACAAGGGTTAAAGCCAATTTTGGTGCACGTCCATTTGCTTATGCTGAAGGCTGGCATCATCGTGAAGCTGCAGATGCATGTAATGACTTGACACGTGAAATCCGTGAATCTTTTATTGCTTTGCCCTTCCACTCAGGTTCTGACAGTGACAGTGAAGGTCCCACTACCACCAGTACCAGCAGTAGTGTTGTAGAGACTAGAGATATTAAATCTCATCCTGGACCACCTTGTAAAATTGCATCAATACCTAAACCTGCTAAAGGTATGCTTATATCACTTTCATTTTAATAATTTGTTTTTTGCTTTCTAAAATTTTTAGATTTTATTTTATACAATTTTTATGTTAAAATATTAAAACATGGGCAAATTATCTTGTATTTTTTTCTCAATTTATTGAATAAGAATTGCAGAGTTTTTTTTTGTTTTTTTTTTAATCATTCCAATCTAAGCAAGGCAATAAAAGCCACTTGGATGCAAAAGGTTACTAAGTGTTAGAGAATATGAGAAAAACTACTATTAAGGAAAGAGGACAATAAAAGAACAAGAATTAAGAAGACAGAAGATGACGATTGGCATTGTATTTAAATTTTTGAAGATCAAAGCTGACTGGGAAGCAAGAAACCAGAAGACAGTTCCACAGTTCTTTTATAGTTATGTCACTAATGTAAATAATGATAATGAAGAAAATTTCAGGAAGATACTTTGATTTAAATATAACTTATTTTTGAGGAATTTACACTGTTGTTGAAATTATATTGCTTTGCAATAGAAATAAATGTGCCCAGAGCAAAGAGATTAAATTATTTTCTAATCTTTTCTTTTTTTATGATTCACATTTCAGATTTTGCTGATTTTTATATTTTAGGTCAACTTGTTAAGTTTATAAATAACTTATGTTCTCAAGTAATAAATTTTCGTAGAAATCATTTAATAGTGAAAGAAAATTATATATGTACTTTTTTTTTTTTTTTTTTTTTTTTCCAGACTATGATGTGGATCTGTGTTTACAATATAAGCTATTAGAGAGCTATGATAATTTTACTAGTACAAGTTCTGATAGCTATATTCAACCAACTTCTCAAGAAGATGAATCAGATGAAGAAGCTGGAGAAGATGATCAATGCTCTGAAGATTATTATGCATTACTTGTAAAAGCATGGGAACAAAAGGTATTTCCAGTCATTCGTAGACGTTTCAGGAATGAAGCTGAACGTAAAGATGGCTTGGAGCAAATACGTGGAGCTCTTCAACTTGGTAATATAATTCATTTTTTATTTATCTAGTTGAATATTAAAATTATATACTTCAAAAAGAAAATTAATGACCTGGTTAGAAAAATTTTAGATTATTTTAATTTCTGTCTAGTTACTGTACATTGTCTTGATAAAAGTAACATTTGCATAAAAAAGGGTAGGATTTAGAATAAAACAAGATAACTTTTGTGTAAGCTATTATATATTAAACATCTTTCTCTACAAAAGAACAGGAAATGTTACTGTTGTCTTCTTGTCTGTGATGACTGACTTTGTAGTAGTTGCTTAACTCTATGCAAAATAGGGCAAGTACACTTTGCTTATGTCATGACATCTGAAAACAAAAGTTTTATGCTCTTTGTTGATCTGTAACTTCTCTGAACTATTGTGAGATCTTATTTCTCTCTCTCTCTCTCAAGGTGTATATTTGGTTCTTTTTATTAAGGATCTAGGTTTGGACTAATCTTCATTTTGATCTTTCAACACCATGTCAGATTCATGCAAACTATCCTCCATAATTTCTTTACTACTATGTTCAATTTCTTCATCAGAAGCACTCGTGCTTTCTCCCTTTCAGGTTCCTTCTCCACCTCCTCCTCCTCTTCCATATCGACTTCGTCATTAATTCTAGGCCTTATTTGAATAGAATGAGACAATAAATTCTGTCCACTTGTTGCTATTATAGCCATATTATATCCCCATTTGTGCAATAAAGTTAGCTTTTTCAGGACTTGATTCTCTGTTTGTCTTGTATCACATTTTTCATTTGTTGAATAGGACATTGTTATAGGTGATCTAATTTGTCTTCCCACCAGTACAGAGGGGCTTTGTATTCTACTGGCATGTGGACTATTACTCAGTAATAGTCTTGGCAGGTAATTCTCTATGGTATCTCTGGATAGTGAAAATGCCTTCAACCCCATTTTCATCATCTACACCACACCCTGTCAACTGGGGCTTCAGGATATGCTGACTGCACCTCTGCAGAGAGGTAAGCTCTCCGACCCCATTTTGCAATGGGTGACAACCTGTAATGTCTGGGGATGAGGACTTTAGGAGTTGGCTTTAGATACTTCTAATTTCCAACACACAACTTCAGAAAGGCCCAATCCAATTGATCGGTTGGTTGCATCAAGCACTAATTTAAAGTAACCAAAATGGAGGGAAGAAAATAATTTGGTCATCATTCAAAAGTACCTCAAAAGTAGATATATAAAATATTTGAATTAGAAGGTGGCAGCTGTAGAGTCAGTCAGTATGAAAGGAAAGAATTATGATGCATCTTAGATACTCCAGACATTTCACTAGTTCTTGGGTAGCAAAACCAAAGGGAAATCAGGGACTCCTAGCCTTCCTCCAAATATGAATATAGTTGGTGTTGCCTTGTCTTACCAAGGTGAATAGGTTTCTGCCTTTGGTATTTCCCATTAAATTGGACTCCATGACAAGTGATTGCAGGAGCAGTGAAGTAATAATGAAGCAATAACATCAAACCATATGGTATCCATATGAAAAATATAATTGAGAAAACACAAATACAGCACAAATCCATGAGGCCATCAACTCTAAAACACATTCCTGGATGATAAAACAACCAAACATCTGATTAAAACTAAATAAGTTCCAAAAATCCAAAATCAATCCTATCACATTCCATAAAAAATACTCTCCATCAAAGATGATTACACAGATCACCTATGCATCTATATGGATGGATCTAAAGATGATAATAAAGTTAGATGTGCAGCCATTCACCACAAATTAATGAAACCATTTCCAGACCAAGCTTCCATATAGAGTGCCGAGATGAGAGCTAATGATTTGGCCTTCAACATCATAAATTCAAGTAAACATAAAAAATTTATTATATACACTGATTCCATGTAAGTAATCTCTGCAGGAAAAAACAAAAAATGTCAAATCCATTCATCATTAATCTACTCGACAGGATCAATAGTTTAAATAGAGATATTGTTTTCAAGCCATATTTAGTATCACAGGGAATGATAGTGGATTCAGCAGCAATAAAAGCATCTACTATAAAAACCACATCAGACCCCTTAAATATCAAAATCTCATATAGGTTATTTACCAGTCACTCATATGCAACCAGATGTGACACAACAATCAATAAATATATTGGAGAAGAGTGGCAGAATCTTTGGAACTCCTGCCCAAACAATAAATTGTACAAAATTAAACCAACTATAGGAGAATGGCATCAGAAACACCAAACTAGAAGAGAAAAAGTAATTATATCCAGGCTCCATATTGGACATACTACTATAACCTATTTGTATATCCTAAAAAAGGAAGAACCTCTGGTATATGTGGCATGTCAAGAGCCATTCACCATAAAACACATACTAACAAATTGCAGCAATTTTAATTCAATCAACTTAAAATACTACCAAACACACTTAAAAGAACTTTTTCAAAATACTGATTCATTTTGCATATTCCAGTTTCTAAAACAAACTTATTTCAAAAATATAATTTAAAAAATATAACCATAACTAACAGCAGTCTTACTTTTTTTTTTTTAAATAAAAAAAATAAAATTTTTTGACTGTTTATAGGATCTCTCTGCCCTAGAAAAATCACTCCATTTGTTTCTTTTTATCCTACATGCAATGTTGCTTAATACTGGATGCTGTAGGTTTTCAAATACAAGACAATATCTAGGGTAATACATCTGTTTCAATCTAGTGCAATATATAGGGTAATACATCTGTTTCAATCTAGTGCAATATTTTATCTTCTGG
Organism: Acanthosepion lycidas; assembly: GCA_963932145.1. Lineage (NCBI taxonomy): Eukaryota > Metazoa > Mollusca > Cephalopoda > Sepiida > Sepiidae > Acanthosepion > Acanthosepion lycidas. The sequence goes on along the minus strand of OZ010574.1, from coordinate 11,597,115 downwards.
ATTGTCTGATCTTTTTAATGTTCATTCTTGAACTTCAGTCTTGATAGAGCTTCTATATCTGGAATAGTGTTTCCTTTCCCATATTCAATGTTGAAATCAAAAGCCATGAGTTTTATTGCCCATCTTGAAATTCTAGATGTGACTTTAGGTGATTCCTTTCTGAGATAAAAATATAAAACTTTGTGCCAATTAAAAATTGGAAAATTCTATCTGTGCTCCATATGATAGCTAATGCTTCTTTTTTGATGTTTGAATAGTTAGCCTTGGCTGACATTAATCTTCTAGAATGTACATTATAGGATGACCTTCCTGAGAGAAAATCACTGATACAGCATGTCAGTAGTTAGTCAGTTGCTTTTTAAGGTGGAAAAATTTTTATAACAGATTTTTTTTATACGTTCTTTCTTTAAATTTTCAAATGCTGTATTTTTTCATTAAGTCCATTTAAATTTTTTCATAACACTGCAAAGGGTTCTATCAATTCATTATACTTTAGCAAATATGTTATACAAATTGGCTAATCCTAAAAAAGATTGTAATTCTTTATTTGTATGTATAGGTACCTCTACTATTTTCTCTATCAAATTTGTGTCTGGTGAAATTCCGTCTTTGGAAATCTAGTATCCCAGATATGTTATTGGGTTGCAATTTAACACACATTTATTCTCATTTATGATCATCCCAGCATTATTTAATTTGTTTAAAATGTAATCCATTTTTTTGTTTTAGCACTTTTCTACTGGTAGCACCAATACATATATTGTCTTGATAGATTATCATATTCTTAACATAGCCATTTTCAATGGCTCTTTGAAAAATAGCACTTGCTATTTTTACACCATAAGGCATACGCTTCCATTTGAGTAAGTGTATTGAGAGTTAATTATAGTGGCCTCTTTTTTCATCAATTTGTATCTAGTTATAGGCAGATTTGAGGTCAATTTTAGCAAAATATTTCATTCCTGACAACTCATGAATAGGAGTTTCAGTGGGAATGAATCGGAGCATATTTTGTGGTTTACTCCTATTTTGTAATCTCTACATATCTTTAAATCTTCATCTGGTTTTCATAAAACAAGTGAGGATCAATTACTACCACCAGAGGGAACACATTCTAAAATTCCTTGCTCCATGATTGTTTTCAGTTTAGTAACTATTAACAGTTGCATTGTGAATGGGTAGTCTGCAAGGCTCAAAGTAAGAGGGGTGACTATTTTCTTTTAATTGAATACTCACTTTTCTGTGTCTGTACTTTCCAACTCCACACTGTTAATTAAATTGGTTGTATTCACTTTCAAGACATCTAATCTAGTGAGTCTGACTTTTTTTCACATTTCACTACCATGATGGGAATAATTTTGAAGCATGGGTCAGTCTCAAAAGTTCCTTCAAAACAAAGTAAAATTTTGATGAAAGAGCCATAGATTGTTTTAGTTTAAGCCAATTTTTCTTTAAGTTGGGTTTGCACATTTGTTCATTCTGTAACATAATGCAAATTCTGAATGAATGGTGCAAACAATTAAAACTGTGTTGCAAGCATTCTCTCCTCATAAAGAAAAATTTGAGTCATTTTTATCTTGTTTATTGCTTAGTTACTACACAATCCTGATATGTTAAAAAGTCCATCTGTGTGTATTATATTTGTGCACTCTTGACCATTTCCTATTCCACAGAGGAACTGGAAACAATACAGTCCTCATTTTCAGAAATAAACTTGGAAGTTTAGCACATACATATCAAAGGCTGAACCACTAAAAACAGTCGAGGATAATGATGATAGTGAAGTTTTAATGGTGGTGCCTTTAACTTATGTCATAATAGTGGTCAGGAACAACATGTTCAAAATCTTAGAAGATATACTAGGTCTTCTACTGATTTCCTGATAATTGTGATCATAACCAAAACATTTAACCCTTAGAAGACACACTCACTCTACTCAGGGTATTGAACCTATGCTATTCAGGGAGACAAAGATATTTGAATATTAAAGTAGAATTATGATTCTTGAGGACTACAGAGAGTACTACAATATTAGAACCTTTGGGCCATGAGCTTGGGGAGGAGCAAAGGCTCATTCTTTCTTCATGAAAACCACTTCATAACATTAACAAAGAAAAAATAGTCAGACTATTAGTGTTTATATTCCTATTGTTGAAATAAATTGAATTAAAAGATAGAGGATGAGCAAAAATAGAAGTTTTATCATTTGAAAGTGGAAAAATTCTATCTTAATTTTGGTACTAAATATTGTATTTAGTACTTATATGCAGTTTGTTATTCTTAATTACTGTTTTTCTTGTATTCTGTAGAGAAAACATAAGTGTTTTTAATATAAAGCTTGTATTTATTTTTCTAAAAAATAGAATTATATAAAACCAGAATTCTAGCAATATAAATGCAGGAAAAACATGTCAGTTTTTGTTCTATTATTTTATTTGAGTGAAGAAAAGAGAGAATTAATTTGTTTGAGCAAAAGGAAAGCATTCTATTAGTGATGTAACTAATATTGAAAAAATTAGAATGTGGAACTCTGATTATTTAAAAATATCCATTGTTGTATTAGGAAAGTAGATGACTGAGTTTGCTTCAATCTTTTAAATTTTTGATGATAATTAGACATGGTACAAGTTTTTAATTTATAAAATTTAGAATGACAGGAAAACTATTTTTAGCAATTAAAATATTTCTAAAAATGCAAATTAAATAAATGAGCTTTTTTTCAATAAGAATATTTACCTTTTATTAAAACAATAGTAATTTTTTTAAAATTAATAACAAAGGAATTGCTTTATTTGCATATATTTATAGGTATGACAGATATAGCACGGCAGACAGTGGAATTTTTGTATGAGGAAAATGGCGGCATACCAAGAGACTTGCATCTTCCAACCATTGAAGATATTAAAGAAGACTTGGCTAAATTTACAATTGAAAGAGTGAAAAAAGGAATTACTGTTGTTATACGTACACCTTCAGGGATAGGAACTTCAGGTACTGCTGTCCTACCAAAATATGCTGTCCGTAGTATGCTGAGAACATTTGGCCTTACTGGAAATGTATTGGATATTGATTCAGTAAGTACATCCAAATTTATGTGGATTTTTAATTTTGATTTTTTTTCTTGCTTCAGAGAAATTCAATTATTTTAAAATCTTTTGATGAAATTTTATGATATACCAGTTTAACAACAGTATTTTATGCTAAAATATTTTAATACTCAATAAGACATATTAGCCATGGAAAAGTCTTAAACATAGGCATAATCATAAGTTTTCTAATAATACTTCACTGGATCTTAATTATGCTTTTCAGTTTAAATTCTATAACTCAAGTAATTTCTATCAGAAATTTTAAGAACAAATATGTTGAGTAATCTTGAGTTCCATCTTTGCTACTTATTCAATATTTGTTGTTATTGCACTTTTATAAATTACTATCGCATAAATATTCATCTTTAAATTTTGATTTATTGATGTAAATTTTTTTAATTGACATTTATTTTTGAAATCACATTATAAGCTCCAAAATGCAACCCAGTTAAATGTACACACATTAAAATAGCTTGTTGCTACAAGTTCATTGATTAAAAAATAAATTACTAACATTGAACAGAAAAACAAATTTTACTAAAAAAGTACATGGAGGTTAAGCACCTAGATATTAAGAAAGGTAAGTAATGAAAATATATTAAACAAATATTCAATAGAAAACAACAAATTGTCACTATTCTAGTGTTTATACACTTAATTATTATGCAGTCAAGTTTTTCACAATAAAATTGACATTAACCAGCTGGTGTTGATAAAAATTTTCAGGATTTGAAAAATATATCATCTGAAACTCTGTTTATAATATCTAACCTTATTAAAAATATTGATGATAACTTATTTTGGAAAATGGCAGGTTTCATTATGCAAACTATGTGCAAAATGAATTTTTATAAACAAATTCAAAATATATAAGCTTTTCAGTTTTCAACTGTACATTTTGTTAATTTTTCTACTATTGCAACTTAACATTACTTGCTATTGTTCTTATTACTTCTCAGAGATCTTTGAATATTGTTTTCCTTTCAATTAATACCTATGGAGATTTGCAACCATTCAATTAATTTGGTAAAACCTTTTTCTGACGGGGGCAAATAGTCCAACTTTGCTGATTGTGAAGACACATTGTTTTGCATTAATGTGCTTTTAAAGCTTCATGACAATACTCAAAAAACATATTGTCTAATAACTTTAATTCTTCACATTTATTTTGATACCGTTATCTACTTTGAAAGGACCTTTAATATACTGGCTACCATGATAGCCCAAAACATTACTCCCCCTTTACTTTCTGCTGTTTTCTAAGTTATGTTGTTTTCATAAAAGTCTCAAGTTCCAGCCCAGCCATTGGGTTTATCCAATGTAGTTATACATTTATCAAAAAAAAGAAAATAGTTGAGAAATCTGTTTTCATGTAAATTTTTCCATGTACTTTACTTACACATTTCTTATTTCTGAAATTTCTTTTGTCTCATTCTTAAAGCCATTTTATTTCCTTACTAATCTTTCATTTAGTTTTATGAACTACGTACTATGATCTCTATTCAAAGATTTCCTTTGGTTGTATGTTATTAAAGAGATATACTTAATGAGAAAAAAAGTAAAAAAGCCACTGTCAACAATAGTTTGAAAAATAGAGATAGATAAATATACACAGATACATAAATAAAAGAAAAAAGACACAAAGCTAACAGGTTTCCTCTCTTGAACTTTTTTGCAATTTCCAATGTGTTGCTCTCACTCAATAATAACTTGTATATCTTCTTACAGCCCATGGTAATATTTATAGAACTGAAATTTTAAAATAATACTATTTACAATATGAAAAAAAAAACAATTTGCATAATAAAAACTTGCACAAACTTATTGCAAATATTTTTAATCAAAGCTAATATTGTAAGCCTAAATTCTTGTTATATATATATATATATATATATATACAGTCCAATTGAAAATAATAATAATAAAAAGTGCTTTTGTTTATACATTGTAATGAAAAATAAATGTTGGCAGTCATATTTATAGTTTCTTACAGTATTCAATGGGATATAAAACCCCTATTCTATTTAAATTTAATATTACAGGATTATGATATTAAGCTGGTACTGTTAATTAATTCGATAAATAACTGTATAATTTGACTTTGTGTCTTATATGCCAGAAAATATGTTATTCTTTATTTCATCTTCCTGTGAATAAATTCAGAAAACAGCAGATAGTCTGTAAATATGAAATCAAATATTGTATCAGTATATAGTACTTTCCTCCTTTTTTCTTTCTTTTTTTTCTTTTTTCTTTTCTTTCTTTTTTTCTTTTCTTTTTTTCTTTTCTTTTTTCTTTTCTTTTTTCTTTTCTTTCTTTTTTCTTTCTTTTTCTTTCTTTTTCTTTCTTTTTTCTTTCTTTTTTCTTTCTTTTTTCTTTCTTTTTTCTTTCTTTTTTCTTTTTCTTTTTTCTTTTCTTTCTTTTTTCTTTTCTTTCTTTTTTCTTTTCTTTCTTTTTTCTTTTCTTTCTTTTTTCTTTTCTTTCTTTTTTCTTTTCTTTCTTTTTTCTTTTCTTTCTCTTTTTTCTTTTCTTTCTCTTTTTTCTTTTCTTTCTCTTTTTTCTTTTCTTTCTCTTTTTTCTTTTCTTTCTCTTTTTCTTTTCTTTCTCTTTTTTTCTTTTCTTTCTCTTTTTTTCTTTTCTTTCTCTTTTTTTCTTTTCTTTCTCTTTTTTTCTTTTCTTTCTTTTTTTTTTCTTTTCTTTCTATTTTCTTTTCTTTCTATTTTCTTTTCTTTCTATTTTCTTTTCTTTCTATTTTCTTTTCTTTCTATTTTCTTTTCTTTCTATTTTCTTTTCTTTCTATTTTCTTTTCTTTCTATTTTCTTTTCTTTCTATTTTCTTTTCTTTCTATTTTCTTTTCTTTCTATTTTCTTTTCTTTCTATTTTCTTTTCTTTCTATTTTCTTTTCTTTCTATTTTCTTTTCTTTCTATTTTCTTTTCTTTCTATTTTCTTTTCTTTCTATTTTCTTTTCTTTCTATTTTCTTTTCTTTCTATTTTCTTTTCTTTCTATTTTCTTTTCTTTCTATTTTCTTTTCTTTCTATTTTCTTTTCTTTCTATTTTCTTTTCTTTCTATTTTCTTTTCTTTCTATTTTCTTTTCTTTCTATTTTCTTTTCTTTCTATTTTCTTTTCTTTCTATTTTCTTTTCTTTCTATTTTCTTTTCTTTCTATTTTCTTTTCTTTCTATTTTCTTTTCTTTCTATTTTATTTTCTTTCTATTTTCTTTTCTTTCTATTTTCTTTTCTTTCTATTTTCTTTTCTTTCTATTTTCTTTTCTTTCTATTTTCTTTTCTTTCTATTTTCTTTTCTTTCTATTTTCTTTTCTTTCTATTTTCTTTTCTTTCTATTTTCTATTTTATTTTCTATTTTTTATTTTCTATTTTATTTTTTATTTTCTATTTTATTTTTTATTTTCTATTTTATTTTTTATTTTATTTTTTATTTTCTATTTTATTTTTTATTTTCTATTTTTTTTTTTATTTTCTTTTTTATTTTTTATTTTCTTTTTTATTTTTTATTTTCTTTTTTATTTTCTTTTTTCTTTTCTATTTTATTTTTTATTTTCTATTTTCTTTTCTTTCTCTTTTTTCTAATTGACTTATTTAGAATTTATTTTGAATTAATCAAAACTGCATTAAATTATGACACTCTGTGTATAATTAGGGTTCATATAAAACTTAATAAAAAGATAACAACTTTTGACTTGGATGGTTTATGGTAACTCCAGTTTTCTTTTGAAATATTGCATAATTGTCTTTTTGTAAAAGAAGATCAAGTTTCATCAGAAAAACAAAAATTTCAACAAGGTATTTTTTCTCCATATTTTCTATTTATATCTCAAGGTTAGCAGGAGTGGATGCTAAGTTAATAGAAAAGATATTTATAAACCCTAAGTTCAAATAGTCTTATCTATCAAATTATTAAAAAAAACAAATTTAAGGACAAAAATGATTATTTTTGTTTAATCACTTTTTCTACAAAACAAATAAAAACAAAAATAGGAAATATTCCAAAATGAAACAGAAGTATTTTTGTTAAACCAAAATTTGAAAGTGATGTTAACATCTGCTCTCTTATTTCATTTGTAACAGTACTTAGAATTTTTTTTTATTTCTTGTCTCAAAATTAGATTATATATGTGTATAATTTCAGTTCAATTGTTAATTTTTTTTTTTTTTTTTTTTTTTAACAGCAAAATGAACTTGTGCAAGTTGAAACATATTTACGTACTGAGGGAGTTCTAGTACGTTTTTGGTATCCAATTGACATGTTGGAGAGGCCGCCACAAGGATTACGTAAATCCAGTATTACTGGTGGACAGACATTAGATACTTCAAATGTTCTCATTCACAGGTAATGCAAGTATATTAATGTTTTATTTCCTCATAAGTTTTTTTTTTTTTTTTTTTTTTTTTTGCATTACCAGGAATTGTAGGCTTTCATATTTTATATACACACACATTGGATGGACAGCAGTTTTTCATTTATACAAGTTTGGTTAAAGACCAATGAAAGTGCTGTAAAGATTTGTACATTTTAGATAATTTTTTTTAATCATTTCACCCCAAGCAAAGCAATAAAGCCACTAAGATGCAAGGGGCTACTGAATGTGAAAGAATATGACAAAAAGAAAAACATTAGGAGAGAGAACAATTAAAGAACATGAATTAAGAAGACAGAAGATAATGATTGACAGCAAAAGCAAAAGGCTGGAAAAGTTACACAAGTGTGATGTGTGAAAGAAGAAACTGTTAGCATAGAACTTATGGTTACATGTAGCCATTTCAGGAGAAAAGGTCCAAATTATTATCACTGTCCATCATCTGTGACAATACAAACCATTCAGAAGGTGTCTAAGACTAAAGCATAATGTAGACTCAGGGTTGCCCACCGGAGGTATTTGCAGGGCCCCTATCCATGTGTGATGACTTTTTGATCTACTATAGATCAAAACATATGCACACTCCAGAGCAACAGCTCCAGATATGTCTTAATAAAATGAACAAATAGACTACAGAGAATAAACTAAATCTCACTATAAAATGTACAACCATATTATCTAGATAAACAAATAATAAATCCTACATAATATTTGCAAATGTCTGCATTTGTGTGTCTGTTCCACAATGCATAATAAGAATCATTTTGAAGAAAACTTTCCACCTTCTGTTCTTCTCTCTTTTCTTTTTATGCTTCTCGTTCCTTCCTTCTCTCTCAGTATGAAAAAAAAATCACACTTTGTAATTTCAAACCAGATGTACATGAATTTTCACAAAATTTTGTGAAAGTTTTAGCAAAACTTTTTTTAAGAAAAGAAAGATCTAGAAATTACTTTAAGTTACCTAAGTTTTGAAGAATGGTTTCTCTTGTTCCACTTCTCATTTAATACCCATTTTAGCTTTCAAAAAAAGATGCTAAAGAGAAAAAAAAATTCTCACTTTCCACAAGCTCTTCAGAGTCTGTAAACAAAAAAAAAAAAAAAAAAAAAAAAGAAGGAAGACTTAGAGAGCAGAGAAAATAGAACCAAATACAAATGACTTTCATGATCTTCTGAAAACTAATTCAAATCAAGAGATGTAAGCATCTTGACTAAGATAGTCTAGATAAGTTTGACAAAAGAGTAACACCTTTCAAGGGAACTTGGAAAAGATAAGCTTTCAAATATGATCCACAACATGATTATTCTATGAAGAGCTTAATTGGTATTGGAGCAATATCAAGAGAGTGCAGTTTTTGCCAAGTAAGGAATGGGAAAGAGAAACCTCCACGTTGTGTTTTGGAGGAAAGGTTGTTCTACCAATGTTAGGTACATCCCCATATACTTTGAAGGTACCTCTTTTGGGAAACACATCAAAGAGAATCTACTTCTTGAAAAACATTAGCAGTTACAATTCCACTTTCCAAATTACCTCCTTTGTCAGCAATATTATAAGAGATGTGAACTTCATGCTAACCTTCAAGGTCATGTATACCATCTTACTAGATTTTTGTTGCTAACTGAAAACAAAAATCCAGAGTTTTTGCAGTTATATTTTGTGGCAGATTACAAGTCGTGGGCTTTGCAATGGTCAGTAAACATTCCAAACCTGAAAGAAAAGTTAATCTTTGAAATGCATGATATGTTACATGCAAACAATAGCAACATTAGAAGTTTCAAATATGCATTGGAATCTGCACCATCCACTGACTACAAGGTAGTCATTGATGCAGACAAAAAGTCTGTTGGTGAACAGAGAGGCTGCTGTAATTCCCCTGCTGCAAATTAAGTAGCAGCAATTATTACTGGCAAGGAGTATGGGAAGAGAGACCTTGTTATTTAATGAAGGATACCAACTGCAGTGCATAAATGCAAGCAACCTATCATATGATGCACTCCAGTATCCACTAATTTGTGTGTTTGGCCAAGATGGATATCAATTTAGTATTAAACAAACAGATCCTAAAACAAAAGCTTCTGCTCTGATAAAAACAGTAAGCTGCATGGAATTCAATGCTTACCTTTCATTTTTTTATTCATGGGAGCTCTTCCAGCAATTTGCATTTGATTTATATTCTGTACATTAGAACACATCAGAAAGTACTCTGTGAATCAGACTACATTCATTGAAGAGATGCAATCAGTAATGAAGGAACATTAGCTGCTGATAACATTGGACAGCTTTGTGTCATTCTTCCATCAAGCTTCACAGGAAACCAATGGTATATGTGTGAGTGCACCCAAGATGCATTTACATATATTAAACAAATTAGTTGTCCAGACTTCTTCATTACATTCAAATGTAACCTGAAATGGTATGAAATAAACAGTGAACTTAATCCTCTTCAAGAACCCAAAGATCACCATGATATTATTACTAGTGTGTTCAATCTCCTCAAAAAAGGTGAATTCTTTGAACCAGTCAAATAAGACATGTGTGCAATTGAATGAGAAAAATGGGGATTGCCACATGCCCATATTTTGAGTTGGTTACATGAAAAAATTTGGCCAAATGATATTGATTTACTTACCTCAGCTGGACTGCCTGATCCACAACAAGATCCTTTGCTCCATGAAATTAGCAAGTCACAGATAATTCATGGTCAATTAATCCATCCTCTCCATGTATGCATGAGGGATGTTAAATGTACCAAGAACTACTTGCTTTGCTCTGTACAAGAAACCCAAACTGGAGAAGATGGCTACCCACTTTACAGAAGAAAACCAAGGCATACTAGATTCACATCAAAAATAAAAATGAGAAATGGGCAAGAATTCAACATTGACAATCAGTAGAATTTCTTACAAAAAAATTTCAAAGCCCATATCAATGTTGAATTCTGCAACTCTGTTAAGTTCATTAAATATGTTTGGAAATATGTAAACAAAGGTTCAAATGCTGCAATATACACTCTTATGTAGAATGGCAGTCAGCATATAAACAATAATGAAGAAGTTACCCAGTATGAGAGAGAAAGATGCATCAGTAGCAATTTAGTTTGCTGGCACATCTTCAAGATATACCAAGAAGATAAAGATACAAGAAAACTCCTTTATCCAGAATATCTCGAGTATTAAAGTTAGAAAAATAATAAATGGCACAATACAAAATGTAGGGACAATAATCTTGCAAGATTTTACAGTGTTCATCCAACCAAGCAGAATGCTATTACTTAGACTGAGGCAAACCCAGGTATCAATATTCAGTTCTCTCAATAAATTTTCAATCAAGCACTGATTGAAATTGAGGATCAAGTATTAGCCATGAATGGCAAAAATTTGCAATAGTCTGATTCCAGATTGCCAAAGACAAACTATCATCAAGTGAGTACTTTAACTTCAAGAGTGATTGTAAGAGAGACCAATTATGACATCACAGAATTGGCTGTCTTTGGGAATGAGCATGAGCCTAAACTTCTTCATGAACAATGCTGTACCTATGATAAAACAATTTTTTTCAGTCAAAGAAAAAAAGGGGAGGAATTTTCTTTCTTGATGTTCCAGGTAGCACAGATAAAACATTTGTAACAATATCACTTCTCTCCAAAGTAAGGCAACAAAGAACCGCACTTGCTATAGCATTGTCTGGGATTACTGACATCATCTCCCATGAGGATGAACAGCTTCTGCTTTTAAATTATTGCTAAACCTGATCACAAATGACAGTTCAGTTTGTAACATAAGTAAAGGCTCAGGTTCAGCAGAAGTTTTGTGCCAAGGCCACCTGATCATTTGGGATGAGTGTACCATTTTACATAGAAGTGTAATGGAAGCTCTTGATAGAACCTTACAGGACATACTACAATAATACATCTCTAGGAAGACTTACATTAATTTTATCAGGAGACTTCAGACAGACATTACCAGTCATTCTCACAGATAAAAGCATGCATTAAGTCTTTGCAGCTATGGAATAAAGTACAGAAATTATCCTTCAATATTAACGTGCAAGCTTTATTACATGGAGACCAATGTGTAGCACAGTTTTCTTCTCCAATTAGGAAATGAAAAAGTACCAATTGATAGAAATGATATCAACTTGGTTCCTATTGCTATCGTGGTGGATTCCCCAACTGAATTAAAGAACAAAGTATTTCCAGACCTAAGCAAACACTGCAGTTCGCACAAATGGTTGTGTGAAAGGGCAATTCTTGCTCCAAAAAATGAGACAGAAGCAAAGATTAACCATGAGCTAATGAACAAGATTCTAACAGTAATTAAGGGGTACAAATCAGCTGATCCAGTCCTTGATGAAAATCAAGCTGTCTCTGACCTAACAGTTCCTTAATTCTCTTGAGCCACCTGGAACACTCTAAATAGCACAAAAATATTTTATCATATAAACTATTAGATTGTTTGGAAAATCAGTATTATTTTAGAATCAATTTTTATTCCTGAATTAATGTATTTAAACAGTGTTTAAATCAATGAAAATAAGAACCCTGAACATCTGTACATTTCTGCAATCAAGTTACAAGTTTATTTATGAGTTTATGATAAAACTCCAAAAGTTTGGATGCCAAAAAATCTTTGCAGTTTCTGCATTTTCTATGCAAAATAATGTCTGTCTTTTGGCTTAAAAAATTATCAAGATGCTTGATAAAGGGATAGTCAGTGGTTGAGAGATCAGTGGAATATAGTAGATGTGACAAAGTCTTGTATCTCAATTTGTTTAACTTCTGCAGTGTCATCATTACAACATGTGGCCAAGCATTGTCATGAAGCAGAATTGGACCAGTTACATTTTGTTGTATGTGCATTTCATCCAGTTGCTGGCAGTAAACTTTGGCAGTGATGCTCTGGTTAGATTCCAGAAAGCTGTAATGGATAGCTCCAATGGCTGAATACCAGACAGTCACCATGAACTTCTGTTGGTGCAATTTAGGTTTTTTGAAAGTGTTTGGGTCCTTCGTCATGATCAAATCATTGAGCTAATCATTTGTGATTGTTATAAAGGATCCATTTCTAATCATAAGTCGCTATTCAGTCAAGAAATACATCATACAAATTTCACAGATGTAGCATCAAATACACTTCAAATTGTTGAATTCTTTGACTTTCACTGAGTTCATGTGGAATAAATTTATCAAGTTTCTACAGCATGCCAATTTTCTTGAGATTGTCTAGTATTGTTGAAATGATACTTTTACATGAGCTTTATTCAACTAGTGTTTCCAGATGTTGATTGTCAATTGCAGATGGATGTCATTTACCAGCTTGATCTCCCACTGCAAAACCTCAGAAACCAGTGCTGTGATGTCTGATCACAAGTGGATGCTTCACCTCATGCTCTCTGCATGTTGGTAGCAGTCTGGCAAGCATTATGACCTAGTTTGAGCTTGTGCAAAAAAGTAAACACATCTTTTCTTTTTCATTTTCAAGATGAGGGGGTATGTAATGTTTAAATTAAATTCTGAAAATGTTTGATATAAAATTAACAAATAGGACACTTTAATCATTAGGGATACGTTTTTGTACAATTATTATAATAATAGAATACTGAAGGTTTATTCTAAAATTATATATTATTTTCCGAACAACTGAATAAAAAATTACTATAAATGCCAGAAGCATTAAATATAAATCAATAAAAGGTATCAAATTTAGGAACAAACATTTTAAATTTATTTCATTGAAAAGAAAATACAATAGCATGAACTGTCACATGACAATGCAAAGAAGCCATATTTGAAAATGAAACCAACATAGCACAAAAAAGAAAACCTGACATTGGATAATTTTGTATATATCAGAAACTAGGAAAATAATCTTAAATATAGAAAAAAAAAATGTCTTTAACAAAGAACTATTGTTGGTCTTTAAAAAAAAAAATCATTTATTCACTTTTGTAAATTACGTCAATTAGCATCCTCTGTAATTTATCTAGGCTTTTCGATTAGCTTGATGTATATTTTTGAGCATTCTTAAACTTAAAAATTTTGAAAAACTAGTGACATTTTTGCTTTTGTTTATAAATACTTATTGCAAAATAAAATCATTACACTTCCCTTGATAAAGTCCATCAGAGGATGAAACGTGTCAGCTAAGATAAGTTTTCCTTTTGTCTTGATTCATATATGAATATAGAGTGACTATCAGTTTCTTCTTATGCAATCCTCAAGCATAAATTAAAATCTCTGTGTTGGATATTAGATATACAAATACAGACAAGTCAATCATCATTTACTCAGGGATTTGGTAGCAGCGCAGGTACTTGTTTTTATGCCTACACTTGGAAAGTAATTCAAACCTATTGTTCAACAGCATGTTCTGTTGATTGGTTGATTGATTGATTCATTTCTTTTTTTACAGCTTATTAATAGCCCTGTTGGGGGGGATTCTAAAATGTATAACTTTTTATAGGCATAATCAACACCACCTAGACCCAGCTTTAGATGAAAATGCTTTTAATATTTTCCATTTTATTTCTGGACTATTCTTGTCTTTGTCTCAACTCTCATGTCAACTAAAGTTGCACATCAGTTATTCTATGCAAGCCTTACTGCCCTGTGTCCTCCACATTCTGAAAATATTTTGTAGCCTCTTTCAGTCTCTAAATTCTTAATAATGGCATGTACAGTTGACTTGGAAAACAATCTCTTTTCACCATCCGTATAACACTTCACAGCTTTCTTTTATCATTGGCATATTTCATAATATTCATAAATTTCTATTCTACCAAGTCAACAATGTTTGGCATAGAATTTTCTGGAATAGAATTTCCTATATTCATGAACATTTCATTAATATATGAATTGTTATACTTTCAAATGAGAGAATTGTAACCATGCCAATAATTTTGTCCTTATTTTTATTGTTTGATAATTTGGGTTGTATTTAAATAATTTTTAATTTGGATTTAATGCATTTTGAGTAGATTTATCAAATTATTGCTTTTTTTTTTTACCATGTTATAATTATACCAACAAAACCTTTTTTATTGAGCTATGCTAACAATTTTAGCACTATATATAATATATATATAATTATTTTTATTGTAAGAGATTATAATAAAAACATGTTGAAATTGCTACACAAAAGCTTTTATGTTTCAATACTATGATTGTACTTCTTCAGGTGATGGTAAGTAACTGGTGATTAAATGATTTTTAAGGAAATTTAAAAACAGTGTTACCTCTTTTCCAAAAGTTAAAGGGGAGGGGGAACATAAGGTCAGAATTAAAAATAGGCATGTGGGTATATCTTGGTTAACCAATTAAATGTCAAATCTATGCTTAATAGAAAAGTAAGCTCAGTGTGTGGAGGTGGGTGAGTTATTTTTCATGTCATGATAAACCAGAACATAGACAAGCCATCATTGATGATTGCAGAAAATGTCATGATGCATTTATCCCCCTGCCACCTAAACTTTGGTTACCATTTCAGGTAACACAGCAAAAAATAATGAAGAACTTGAAAATTCAAATTTTTTAAATTGATTTTCCTAAATGACATTAGAAGTTAGAAATAAAATCATTTTTGTGAGTTTCTATTATACCATTTCCCAACTATCTAACACACACACACACACAAGTGTGTGTGTGTCTGTGCATGTGGTGAAATAGATAGCACTTTCAATAAGAAATCAGGGAGCTGAGTTGGAATTCCAATCAAATTCACTTATGCACAAATACCCTTGGGAAAGTTATCAATATCAAATACCCTTGGAAAAGGTATCCATCTCTTCACCTTCCAGCTATGAGTTAAATAGTAAGAGAGACATATTTTTTTTAGCTTTGGTTGGCAATTAGAACAACAACTCCAAAACCAAAAACTGAGCAGGGCTGTTTGAAGATCTTGTGACATCCTATATGCAACAGTTCACTGTATTCAGTTCTTCTGAAAAGTGTGAATGGTTCTGCACAAACTTTCACTATTTTAATTAAGGTACATATACAGTTAGTTTGGTTGTTTGGTTTTTGGTTCTGAATTGCTAAACTCTCTTTTGTTGAAGATGACAGGAGAGTTCATTGTGTATGTG
Source organism: Acanthosepion lycidas (assembly GCA_963932145.1). Classification (NCBI taxonomy): domain Eukaryota; kingdom Metazoa; phylum Mollusca; class Cephalopoda; order Sepiida; family Sepiidae; genus Acanthosepion; species Acanthosepion lycidas. The sequence continues at coordinate 11,581,571 of OZ010574.1, read as the reverse complement.
TGTGTGTGTGTGTGTATGTATATATATATATATATAATTTGTTTATTCTAAGGTGATATTCTATTAGTCTAGTCTATGATTTGTTTTTATTTTTAATTAGTTTCTTAATCGCCTTATTAAATTTTTGTGTTTTAGCAATTCTTTTCTGTTCATCAGCCCATCACATAAAAAATTCAGGTAACTTAGTTGAAAAACTAAGGAAAACAAAAATGACTGACAAATTCATGGCCAGACTTGATATAAAATCCCTTTACACCATTGTTTTTTTATTTATTTTTTTTAGTGTGACCATGCACTACTGAATATGACACAAGGTTGAAGTTTAAAGTGGGTTTACTGGCAATATGAACAAATTGCCCAACCCCACTCAGTACTTCTCCTTTGGATATGCCTCAGGCACCAGGTAATGAACCCAGTCTCCACCTGACTGAGAAGTACTACTTGGAGAGGGAGTCTCCTTGGGACTTGGACTGAAATTTTTTGATTTTTTCACCTTCTTGAACTCTAAAAAGACCAAGAAGCAATTAGTAAACAATAAAATGATCTCACAAATTCCTATTCCCATCATAACAACAAAATAAAATCCAGAATAATCATCAGATTCTACTTAAGAGCACTCAAAATTTGCAGCCCTTAGTACATGAAGAGGAGAAATATATTGAAAATATTTTCAAGCTCCTCAACTACAATAACTATTTTATATTCAATGCAAAACAAAATATTTAAAAATAGAAAAGCAGCCCTTCCTGACAAACACAATGAATCAAAAAATATATTGTTGTATCTGCTAACTCTATCACAACTACAATTAAAAAGAATTTATCTCAACTCAACATAAAATTTGACACAACTACATCTAAAACAATAAAAGACTTAACACAAAACAAAATAATAAGCTAAAACTTTAAGGAATTTACTGTATTGCCTGTAATAATTGTTGCGAGGATTACAACCTCAAAGAAAAGCCTCAGTTGAATTTAAATAAAAGATTATATGAACACAAAAGGGACCTTTTACAAAACAACAACATTAAATGTATTGGTTGCTCACTGTAAGATTGACCACAATTTTGATTTAAAAAAATGTTGCTCTCATTAAGAGAAAACAATTTGCTAAGAGGAAAATGTTTAGAAAGTGCTTTAATCGCTAGATCATCCAGAGTAAATTTGCTTTCAGGTTCTTACAACATTTCACCATTCTTGGCAGATCTTCTATTATCACAATGTGGGAGATTTAATAGCAAAAGGAATGGAAACTCGATGACAAAGAATCTAAATGAAATTGGTCAGATTTTATCCTCAAAACAAATATTAAAAAAAAATTTAAAATTTCCAGCATTTCTTGTTTGTGTGCATGTGTAGTTACATCATTGTAAACCTAAACCTAGTCTATTGAAAGATGAAAATTTTGTCCACTTTGTTATAGTTCTTTCCTCTAAAATTATTTAAAATTATATAAAAGATTTATATATTGTTAATTCATCTATTGTATATATAAATTTTATATATCAATGATGATTTTAGGGGAAAGAAGTATGACAAAGTGAAAAAAGTTTTTGTATGACGCATTTCATCTTTTAGGACATCATTGGACTATATATATGCATATGCACATGAATGAAAGATGCTGGGTATTTTAAAGATGACTTTTTTTCTTTTTTTTTAAATATGTGTTTTGGGCATATAATTTAGCCAATTTAATTTATATTCTTTCTTTTTTTTTATGTGTTATAGGCTGATTGTTCCAAGAAAAGGTGTTAAAATTTTTGTTATAGCTTTCACCAGTTTGTAGGGAGTGCTGTCAATACCTTGGTGGGGGGCATGGGGATGCCAGTTTTGTAGGTTTTATATAGTTTTATAATTAACTGTTTAAAAGTAGAATGCCACAGAGAATCAAATGACAAAAATGGGCATCCATAAAAGGAAAAGAAATAATGTTGTGATCATTTAATATTAAGCTACTTTATTAAATATCTTTAATGGCATATTTAGTTTTCATAAAATTTTCTATTATTTTGTGCTTTCTTTTAAACTTTTTCTCTTTTTGAAAGTAGCCTTAATTTTTTTTTTTATCTTTTGACTTTTAATCACATTTTTAAATTTAGACAACATTTTGAGTTGGTGGATTTGTAAACTTTTGAACTTTATCATTTCAGAGAGCTGCTTAAATATGAGATGTCATTATCCCGAATATTTTGTCGGACTGCTTTACTGGAATTGATTGACCACTGCAATTCTCCAGCTATGGACACACTATCTTGCTCAAACATTAGTCCAAGTATGGCAGCTAGTGCTGCTCTTTTGCAAGAATTAGATATTGAAAACCTCCAGCTTCAATCCAATGAACTTCTGGCACCACCCCAGCCTCATGGTTGTATTACAGCCTACTCTTTAGCAACATGTATAACACCTAGTCAATGTCTAAAATCAAGCACTTGCTCTCTAACTGATATAATATATACCAATCCAGATAAACTGAAATGTGAACTTGCTGTAGCTATTGCTAGAGCTGCTAAGCAAGGTGAAGACTATCTTATTGAACTTACAAACCAAATATGTCTGTGCTTACAGGTAATTCAATTCAAAGTGAAAAGTAATTTTTTTCTTTTATGATCATTATATCCTCTTTGTGTTTGTTTCAATTGTTTTTTTGTTTTGATATGAAAATTATCATTATAAACATACTTTTATAGAATTATTTTAAATGTTCATAATATGCTGCTGTATTCATTCAAAGTTTGATACTTTTTTTTCAATGCAGTTTTGTTTTTCATCAGTTGACATTTACAAATAGTGATTTATTACTTGGCTCAAGAGGTAGGTAGGTTCTTGTACTAAAGTTTGTAAAATTGGAGTCGGTTTCTTCTGGCTTGTAATCAATTCCCATAATCTGTTTCCTTAAGTCAAACATTTGAACAACACTGACTGCAACACGTGTTTCCTGTTCACTACAGCAGTCACCATTCTGTCTATTACTTCATTATGCACTATTTTATATCTTCATTGACAGCCACATATTACATATGTTAACAGAGACTCTTGCAAAAGTCTATCCGACTCCAAGATTTATCTGTTTTAAATGTGTAACCTGCAAAGCTGCCACTTTTCTTTTTGGAATAATTTACATGCAAGACCCACAAGTGAAATCCATGTTGTTGCCAGTTAAGATTTCAATCATTGGACTCCGCTTGAAAAAGATTGATGTAAATTGGTTAGTGACACTTGTCTTGTTGACAAAATAGTCGCTATATTGCAAATTGAGATGGACAACAATAAGTGTTAGGAAATGTCTACTGCTATAGTATGTGATATCCATCGCTAACCAGCTCTATTTCTTTTTTCACTCCTAGCTTACTTTTCTGCTAATATACTGGCACTGGGTCTATAGATTGGCAAGCTTCACAATTCTTAGCAACTGACATTGTGACTGTTGTTGATGCTGAAGGGTTGGCAAACCTGGTAAAATCCAGTGTCCTCTTCACATACAGATGCCTACTTTGTGAGTGGATTTTAGCCACCCAATTCACTCAATTTTCTTATTGTGGCACACTCTAGTTGTATAGGTTTGGATCCTTCCTTGTGCAGCTCCAACCACCTCTGGGAGGAGAGTGGTACTGAAATCTCTTCCCCTGAACTGTTTCCCTGGCACACAGACCAGATGTATCCAACCTTGTTGCACTGAAAGCAACGCACTTCATGGCATGATCTGCACACCAAGTGTCCTTACTTACAGCCTGTAGCAAAATGAGCACCTGAAACACCACCTTCAGCAGAATCAGGCCCCTGGGTGGACCAAGCTTTCAGGATATGGCAGTAGCCTTTCATTGTCTAGTCATAGTTGTCAACCAGCATGCAAAGTATTTACCACTGACACCTTATCAACATCTCACTGGCTGCCTTCTTGTTTACATGTCCCTGCACCAGTCAGGGTGTCTGATATCCATTGATGAATGCATACAGAGTTGGTAAATGCAAGACCATCATCTGCCACTGGATGGGCAGATTGATGTCTTTTTATCTTTGCATTGAGTTCTGCTAAATTAATATGCTTAGCATTGTCTGCTGGATACAACCAACAAGCACCCTCAATAATGCCTGCCTTCACCTCCAATGCCACTCCTGTAACCAAAGAACTGGCATCTGCCCTTACCTTCATTTTGTGTCCAAAATTTACACATGTAAAAAGAGACTCATGAGAGTCTATTAAACTCCAAGATCTGTTTTAAATGTGTGACCCACAAAGCTGCCATTTTTCCTTTTGGGATAGTTTACATGCAAGACATGTTCAAATCTGTTTTCATCCTGAAGGTAAGACATTTTCTCTAGTTTTACATTGTTGCAAAAAATACATGCAACCCTTGGGCCTCTTTGCCCTATACAGTAGTTCACTATAGTTCTTATGTGAAATATAAATGGAATGTACATCTTTTGGCTGTTTCAAAAATTACCTTACTGTGAATAATTTACCATTGGTTTCTAGGATAAAATGAAAAATTGATTATATTTAATGAAATTTTGTTTGTGCTTTATCTTAATTATGACTTGCTATTATTGATAATATATTGCTAGCTTTGATCAAAGATGGTTACTGTAAATGCTCAATTAAGTGCCCAGTGGACTTATTTAAAAATTGTAAACAAATTAACTTCTTGTTTTTATTACATTAGTAGTGCTTAGTTCTATCTTCATCTAAAATATTTTATGTTGTGTTATGACAGCTGTTATATCAGTATGCATTTAAATTTGTTGTATATATTTTTATTTATTGATTCTGACATTGAGGATGGAAGAAAATAAGCAATCTTTTCAGCATATTAATATATTATACTTGTTGGTATTTTAAGAAAAGTAAAACTGCAACACATCTATAAAAAAAAAAAAAGATTTGTTGAATTTAACATCAGGAAATCATTTGCAAAGTTTCATGCTGGAGATTTCTTGCTAAACAATGTTCCACGGTTGGTTAGACCATTTGAAGGTTTTATAATGATCAAATCCTACAGTACTTGAAATTAATTGATATTATATGACACAGAAGCTCACCAGAATATACAAATCAAGAATTGAAAGTTATTTGCACCAGCTTGGTTAAATAATGTGTCATTTATATGTAAATTAAGTAATAACAGAAATACTGCATTGTATATCATAAATGTAATGAAAATGTTCCAGTTTTTGTGATGAAGTAAGAAATATTGTGATTAGAAGAGAGTTCTCAACTATGAGCCCCTGCAAAATCAAGCAATTGATTTGAACAGACCAATTAATGGCAATAATCAATGAAAAGCATCTAAAATTAGTAAAGAAAAAGGGCATAATATCCCATCAGAATAAAACTAGATTGCTTGTTTCTTTGATTACCAGGCAAAAATTGTTACTGAGAGGTTTTACTCATTTGCTATATTCACCTGATATTACATCTTTGCATTCTTGTTCTGGTTTTTAAAGAATTCTTTTCATAATAAAAATTTAAATTCCCTAGGAAGACTGCATTATCATCTATGGGAGTTCTTTGACGAGAAAGATAAATCTTTGGGAAGATAGAATCAAGAAGTTGCCTGAAAGATAGCATAAAATCATGGAACAAAATATTAAATGTTAAATAAAGCCAATGTCAAATATAAAAAAAATCTTATCCTTAATTTTTACTTGGTAAAAATTTTTTTTAATTAACTGTAAGAGCCTTTTTGTCAACTCAATATTGTCTTAAAATTTGTGATTATATATTATACACTTGATTATTTTCATATTATTTCTTGTTGCAAATAACTTATTGTTGACTCTTGCATAGATTTGAATCAATAGACATAGAAGTCATTTTTTGATTTTGTTTTTAGACTGCTCCAGAGATGTTTCCCTGTGAAGATTTTCCAATCACTGAAGTTAAAATCAATACAGATGTGCACTTTCCTAATGCAGCTTGTCTTGTCATATCATGCCGATCAGATCCGAAAATAACAAAAAAAGAGTATGTGCTTTTCTTAAATTGATAAAAATCAGTGAATATATATTTTAAACTTAAGCTATAAGAAATGGAGATGTATGACTGCATATAGATACACACACACACACACATTGCTTGAGATATAAAACTGACAATGACCATGTAGTGTTGATTCCTATGCCTGCTCTGTATATATCTACAAACACTCAATCTCCAATATTGAACACTTCTCTGCTATTAAATAAAATCAGATATTAGACAACTCCTTATAAATAATGCCAAAATGATTGATAAATCCAATTATAAAAAAAATAATGACTAAAGATTATTTAAGACATTTACATCGATAAAACAATGCATAATAAAAAATACTAACATGTGACTGATACATGTTACCACAGTATGTAGTCAAAAAGACTTCCCGCATTTGGATTTATCTGATTCAATTTAAAAATATAAGAGCACTTTAAAATGTACCACTTAAAACACTTGATTTTTTTTTTTAACTTTACTTGTACACACCCCTGATGATGACTTGTGTATTGAAAAGCTTGGAAACAGCCTTAATTTTGGGTATCATTTGCATCTGTAAAAAGCCCTTAAATTAAAATTCTCAGTGTCTCTCACTCATGTGCATGTGTAATTGCATCATTGTAAACATAAAGTGAGTCTGATGAAGCCCTAAAGTACAAAATGCATCAGATGAAAACATTTACATTTTGTCATACTTCTTACTTTTGAAATATAATGATTTTATATCTATATATATATATATATATATATATATATATATGAGAGAAAGGGCAAGTATTCATGCAAACAAGGTTGATTAAAAAGACCTGACAAGTTCTGTCTGTTTAATTTTTTATTGTATTTTTTAATTTTCAAATAAGGTGTTGATCATTGTGCTCGAATTTGTGGATAAACGGTCCTAAGTTCATATTTTATTTTTGTTCAAGTACTTTTGATTTTCAGTCATTATCAAGAACTGATGTGGTATCAGTGTGGTAGTTAGAACTCCTCCTGGTATTCTTTGGGAAGCTGAATGTTTGATATTGCCTAGTGTAATATCACACTAGACAAAGAAATTCTAACTACTACACACACAACATCAATTCTTGATAATGACTGCAAAAGTAAAAAATACTTGAACAAAATAACAAAATATGAACTCTGGATAGTTTATCCACAACTTCAAGCACATTACTCAACACCTTATCCGGAAATTGGAAAAATATAATAAAAAATTAAGCAGCAGGCCTTGTGAATTTTAGTCATCCTTACAAATATAATTATGAAACAACAAAAAGGAGAAAAATGAAAAGTTATTCAATGTACGAACTGCTTATGAAGAATAATTAGAATATATTTTTATTTTTCACTACACCTCTGATATGTTGTATAAAGAGCCTGCAGACCTTCATTTCACTTCCATTAATATTATTAAAGATTTCAAATTAGGATTTAAAATGTTATCTTTTTACTTTGATTATGGTGAAAATTTTTCCAGTTAATTAATGCTTGGAAATTATTTTTAACTTAAACTGTCATCTAGATTTGCATTTTGTCATTCAAAATAAATAAAATTTTATACATATCTTAAAGAATAACAATTAAAATATTATTTTCTGAAGACATAATTAAAATATATGAATTTGTTTGAATTAAAAATATACTGACACCATAGTCTAATCATTATTCATAGAAAAATAGTCGAAAAACAGTTTTTCATTTTTATTGTCACTCATATAACTTTAAATAATACATCTATATTTAGGAACAATAGGATAATTTAGGACATAGAAATTCAAAGATTTAATTAAATTCAAAATAAGTACTAACTGGTTTTAACTGGAAACTGAAGTTTTAACTTATTCAAACCTGAAAGATTATAAGTTGCAAAAAATATTAGTTCATTTGTAAGAAAATGTTAGTGCTTCATATTACAAAGCTAACATTTCCTGAAATAAGGAATAATTTGGCAATTAGATTAATCCATTACTCTGTTGGGGGGGCGCTTACTGTTTTGTTTATTTTTACTATCAAGATTACCTGACACACACACACACACACACACATATATGTGTGTATATATATATATATATATATATATATATATATATATATATGAAATAAATATACATTTTTCATTGTTTTTAATCAGCATCTGATGATTACATTGTACTACCAGTTAGGGAAAAAAATGTCCATTTATTGTTAATATAAATTATATAGCATTGAGCACAATTTTATTAACACCTGCAATCAATGTGTAATATTTTATATACACACACACACACACACACACACACACACACATATATATATAATATCATATTTCTGTAAATTGACTCATTAATATTTTTGTTTTTATTTTTAAACAGCTGTTCTCCCTATAAAGCTCCTTGGGCTCGTGTTTATTCTTACTCAGGACACAAAGTAAAAAAATCTGGTCAGGCTATGAAACAAGAAGTAATTAGTTACCCACGAGACACAACATCAAGTAGTAATCAAAATGAACAGTACATTCCAGTTCTTGTACCATGTGATAAAATACATTTAAGAGCTGGTGTTTGCCCCCCACCTGGTATCATCTTGAGCATCCATGCTCTGCCTCCTCAATTTTTACTTGCACTTGCTTATATTGAAACTTTAGTCACTGAAAAGTATGGTTGTGGTAAGAATGCTTGTTCTCAGAGAGGAGATTTGTCATTCATCCAAACTCCAATGGCTAAAGAAAATCTTTCAAGTTTATGGAGTACAGAAAACATAATCATAACACCACCTATATTTTCACATATAATAGAGCTTCTTTGCGGATACCTTTGGCGATCAGATGTCCCTTCTCTCATAAAAGAATATATTTTTCACTTGCTTTCTCAAGCACTTAGAATTTTACACTTTTCAGAAGGTGGTGTTTTTAGTGGTCTTCCTACATTAAATCCCCAATTCAGTCCAACTCGGGCAATTATGAAATCTTTTCAAATAGAATTACAAAAACTCTATGAAGAAGAAACCAAGGATTGGACTTCTACAGTAACTACAAGTGGTGCTGGTATTGGAATTGGTGCTTCTGACCATGGGCGCTTTTCTACTTACTTTCAAGCATTACTTGAAGTGATGTTAGCTATCTCTGAAGTGACTCATTTAAGTTGTAGCAACTTCCTCGGTTCTTCTGCATCATCTAATGTTGAACAGACACCTTGCCTACAGACTCCATCAAGTCCTTCAGTATGTCATAAAAAGAAGAAAGTCAAAGTTAAACGAGAAAAGACAACAGTTTCAGTGAGGCGTAATAGTGGTGTTAAGACAAGTGATGGAGAATCATCTGCTGGTTCACCAGTACCATCAACAAGTCAGTCATCAAATCAGTTTTCTTCTTCAAGTATTACTTCTGATCAATCAACAACCTCTGTCAATGAATGCTCCAGTCTGAAATCTCAATCAGTACCAAGTATTAAACCAGAAGACATGCTTTGGTTTCATCGTGTACTCACTGTATCTGGAATTTTGCGTTGCATGGTATTTAAAGAAAAACAAGGTGAAGAAGCATTAAAAGATGCTATTTCTGATGCTGCACAGCTTTTAATACCAACAACAGCTCATAGCAGACTTTTGATCATTTCTAACATTCCTTCACATATCTCTATGCCAGTCCTTAAACAAGCCATCAGAAAAGCATGTAGCTCAAATGGTGGAATTGATCGAGAAGATTTGTATATACCTACACTTACAGAAAAAAATGAATCTGCACAAGACTCAAATGGAGCTGATGCGGGACTTCAAGCTTCATCTGATAAAAAAGCAGCTGACTCAAGTATTAAAATTTCATCTGCTTCTCCAAAGCTAACTGGGGATTCAAATTCTAAAGCTCTCCGAGGATATGCTGTTATTGCATTAACATCCAGAACTAAAATAGATAATGTACGTAGTGCTCTGTTCAAAAGTAAATATTTAATTGATACTGAAGGAGTAGGTGATGTTCCTGAGGAGATCTTATCTATTAATACAGTCAACCAGTTACTATCAACAGAGTCTCAAGCTGAACATGCTCTTGAAGATTATCTCAGCTATAAACTCTTTCTTGACACTCAGTACACACTCTGTGATGGAGCTGTAATGGCCTTAACTGATATTTTTCACTGTTGTTTCATCTCAGAGCAGCGACAGGGAGATAATGAATATCGGCAAGATTCTGGCTACATTTGTCTGAGTCGAGAGCAGATTCTTCAAAATCTTCCTGAAAATTTATTATGTACATTCCTGAACAAAATCCGCCCACCCAAAAAATCCTTGCTGGAGCAGGTTGGAAGTGTTCTACGTCATTATGGGATATTAAAAACTCCTGATAAAGATCTGTAAGTTATTGGCTTTTCTACTATATATGTATTAAATTATGGAATGTTTTTACTAAAATGTCTATATAGATCTTATCTGATTATTATTTTAAATGTTTTTGAGAGAAGAGTTGTTATATGAATACATATTGAATCATTTTTGTTTTAGATAACTGAGTAAATGAGTGTTGTTTATTTTTAAGAGCACTTTCAATGTTAACACGTGTACTTTCTAGATTATCAAGGAGTTAGTATTGTTCACAATAAGTCAGCAAGCAAATTCTTGAATATCAAATATTTTGATCTTTACATTTTTAACTAGTCAATAAGTATATATAATAATATATGTAAGTTTAAAAATCAGGAGATCAATTAAAATACGTGACCATGGTTTCAACCTGGTGGTCTCTTCGAGTGATACTTTCAAAATGACCACTTTAATGCTTTATTTGAAAAAAACGCTACATAATTATCTTTAAAAAAAAATAACAGGTGTATGATGTTAGTTTTTAAATAAAGCATTAAAGTGGTCATTTTGAAAGTATTGCCCAAAGAGACCGTCAGGTCAAAACCATGGCGACATATTTTAATTGACCTCCTGATTTTTAAACTTAAAAGCTCTATATATTGTGTGTGTGCAGGATGTATGATAGTATCCAAAACAAAAGTAAAGCTAATGAGACAAAGTGGAAAATTTTTATCAAAGTCATATTTCACCAAGCTTATGTTCTCTTTGGCATCATTAATTTGAATAAACGAAAGATAAAACTATGTTAGTAGAATGTCCTGAGTTATCTGAGGATAAGTTGGTTTTCATAAATCACATTAATTGCTTTAACTTATCACTTCCTGTTTTTACAATTGAAGAGAGCCTGTATGTCTCTGTGCTTATTTGTTTCATCTCTATCTGTATTAAAGCTGTTTGGTGTTATAGTATCTTAATTTAAGGACTTTTTTATTATTTTTGTAGACACTCTCCTAACACATAGATTTGTCTTTCTTTTATTCAAACTGATGGTGCCAAAGAGAACATAAATTTTTTCTGGCAAAATGCATCTTTGATAAAAAATTTACTTTGTCTCATCATCTTCATTCATATATATATATATATATATATATATATATAAAAAATACACACACACACACACACACACACACACACACACACACACGCCTACACCTATTTATTTCCATGGAAATTATCACAGATACTGGGATACTTTTTTACAGCACTGATGACATTGTCAGGTAAATATTCTTTGTATTGTTCATCTTTGATCAGTCTGAATGTGATTTGTCACACACATTGCTGCTATCATTACTGAAACACTTGCTTAATACCTAACTGTGCTCACATCCACTGTTTGTTCTCTGTAAACATTCAGCAAATGTTGATGAATGTCAGCGTGTACAATTTTTCCATGTGGAGGAATTCAATCATATGCTTCTGCTTTATATGCAATTTTATATCTAATAATATTTTGCCAGATTGCTATCTGTAAGAAAGTAAAAGAATAAAAATTATAGATTATTAGCAACACGGTTCAATCTCTATTGCTATACCATCAACATCTGCACTTAACATTGTGGCCAACTTAACCAGATAGGAGAGACATTACTTTCAGAATGACCCTTGTTGTACCTGGGAACTAAGGAAATAGAAGCACCGTTTCAGCCATTGTTCAGACACAGAAGTACCATGTCGGCCATATTGTTATGTGTAAATAAAAAAGCAGGAATATCACTTCTGCCAGCAGAGAAATAACCAGACTAAACTGTGTTGTCATTATTATTATGGATCCCCATACCAAGTTGTAACAGCCCTAATATATGTATATTAGGGTTATGAAATTTTTGTAATTCTATGTTCCTGTATCATAAATCAATGAACTTTTGTTCAAAAGTAATGAAAAAGATATTAATTTGTTTTAGTTCTTGAAAAAGGTCACCCCAAACTGAAAATTTGATTTTACCATATACACAATAAGGGTAAAGAACAAAATGTTTCTGAAGCTTTATTTTTCAGTTTGCTAATGATGTAATTGGATGGTACTTATATATTTTTTAACTTATTTAACAGTTTATGGCTATAGAATAACAGACAACCTTACAAATAAACAAAAATCACAAACTTGCAGAAGCTTTATTTTTCAATTTACTAATGATCTAATTGGATAGTATCTATGTATTTTTAATTTAATTAATAGTTTATAGCTATAGTATAAGATACAAATAAACAAAAATTGCAAACTTGCTGTTGAGTGATTACCCATGGTCAAATGCAAAAGAAATAACAGAATTGTCCAACAAACAAAATTAACAAAGTTTTCAATAAAAAGAAACAGAGTAAAAATGAAATAATATCAGGCAAGCAAGCAAACAATATATGCAAGGTAAATTAACAGTAAGACGACAAAATGTTCACAAGCTAAAAATTGACGTTGACACACAAAAGCATGTTTGGACAAGCAAATGCAGTGGTCTGTCTTCTAGTCAAGGCAGATCTGGACTGAGGTTATTTATCTTAGCCTCTCCATGAGGCAGGATGTAGCACAAGGCTATTTTTTATGTGGGGCAATTCAGAGCCCTTAGGCTTGGGCAAAAATTCCCTGCAGACCTCGCATACATGGGGTCGGGCTTGTCTACCATCCCAGACATGAATTGGTATAGCCTTGTCTGGGTTCCTCTCTGCCTTTAGGCAGAGAGTTCAACAAGTCAGTCCAAATTGCCTGAAACAACAGATCTGAACTGAGTCATGTCAAAGAAAAATATCCTAGCATGCATTTGTAGACTTCTGCCTATAAAAGGGTAGGGGAAATATTTTGCAATCATTCCCATTATGATTGAAATCAACACTTGTATATACAATTAGAAACTTACATCTACAAGTAACAATAGCTATATAAAGAAAAAAAATGTGGAATATTTAGCATAATATACAATTATTGTGTTTTGTTAGTCAAAATAAATGTAAGCTGAACTTTTTCCTTTTTGCATATGTCAAAGATCTTGAAGACACTTGATTGCCTGTTCTGCAGATTGATTTGTTCTGGGAATTTCTAATCTCGATGGTGTGTGATTTAAAAACTTTTTAATGTTTTTAGTGAGTGTGTAAACTGCTACATAGCTTCTGATAATTATATACATTATTGATTTGGTCAGTATACTAATGGTCCACCCATCTGTAAGAGATGAATCTACAAATTTCAAGTAGCAAGTTTCTTTTCTCTGTTACAACTAGTATTGCACTAGAACTCCATCTTGTATTACTTAAGTTAAGTATTATTTGAAACTTCACTTGAGGGAATCTTCCAGTTTCTTTCAAAAAGCAGAAAACTAGTTAAATGAAATAGGAATTTCATATCATGCCATCCTGCTGTTCCAGTAATGTCTTCTTTACCATTCTTGAAATTCTTGAACTGTTAGCTGTTAGTTATTTACAAGTTCATGGATATTTGATATTGTGCAATGTGTTGTTCCCTTCAAGTTCATCATCCATTACTATGCAAAGCACTTAGTCAGGAACATGATGTTGATAACCAATGAATTGTGGTTCTTCCAGTTTCTTTTGAGCAAATAGTCTTTGTAACTGAATGACAATCCCATTCCTGCTTCCAGTGTTCACATTCATAGTATCTACAACAATCATCTTTATGCTCTTCCATAAATTGTATTCACTTGTTATTCCTTTGACAACAATACTTGCTTTTCCATTTGGTTGATCTAATGCTTCTCATTTAACTTCTCTTCTTTCATTCTTCAAAACAAGCACTATATATTCTTGACCATCAATCCATTTACCAACAAAATGGAATGACCAATTTTCAAAGTGTAGTGTTTTCTTTATTTCTTCTTTAAGTCTAACATTAATAGTTGATCTGTAAATATCAGATTGAGAAGATATCTCGATGCCAATCCATTCTTCAGATAACTGCTGACAACATTTGCCACTTTGCTGGTTGATAAGTTTGAAGATGTTACTAAATTGGTTGCAGTTTTGGTTTTGCTATATGTCTTCTTTTTCTTGTGGATTGTTCTTCAGTACGTTTGAACTCTTCATATTCACTCTCTGATTGCATCTTTGATTCAATCTCTCATTCAAAAGTTGAAGTTGTTACTATTGTTGATGTTTGTTCCAAAGTCACTTCTCTTCTTTTGGATGAATGAATAGTTTTGTAATTTGCAGTCTTTCCAGTTGTATATCCAACATGTCCTTTGCTTTTGATCTGAACATATAACAGTCCATCCTCACTACACAACTATTCAACATTTTCTTTTGCAATGTCAAACATTTTATTCAGTGAACCATATTTTCCTCATTTCACACATTCATTGTAGGTGTTATCCAGTTTTATCATCGTAGGTAGGTTTTGCATATGAAACCTATATATGCATATGTGACTTGAGTTGAGAAATTTAATTTTTTTGCCATAAACTTGTTACTTTACTGATTTCCTTTATACATTCTTTCCTTCCCTTTATGGATGCTCCAAGGAACAGATAGCAACCAAAAATTTGTATTTTGAGTGGTATCCTGTGATTGTTCTTCTAGTGGAGTAGTTCTTATGTGATTCTTGAAATCTTATGAAATTATTTATCCAGATCTTGTTTCTTTCAGTGGTAGAAGCACTTTTTTATTAGACATTATGATTAAAAATAAATACTTGGAAATCTTTCAGCAAATCAATCACTGTTGCTCAATCAAAAAGATAATACTTGATCACAAACACAACTCATTTTTCACATTCTTCTTATCTAAATGACAACCAAACCAGCACTCACACTTATATAGTCCCACCTAAATGCATGGCATAATTTTCCAGAAGGTTTTAGACAACTCCAGAAAGTTATAGTACTACTATACTTATATACAATTTTAGAAATTTTATGTTGGTGACATTTTTTTAAATAAACTGAATTAAACCCTTCTTAATTATTTTTTGACAAAAGTTCATCAATCAGGAAATCAGTTATTTTACAAAAAGTCAAAACCCTAATGTATATGGAGATGAAGGAATGCTAAAAAAAGTTTTGAACCCAATCAAGAAGAGGTTCCCCACTAAAATTCTGATGTTTGGCCATTTTGGAAGTAATTCAGACAGAACTTTTCAGTACCCTCGTGTGTGTGTGTGTGTGTATATATATATATATATATATATATATATATATATACACACACACACACACACACACACATCCTTTCAGTCACTTAATCATTGCCACATGAACTGATAGACAAACCTTGATTGTAAATGAAGGCATCTGTGAGAAATTTTATGATTACTAACCACAAGTTTTTTTTTACCAGAGTGCTCAATTTGAACTTGTCTCAGTTTGACATCTATTTAGCTGCCTTTTCTTGCCTAAATGTGAAAGTCCCATGAACAGAGGATGAAATCTTGGAACTATTGCAAAAAGTCAAAACAGATAGGACTCCTGGTCTTGATAGGCATCTGTATGAAATGTACTTGAGAATGTTGTACATGTTTATTTCCTTGCTGACACTGATCTACAACAATTGGATGAAATATAGGAGTGTGTAGTGAAGTTGTTATGCAATAATAAACATAGCAAGAACATTACAAGTAATGTTTAGCCCTTAACTATGTTAAATACAGAGTTTAGGATTTGGGCCAAGAGATTAAAAATCACTTGCAAGCTGTGCAGGATCATCAGATAGCCCCTGAACATTCTTGTACTGTACTGTGAAGGGCAAGATGATCCAAGATAATCTGTATTTAGTGTGCATGATTATAGAAAAAGCTGACAGTGAAACTGCACTGGTCCTGTTAGATAAATCCAAGGCTTTTGATAGTGTCAATCATTGTTTCTTAAAGTCTGTATTTTCTCTGGTTGAATTCTTTGGATATTTGGGAATATTTCATTTTATTTTAGTTCTATATTTTTCTTTATTTTTTTTCCTACTCGCATAATTGGGTGGGGGTACATGCTAATGCATCTTTTATTAAATACTTGTTTGTATCATTTCAAATCACTGAGGCAAAAGTTTTTAAATTATAAAATATAAATAATTTGTTTTACTACCCTCCCTATCATCATCCTCATCATCCCCTTGACTTTTGTAATCGTAGGGTGAATCCAAAATACAGAAGCTACACTAACTCTTTTCCACAATGGTCTATTAACAGCAGCCATCAGCAATTCTGGTAGTCATACCTGTCCATTTTTTGACATTGCCCCTCACTATATAAATTGTAAATATGAATATTAGAATTTTTGTTGAGAATGTGAAATTTTGGTAACTGCTGCATGAAAGATTTTGAATAAATGCAAAGTTATGTAGAAAGGAATAATAAAGAAAATTTAGATCATTGAATGTTACCAGCTAGATTAATGGCAGGATAGGGAATACTAGCACCTTCCATTTTTTCTCGATTTTTGTAGTCCTGCCATATGTTTTTGTATTATAGTCACAAACATAAATAATATAGACTTTTAGCTTACCGGTGACATGATATTCAAATTTGTTTTTGGATTTTTGAAAATTACACTACATATCTTTATATCTGGATATAGGTGAAAACATTTAACATAGTCTATAAATTAGAACCTAGATTATTTATGTCTACATTTCATTGAATTACTTAGTGTTAAATGATGTCATTTCTAAATTTATTATCCTTAAATCATTTGTTCAAATAATCCATCTAAAGTTAAAGAAACAAAATATTTTTGAAAATAAACCAAGACAAAGTAGAAACTGTCAACCAAAATAGAATGTAAACAAAAAAGTGCTGAAAATAACACAAATATTACAAATAAGGATATCAGAAATATTTGAAGTTGTTAGAGTGAAAGTAACAAGAAATACTGTTTGTAGAACCCTGCACAGAGAAAGTCTACAAGCATGCCAACCACTTTTCTGAAGATTAGTTATTTGAAATCTCATTTAGTATTTGCAAATGAACATGTTGATAAGCCTATCTCATTCTAAGAAAATATACTATTGTCAAAGAAGACAAGACAAAAACATTTTGGGTATAATAACAAAAACATAGTGCGGCCAAATATCCCTGTAGAGGTTTATTGAAAAAAATTATAAGTTATAGCTCAAAAAGGATGTATAATTGTCTATTAATTTTCTTATACTATTAATTTGAGGCATACAATCATTTTTTCTTTTGTTTACAATTTTTCAGAATTAAAAGATTTTGTTTTTTACCTCTGTTTTTCAGAAACTCTTTACTCAACTACTTTTGTAATTATTTACAATAAATTAAAGATCAGACTATGTCAAATATTTCCATCAGCTATGGTTTGGTTTGATTTGTTTTACGGCATGTCAACCTCAATGGGTTATTTAATGCCAACAATTTTTATTATTGGTAATATTTTTTTTCCAAAAAAGTATTGCTGGTAATGTTTCCTTCAAAAATCTATTTCTGGCAATTTTTTTTTTTTTTTTTTCCAAAAAAATGTACATCTGGTAATTTTTTTTTTTTTTCAAAAATGTATAATTGATAATTTTTTTTATTTTTAAAGTATTGCTGATAATTTTTTCCTTCAAAAAATTATTTCTGGTAATAATTTTTTTACAAACCATTTTTGGTATTAAAACCTATTTTTATATTTTCATAGTATTTTGAAGATTGGGTGTTAACTATTTATCCATAGCTGGGACTCTAGCAGGTGCTACCACCCTAGGTCAAGGTGGATCTGGGAACACCAGCAATTAAGAGGTGGTTCCTTGCTCCTCAAAACCTCCTGATCAGAGGCCCTTGCTGTTGGATGTAGTTTATTGTCTTACTCGGGATGCAGATTTAATTTATCGTCATACCCAGAACAGCATTAGCTATGTACACATTGCTATTTATATATGTGAGTTAGGATTACAATATAATATTCCAGTTAACACTTTGCAATTAAAATTTGCCTTCTTTGACTTTAACTTTCTTTGATAAGTGATGATAATAAAGTAAAGATTCTGCTTTTTAAATTCTTAAAAAATAAACATATTGAAAAAAGCTAATATAAAATTAAATAAAAAGCAGTGTATTTAAAACCATTGTCTCATTACATAGTAAAGAAAATTTTTATTGATATGGTAATATGAGGCATGTTCCTTTTAAGTTATGCTACATAATGCTTTGATATGAGAATATCTAATTATGAAACACTGATCGTGTACTGATAAATATATAGTCTCTCTTCTCACACACAAAGATTGTAAAACAATATAAAGAAGTAATTCTTTCCTTTCTCAGATTAGCTTTATATTTTTGTCTCTGTTCATGATAAAAAATGTTTAAAAATAATTGATTTTACTGCACCAGAATTAATAGACATTTACAAAAATATTTCAGCCTCTTCAATTTACTGCAAAACATGAGACCAAATATTTTTTCCCCTGTTCTGAACAATAAGACAAAAGTTATTGTCACTGACAGGTGTTACAAATCCTGAAAATAGAACTTACTAGAAGTCAAAATGTAAAGTTTGTATATATTGTAAGTTACTCAAAATGGTTTGTTTATGTAATTCTCTCCTTTATTTTCTTAACAAAGCCATGGAACTTTCAGATAAATTAGGTGAACATATTTAATTGAAAACTTACAAGTCAGCCTCATTTAGCATTATCTAAACTTCTGATATAAAGCATTATCATTATTTTATGAATTATTTTCATCAGTATCCCCATTTTTCTTTGTAATTCACTATTTCAGCTGACAGCATAAACCATTTTTGTCAGATATATGTTGCAAATGAAAATCTTTGAATCTTGTTCAGTTTTTCTCAGTCTTTTTTGTCAACTTCTGTTACTGTCCTAGTTAGAATAATTTATGAATCCAAGTATCAAAATTTTATGCTTTGAAATACTTGGGGACTCTTACATTGCAGCACAAATCTTTGACACCCGGGTCTCATTATTGTTATCTGTTACCTCAAATACACAATAGAATTATCAATGTTATTGATAAATATCTTCATTTCTTCAATCTTATTGACCAGTATATTTTTTCTCTTCAGTAGTTATAATAAATTTATAAATATAGAAATGTATTTTATTTTTGCCAAATGTTTTTATTCATTATTGGAAGTATTATTTGTATTGTGTTCTCTTGTTTTAAATTATAAACATAATTCACCTGATACATGCTTTATAAAGAGGAAAATGTGATTAAAGCATTGCAAATAAAAAAAAAAAAATGAAAAGGTAACCATTTGAAGCAGCAAATTCAAGTATAAATTTAAAAAAAAATGCTTTGTAATCGATAAATTTGAAATTATTTTCACATTTATTGTACCAGAGATTCAACTTGGTTTGAGTAAAAATGTATTTTTCTTAGAAAATATCAAGTGTATATTATTATTATTATTATTATTCTCAATTCTTCATGTTCTGGTCTGAATTTTGTTCAGCTGTGTTAATTATATCAATAGTAATTTTTGAGATAATGTTTGCTATTGTTTTGTGTTATTGTTACCATTGCTGAACATATTGTTTTCTCCTCAGATTTGAAGTGTCCACCATATGCATGCCTTTTTTGAATGCAGCCATGAGGCGTCTAAATAACCTTTACCTTCAGCTGATGCCAGATGTGATCAATAATACTGAATGTGCTACTCCTTCATACACTGGCTGCACCCATATTTTTCATAAGGAGAAAGCCTGTCACCAGTGGCATCACCACTGTTCTCATCTAAAATCTCCACTTTTACATTACAACCAAAACAGTAGCAACAAAAGCAGAAATCTGCCTGAAACTATGAACACCAACACCTCCACCAACGCAGTTGCCGTGGCTACCCGCACTGGTTGTGATGTATGCAGTAATAATGCTAGTGGTATTAATTTGTGTGAGAACCAGGATTTCACTCTACTTTTGTGCCATAACCAACAACAGCAAATTGACTGTGGGAAAGTAGTATTCAAACATTAATACACTGAGCACGTTCATGCTTTTTTTCACTAATGTTACAATCACACCATTATTTCCTGCTAAATTTCCCCTTCATGCAATCAATTTTATTTTGTCATTTTAACAGATGAATTAGCCTTTTATTTATAATTTCTACTATTATAATAGTTACCATGTGTTCTTATACTGGTTTTAGTGATATATATATTTTCTTTTTCACTTATTGCTTTTTCTTCACTCAACAAATATTTCTAATGAATGTCAATCAGTTTTCTATTTTACTTTTATTTTAGAAGAAAATTGAATTAAGTAACTGCACTCATTTTAATGATATTCATTTATATGTGATTTTAATTTCTAACATTATATAATAACCTAGCCTAGAATGCAAAATGCTAAAAATAAAAAAATGTTAAGAATTTTGGAAGTAATTTACTAGCATGCTTAAGGCTATTTTGAATGATAATTTTTAACCGTGCTTTATTGATTTTTAAAAAAATGAATGGAAACTAAAAATATTTTTTTAAATGCATGAAAACTGTCTAAAGACAGAAATCCATACTCCTTGGGACTGACCTCTTGCCCAGCAAGGAGAGTCATCAGTGACAGGTGTCACTCAGCTGTCATCCAGCAACTGTTTGCAACAGAAAAAGGAGGATATAAATAGGGACATGGAATGTAAGAAGGTTATATCAATGTAGCCAACTTGCAAATATCAAGCAAGAAATGAATAGGCTGAATATTAATATTTTAGGAGCATGTGAAACTTGGTCGGCAAATAATGGGGATTTAATCAGCAATGGACACAGGGTCATATATATATATAGGCAGAGATAAAAATGAGAGGAGATTAGGAATAATACTAAAGCACAAAGAAATGTGTTCTGGGATACTGTTAACTATCTTACAGAATTCTTCGATTTAAGCTGAAAGGGAAGCTGTGTAATATATCAGTTGTATACACACTGACAACACAATGCATGGTGGAAGAAACTGGTAAGTTTTATAGCACACTGGACAATGCAAATCTCAGGAAATCATCATCATCATCATCGTGCGAGACCTGAATACCAAAGTCATAAAGGAATAAGATGGTACTTAAGCAAGTTGTTACTAGGAACCTGTAATGAACAAGGAGAAAGATGAGTCTCTGATGGGAACAAACAAATAGTAATAAAAACCTAGATTAAAGAACACCCAAGATACTTTTTGAACATGGAGAACTTAGAAGGAGACACAGAATAAGATCAAGTACATAACAGTTAATAAAAGATTCCGAAAAGCATTCTTACAAGGTAAAAACCTATCCAAGCAACAATTGTAGGAGTGTGACCACCTTCCAGTAATATGCAAACTTAGGATAAAATTACAGAAATTAAAGAAAATCAAAGCAACATTTAAACTACAACACTGTAGACTCCTGAATGACCCAAACTGCAAAGAATTATAAAAAGCAAATATAACTTGAATGAAACTGAAAATTCAAAGTAGAACATATTTGTAAGATGATCCTGGTCAATGGTAACCAATAATGTAACACCTCTCGTACATTGACCCTCCTCATTGTAAACCATATAATTTCACCTCACAAGTTGGTCCTCATCAATGGCCACCATTAACATAGCCCTATGCCTGCATTGATCCTCAAGTTTCATCAGACCACCATGGTTACCAAAACAGAAGTGAAGACAGTTCAACAACTGGGTGTCACACAAAAAAATCCTTTGAAATAAAGAATTAACTCTGGTTAAAAAATGTAACAATGATTTGGTTTATATATGATTTATTGTATACAGCAGTTTTAACTCTTCCCACATCTTCTCTTTATCTGCACCATGTTTTTTTTTTTTTTTTTTTTTACCTGACATCTTTGCGGATATATTAATGGTCTGTTTCATCAGCAGGAAGTGGGGAAGGATGGATAGTCTTAGTTTTGCTCAATCTTACTGAATTCAGACTAGTTAAATTTGGGTTTTGATTCTCCTTGGAATTATTTTAAAACGTGATTTTCCAACCCATTTTGTTTTTAATTTTCTTTTCAACTTTTCAATCTATCTTCCTGCAAAGTTCAACAATTACCATTCAGTTAGTAGACTCTTTCTTCTTCCTTCTTTCTCTTTCATTTTGTTTGATCAACCTCTGGAGATCCCAGTTTTCACACGTTAAGAGAAGCTTACAAGGAAAATGAGAGGAGAGAAAAAGGAATGGGTAACATATGAAATTCTTGATGATGAAAAGGAAACAGCAAATATTGCTAAGGAATGAAAAGGTGAAAAGTGTGCAGTGATGTAAAGAATAAGCATCCTAGATAAGACAGGTATGCATAAAAGAATTAACAGGACAAAAGATGTACTCATCAACAGGATGCATAAAATTAAGAACCACAGTCATAATAGAAAAAGAAAAATACCTCAAAGATGGAACAGATACATCAGAGGACTATTTCATGATGAGAGAAGGAAGCTTGCAATACACAAAAATATTAAAGAACCTGAAATGTTAAAGTGTGAAGTTGGCACTGGCCAAGATAAACAGGAACAAAACAGCAAGACCATCAACAAGATTACAGAATTAATAAATGAAATATGCAACAGTGGTAACATACCAGATCTTTGTAGATCCATCTTCATAGCATTGCCAAAGAAGTCTGGTGCAAATTAATATAACCTTCATTAGACAATCAGCTAAATAAGCTATATAACCAAGCTTTTCATCTGAATTCTGATAAATAGCATGCATAGCAAAATTAAACTGGAATTAGGACAAAAACAGTATGGTTTCCTTAAGACACTGGAACAAGAAATGTGATATTTATGATTAGAATAATATCAGAGAGAACAATGCAAATGCAGTATTATGTCTACTTATGTTTCATAGACTATGCAAAAGCATTTGATAAGGTATAGCACAAAGATCTGTTTAAACTGCGAGGAAAACTTGATTTTGGGGTGAAAGATATTAGAATAATCCAGAATTTATACTGGAAGTAAACCACTTGCATATTGATAGAAAATGAATTGATTACACAAAAATAGGAAAGTGTCTAAGACAAGGATGTCTTCTCACTGGTTTTATTCAACCTTTAGAGTGATGCAATTCTAAGAGGATTAGAAGTTCTACCAGGATTTATTATTGGTGAGCACAATTTTATCAACAAGATATGCAGATGACACTATAGCAGACATAGAAAAAATGTAGGAACTCCTAAAGAAGATAATAAAAGAAAGTGAGAGAAAAGGACTATCAATTGTAAGAAGATTGTTGTCAGCAAGGGAAACAGCCCAAGTTGTGGATTATGAATTGGAAAATGTCAAAATCAAGCAAATAAAGAAGTTTAAATATCTGGGAAGTGTTTTAACAGAAGATGGAAAATGTGACACCAAAACCTGAAGGTGTATTGAAATAGCAAAAGATGCCTTCCAAAAACTAAACAAAGTATTAAGAAAGGAAAATTTCACTAGAAAACAGTGCTCAAACATAATGTAATATCAATCTTTTCTAGGGCTAGGAAAATCTGTTACACACAGGACATTGAAGACATGAGGGGCAGCACAATAAAGAAAGGGCAAACTGTTCAGACTGCTAAATATCAGTACCTACTTCTGTATTTTCTTTGCTTTGTTGTTCTCTGTCAGATGTCTTCTGATTATTGCATGGGCTGCTCCCAGCTCTGAGTGTTTGTTGCTGCATGAAACTGTAGTTGCCCTCAATTCATCATTGTTAAATGATGACTTGCAATTGCAGTAAGGTTCATCTTTGAGAGCTAGGTAACCTGAAGCTGACTCCTGTACAAGAACCTTTAATTTCATGGAGCATAATTGCATAAAAATTGCATTGATTTGTCTTTGCTTTGATAATCTATAAAGAAATCAGAATTTCAGCCAAAAGAGGAGACGGAGCTTTAAAATAAATCAGAAGAGAATAATATGAACAATGATACTGATGTAGTACCAATACAGCCTTTTATTTTTATTCCAATCATTTATAAAGTACCTATATTTATGCATTGTTTCCTGTAGCTTAATATTTCTATTATTTGTAGTAGATTTTAGAAGTAGAATTAACACATTTTCTTTCACAAATGTAATGCTTTTTAATGTATTAGAAGCAAATTCAAAAATATATCACGGTTGTACATCAAATTTATTGATGTTTTTTTTTTTTTTTTTAAATTTTTGCTATGAAGTCAAAATAACATGAAACATTGCTGGAAAGTGTATAGTGTAAAGAAGTGTATATATATATATATATATATATATATATATATATATATATATATATATATATATATATATATATATATATATAATGTGTGCACAATATTGTGTGTATATATATATATATATATATATATATATATATATATATATAATATATACACACAACAAAGAAATGCATAATCAGACTATATAGAATATAGTTGTAAAAGTAAAGCAAAAACAATTATCAAATATTAGGGTAATCTGTAGTTAAGAAAGTATATCAACATTTCTCACATATGAGAGTGTTGAAAAAATCTTAGTTCAAACTAGATGTCTTTTCAAAAAAGATATTGATTGGACATTTGGTCAGATTTTGATAAATGGGTCAGGCCCAAAACTTTTCAGCATCCCCTTGTACTAAGAAAACATACATGTTCTTTTCAGTACTTATAATCAGTTGTTTTTCAAGATTATTGAATTTCTTTTGTCTACACACACTGTTACTCAAATTTGAAACTATCAATAAGAGAGAGCAAAACTTCAAAAGATTACCAGATGATCTCTACACGCAAGGAAGGTTAAAGAATGTACTCTCTGAAACATTTTCATAAAAACAAGAATAGAGTTACTAGGTTAAATAAATCCTAGATAAGGTAGATATGCATAAAAAATAAACTTAAAAAGAGAATGCTGACAACAGAAAGAATAAAATTCATAGCTGGAATGAATATGTTGAAGAATTCTTATGTAACAAAAAAAGAGAAACTTGCAATACACAAAAATATGGAAGGACTAAAAATATTAAAATCTGCAGTGAAATCAGCACTGGCCAAATTGAACAGAAACAAAGCAGGAGGACCAGATGAAATTGTAATAAAGATGCTGGCAGCTTTGGATAATTTCTGCATTTACAAGATTGCAGAAATAATAACTTAAATATTCAACAGTAGTGACATGCCAGAAGACCATAGTATATATATCTTTGTAGCACTTCCAAAGAAGCCAGAGGCAAATGAATGCAAAATCTATTGAACAATCAACCTAATGAGTCACATAACAAAACTTATCTGGATTCTGATGAATAGAGTGCATAGCAGAATTAAACCAGAAATATTGTAAAGTTTATACTGACTGCAACTTGTGAATGTTGTCTAATAGTATTCCTGGCTTGTTAGTTATCATTTTTATAGGTTCTTTAAAAACCATTTTTTATTCGAGGATAGGTAAATTTCTGCTCACTAGGGACTATAAGATCAAAAAATATATTTCATCTTAGCTGCAATGCATAAGACAAAAAACTTGAACTCCAAAAAGAGCAAAAGTTATTTCAGTTTATGATGCTTCATTAAATCCAATGATTGTCACTTAAAACAATACATTGCTAGATATATACCTCTATATTATTACTACTCTACCTGATGCAATTTACATGGTCAATTAATATTCAACTTAATATTTGGAATTGTTCTTTTCTATTCATTTTTTATGACTCTTTATCATTTTAAACAAAATATTGATTTATTTTTCATCAATTGATTAACTTTTTTAAATTTTTTTTTTTTTTTTTTTTTTTTTTTAAATCAGATCTGAATTTGTTTATTTTTGTTTTTGTTTTTTTGAATTTCTAATATTGGAATCTTTCCTGCAGTCTTGATATTTTTCTTTCATATTCTCCAAATTCATTAATTAGATAAATCCAGCACAAAATCAAATTTTACAACCTATTAAATGATCAGACATGAAGGTAGGCTTCCTATTATTGTTGTAATGCTATAAAGAATCCTGTCAAATTCACTTGAATCTTATAAAATTATTTCAAAAATAAACCATTCTCTTCAATTTAAGCTTATCTTGAAAAATGACCAAAACTACAAACCTTTTATATAAAGACGTTTTTTTTTTTTTTTTTTTTTTTTTATTTCCAACCAAGTTAACATATATTACATTGCTCTAATTTGGTATTTAAGAATTCTAATGAAATGATTTTAACAGAATCAAAAAAATTCTTTAATTACTTTCACTATTGCTATTTAATCTTATAACCAATCAATACATATTCTATAAATGATCAATTAATCTAGAGTCTCTTTGTCTGAAGAAAATGATCTTTTGTTGATGTCTTGTAAAATTCAATTTTTGGTTATTAAATTTTGTGATAAATTGTAGAACATAAAATCTTTGTTACCTTTGATTTTAATAGTTGTTGTCTGACATACCAGTTTACTGATACTGTATCTTTTATATTTGCATTTTGCTTCTTTCCTAGATTAAAACCTAATTTCATCTACCTTCTATTGTAGATATAAAATGTGTTAGATATCCTGTTTTGTATTTGTTCATTGCATAGATTATCTTTTAGAATTTTGTCTTCTTTTGCATTCAGTTCACATATACCAGTGTTGATTTCTTTGATGCTTTTGTGCAAAGAAGCATTTTCTATATATATATAATATATATATATATATATATATATATATATATATATATAAGTGAACATAGAAGTCAACACTTAGAGGTGACAGTCTGTTTCATGCTAGACGTAATCATCAGACTATGACTGTTGTTATTTTTCTCAGCTATTTATATATACGGGTCGGTGGTGCATTGTGGGTAGTCTATTTTGGCAGTTATTTTACCGGAAGTCGTTAATTTTTATTTCTTATCTTATATATTTATTTTTTTATTTTTATTTTAATCAGTGTTTTTATTAACATAGTAAAAATTTGTTTATATTGCTTATTTAGTAGTTTTGTTTTGGTTTGGGAATATAATTAAAGCTATTTATTTAATTTTGGGGTTGGTTATTGTAGTTTATTCTAACTATTATTTTGGCGGGAGCAGTTTTTAATTTGATTATTACTTCATGTATTTATTTGAATTGATTATGTTTGTTTTTTTTTCTAACTGTTAATTTATCAGGATCAGTTTGTTAGTTTGTTTATTTATTTGGATGAATTTAGATTAATCTGTTTTACTTGTTTTTTATTATTTATTTATCATACTGTATATTTTTATTTACGCTTTTCGGTTTTTACTTTATTTGGGTTCATTGACTTTATTTTTTATTTATTTATTCTATTTTGTCTATTCTAACGAGTGTGATTTGGTAATTTGTTTGGGTTAATTTATTTTGCTTATTTTATTGTTAGGGCTGTTAAAAGATAGTGGATTCCAAGCAACACTCACATATTCACCACAGAGCAAAAAAAGGCCAACAGAAAAAGAAATATATGGTGGTTCAACCCACCATAGAGGAAAAATGTAAAAACAAACGTAGGAAAAATATTCTTCAAACTCTTACACAAACACTTCCCGGAATCAAGCACCCTACACAAAATATTCAACAAAACACAGTAAAAATCAGCTACTGTTGCACCTAGAACATGGTACAAATAATAAAAAAGCATCACAGGAAAATTATCAACAAACCACACAAACAAATTAAACCCACGTCCAACTGCAGAATAAAGAACAAATGTCCCTTAAATGGTAATTGTTTACAAAACAACGTAATATACCAAGCCACGATAAAATCACCAGATAATGAAGAAAAAGTATATATAGGAGTAACTGAAGGACCCAAGAAACAAAGAAATTATCCACACAAAACATCTTTCACAAATAGTAAATATGCAAACAGCACAATGCTTTTAAATTATATCTGGGAAATTAAAAACAAAATGCACATCACACCAAAAAATATCACAAATATCTTGGAAAATAAGAAAAAGATCATGAGCCTACAACAACCAATCAAAAACTTGCAAACTTTGCTTGGAGGAAAAAATAGCTATTATTACCTTCCCAGACCAAAATAAATTATTAAATAAAACATCCAAGCTCATCTCAAAATGCAGACATGAAAACAAATTTTTACTACATTGCTTAAAAAATCGAAAACTGAAAAAAAACAAAAAAACAAAACAAAATGACAATAAAATAAGCAAAATAAATTAACCCAAATTACCAAATCACACCCGTTAGAATAGACGAAATAGAATAAATACATAAAAAATAAAAAACAAAGTCAGTGAACCCAAATAAATAAAGTAAATAACAAACAAATTAACAAGCCATTATGACCAAAATATTAGTTAGACTATAAAATTCAAACCAAAAATTGTCCGAGAAAAATAGCTATAACTGTTATATAACAATAAAAGAAAAAATACTACATTACTTAAAAATCGAAAAGAGTAAATAAATAAAAATATACAGTATAATAAATAATAAAAAACAAGTAAAATAGGTTAATCTAAATTCATCCAAATAAATAAACTAACAAACTGATCCCGATAAATTAAGTTAGAAAAAAAACAAATAAAGATTATCAATCCAAATAAATATATGAAGTAATAAACAAATTAAAAACTGCTCCCGCCAAAATAATAGTTAGAATAAACTACAACAATCAACCCCAAAATTGAATAGCTTTATCTTCCCAAACCAAAACAAAACTACTAAATAAGTGATATAAACAAATTTTTATAACGTTAATAAAAACACTGATTAAAATAAATATATAAGATAAGAAATAAAAATAAATAATGACAAGCAAAATAATTTAACCCAAATAAATAAACAAATAAACAACTTAAGAGTATATTTCTTCATATATATATATATATATATATATATATATATATATAACTTGTTAATAAAAATCTATCAACATAGGAGATAAAATAAATTCTCACATTTTTCAGATTTTGTTATAAAGCAGTTTTCAGGACTCCTAATAAATAAATTTACATTTTACCTTACAAAATTAAGGTCATCATAAGCCATTATCTACAAAGTAGGTGTCTGTTCAATTAGTTCCATGCAGTGAGCAAAGCTCATTACATGTGATGGTGTTTTACCTATGAATAAACAAAAATTTGCTATGATGATATATTAACTCTTTATGTTCTGAAGAAGTAAGATAAATGATGTTCTTTAGTTAAAAAAAAAAAAAAGAAAGTATGACTGTGCAAGACAAGTGCATTTTGTTCTAGGAGGTAAGCCGTTTTCCCTTCTACATTCAGAATATCAAAGTTTTCTTTCATTAAGATAGGATTTTTTTTTTTTTCTTTTTTTTTTTTTTACACCTTCTAATATCTAGACTCTATTATAGATATAGTTTTCTTTATACATAGTCCATCCCCTTAGTAGTATCTCTCTTATCTACTCTACTCTATTGTGAGCATGTGGCTGAGTGGTTAGAACATTTGTTTTTTTACCATATTTGAATCTGTCCATGATTGATCTGTGAAGAAGGTGACTTCTTGATGTTATTAGCCTGGGGAGGGGATCTCAATAAGTGGTACTATTGGAAAGTGCCTGAAAACCATATAATGAGTTGACCCAGACCTTGTGAGTAAATTTGGATAGTTGGAATTGTTCATCAAAAGTTTTGCTAGCACAAAGTCACAAGTCATCATAGCTGAGGATTGGTGCATACAGGCCTTATTCAAACTGTTGATCATGCAAGATGATTTGTTCTTTCCCAGAAACTGTAACTAAGGTCTGCTCAGTATAGTTGGTGTATAAACCACTGTGAGTGTTGGAAAAATACAAATGTGCCTGAGCATGCCTCTGCAATAGGGATTGGATAGATATCCTTGCAGAGCAGCATACTCAGAAATGAGTGACCAGTCATTATCTACTCTCTTATGATTTTTGTTTTCATCTCTTTGTAGAGATTTAAGTGCTGTTCTCTGTTCATGTGTGATATTTGGTAGGGCTAGTATTAAATTTTCCAAATTCATCACACTGACACCTTATTTCATCTGTCTCATGTTTAGCCAATCTTTAGGTCATTTTTCCATTGGGAATATTAGTATTAGTTCTAAATATGATATTTACTGTTAACTTTTTTGAAAGCAAAGTTGTAATACCTTTCCAGTAATTCTTTTTATATCTTCATCAACTGTGATCTTTCTGAAGAGAGCTTGCTTCTTTTTTCATAGGATTTTTTCCAGATGATGCTTTACTCTTTGAACATGATGTATTCTCTCACTTACCAGAACTTTACTTTCCCCACTGTAAAATGCTATTAGCTCTCTTGGAAATAATCTTGCTTTTGAGCCTCAAGCTTGGTGACTTGCTTTCAGCACTTGTATGAGAATGTTTTGCAATTTTACAAAGTTTGCTGTGAGGTTTTTTCAAATATAATTTTTCATTTTGCAACTTCAGTTTTTAAAATCATGGTTGATTTAATTTCCAATCAGAAATTGTTGTGTTGAAAAGTTTGTTTTATTTTTATTTTATTTTTTTTTTAACTTCATGTAATGTGGATAAAGTTTAATAACTTAGTTATTTACTAAGCTTAGTTTGGTACAAGGTCACAGGGAGCACCTAATGAAAAATAAACTTACTTTTAAGTTCTACTGATGGTAATAATTTACTATAAAGATATATTTTCTCCACCATGGGTGGAATTTTTAGCAGCTATTATGACAACAGTTATTTGGAAATTGGTAGAAGGGCTTTTTTTTTTCTCTTTTGTTTTGCCAAAGTTTTATACCATTATAAAATTACACTTCTGATGCACAATGCTAAACTATTTTCTGTAAAACGCCGAGACATTGATTTTTAAAAATGATATACTTTTAATTAAACAAATATATTGTTATTTTAAAATTGAAAACTTGTCTGTTTCATTATATTTGAAGCATACATATTTGACTTTTATAATTATACATTTACAACTTAAAAGTTTGCAATAGACATTGAATAGTAATAACAATTTAAGAAAAAATGCAATAATATTTTCATACTGCTAATGAATCATTGATGCTAAGTCAGTTGACACTGTTGCTATCTATTCACAATCATGTTTTATTATAAAAAAAATATTTTTTAATATACTAAAATTAATTTAAAATAATATTTCTTAAAACTGTACTTTAACCAGTTAAGCTTCGCCATATATAACAGAGGATCAGTAGTTATTTGTAACTAAAATGAATCTTTTTTTTTTTTTTTTTTAAATATTTGTAGAAAAATTACTCAAATTATTGAGATTAAAAACATAAAATTAGTTGAAACATGTTTGTATATGTTGTAGTTATGACAGAATTTTGGTAATGATAAAAAATAAAGGAAAAGTATCTTTTCTTCTATACAAACACTAAAAGCTAATCTTTTATAAATTAGCATAAGGTTAAGTTTTATCTGTGTCCACATTGTTAAACAATTATTTTCCTATCAGCTTCTTTTACACACACACACATATATATATATATATATATATATATATATATATATATATATATATAAAACTATTATATTGGTGTTTACAACATAACATTTGGTTTTAAAAGCATATTTTAATATAATTTTTAATATAAATTTTAAAACTTGCTATTTATAAGTAATGTTTCTGTTGATAAAGTCTTTTTTTTAATTCATCATGTTTGTATAGAAAGAATTTATATCAGCTTTTCAATATTTCCTTGTAAGTTAGCAAAAAAAATGTATCCATCTGTTTACATTTAAAGAAAATGCAAAATAAATATAATCTTAGCTTCTAAAATTAACTTTTATTTTTTAGAAGCGGACATAAAGTAAATAGTTTTAAAAATATTAAAATTTTCATAGAATTTTAGACTTGGTAACATTTATAATGATCTTATTTCTTATTTAGTGTTTGTAATAACCATTGTTGTCATCTGACATTTCACATTATTACAAACTAGACAAGCAAAATCAAAAGAAATTTCCGAAATTATCTAAATAAGCCAAAAATATCTGTTTCTCTTAAAACTGTACTGGATTATTTAAATGCATGACAAAATAGTAAATTTGCTGAATTAATTTTTATTATTAATGCAAATAATTATTTTTAATTATTATTATTAATAATAATAAAAAGAATTTAGGATTATTTAAATTATATCAAATTTTTGTTTCATTTTAATTGGATTTAATTGAAAGAGATGTACATAAAATAACTTTCATATTTAATTGAAGAAAACTTTATTTCAACATTATTATTATTAATAAAAACATTAACAGAACCTCTGTTGTAACTAACTTTTTTCTGTGGGATTGGTATTCAGCAAGTTAGAGATAATTATCTATTGAAGAGAAGTGTGATGCTTGTGAGTATAATCTGAGACTCTATTTCTCTCTCATATTTGTTATTGCCAATTGCAATGTGGTATTGTTATTTTATTATTATTTATGCTGTCAATTATTTTTGATTGGGGATTAAAAAATATCCTAATTTATTTATATTGTATAGTCATTAGTTATTAATCTAAAATTCTTTCTACATAATTTGAATATGCAATAAACATGTTAACAAGAATTTTAGTGAACAAATATTTTCAGAACTTAAATAGTAACTCAATGAGAATATAAATAAGTTTAGCATTATTAGGAAACAAATTAACATTTTATTCAATTTACATATTTTTTTTATATAGTCGTATTTCACGTTTCCATAGAAAAATGTGGGAAAGTTGTTACTCTTTGTGAGGTGGTAAATTCCAAATGGAAATTGCCTCTACCTTAGGAATATCTTGCAACAATTTTATCAACAGTTTTTTAAAGGACAAAGTTCTTTATAGACCAAAATCTGTTTATAAATGCAAATTATCTCAATGAGACAAAAGTCAAATTGTTATTGACTTGAAGAAACACCCAAGAAAAATGTGACAAATATTGTGGATGCAGATACTGTCAAACATTGTCTATAATAAAATAATATATTTGGTCAAATTTCAACTAGAAAACTGAAGTTAATTGCCAAACAAATGAATTGCAAAGATGTGTGCTTTCAAAAGTGAATGGATAGTCTTGGAATGGAAATAGGTTATTTTCTTAGATAAATGTTGAATTGAACTTTTTTTCTCATACAGGTGAATAGGTGAGGAGACTTCTTAATTCATGATTTATGAAAAATATTCTGTGAAAACTATAAAATACTTGGCAATTAAAACAAATATAACAGTTTGAAGAGATGGAAAATGTGTGATTTTATGCAATAGAAGGTTTACTCAATGAAGACATAAACTAAATGTGTGAAAATTTTACATTGTTCAACAAAATGGTGGGTCTTCAAAATTGTTTATAAATTATTTAAAAAAAAAAAAAAAAAAAAAGTGGGGGTCATTGTACATTTTGAAAATTGGTTGCGCTAATCTCCTGATACAAAAAATTGTTGGAATGTACTAAAGAGAAAAGTGAAAGATAAACATCCAAAGACTATTGATTAATTTTAGATGATCATGAAAACAGTGACGTGCAGAGGTTTGGTGATGCCCGGGGCCAACACCTTTATTGTATGCCCCTAAGACTCGAGTAGGAGGCTTATAGAGCCTAGTACTGAGAAATGTGAGAAAGGAAGACATTTTAAATATTAAAAAACGCATGAAACATGAAATAAACACTTTATTCAAATTAAATATAAACTAAATTTTTATTTCACTCTTTTATTGGATGCCCTCCCAATATAGTGCCCAGGGCCATTGCACCCTCCCCCATCCTTCTGCACGCTACTGCATGAATATTTAGTTGAAACTATTGATTATTCCTTCATTTTGAATTTATATTAATACAGAAAATAATTTTGGTTTTAAATAATAAAAGATCTAGTAAGAAGTACTGGTTATTTGTTATAATGTGCATTAAACTTTTTAAAAATTTGTTTAATTTACTATTATAAAAATTCCATTAAATTTTTGCTCACAAAAATTTTGTAGATTAAATATATCTGATTTATTGTTTATATCCAAATTTTGGATTAAATCAAGAATCACAGTTCTAAGTTGTATAAACTTTAGTGCCCTTGACTTGATATGCCTGAGACATTTGATTGAGACTATAATATTCTCTAAACAAAGTTTGCATTTATTTTTAATATACTTATTTGATTAATAAATACAATTTTACTTTATGATTAGAATTCATTTTAAAATTGTTTATTTTTTTCAAAAATTTTAAATTTTGATTTAATTGAAAATTATATCTAACTATGAGGAGGTACTGAAAAGTTCTCAGCCTGATAAAAAAAAAAAAACTCTTCCAAAAGAAAAATCTGATATTTCTTCAGATTTTGGAAAGTGTGTTGGACCAAGAACTTTAGAACACCTACTCATATGAATTGGTAATTGGATTTGTTTGGTTTTTTGTTTTATTCTTTTTTTCCCTTTATTTGTTAAATTAATGTTGTGTAGTTCTTAGACTAGATAAAAAATGCACTGTAATATCTAAGAAAAAAAGCACCGTACAGTATTTTATGACGTGTTTTTTTTTTTAATTAGGATGTTATTTTTTTTTTCTAGATCTCCAGGAATAGAAAAGAATGGAAAACCTAAGCTTATAAAGAAGTCTCCAAAATCCTTAAAAGAAAAGTATGTGATGGGATCCCAAGAACGGTATGTAACAACTGTTTTTGACTCAAAAATAAGACTTGGCTTTGTTGAGAATATTCAACTACTGATTTTTGTTTTTCTAATCTGAAAGATAAATATGGATGTAAAATTAAGAACTTTGTTGAAAATTTTTAACTTATAATAATTCACGTAGTCACTTAATTCTATATCTGTCTTGATTTATCAGAGGTAATTCAAAAGACCGAAAAGCTA
The DNA here is from genome assembly GCA_963932145.1 of Acanthosepion lycidas. Taxonomy (NCBI): domain Eukaryota; kingdom Metazoa; phylum Mollusca; class Cephalopoda; order Sepiida; family Sepiidae; genus Acanthosepion; species Acanthosepion lycidas. The sequence continues at coordinate 11,546,631 of OZ010574.1, read as the reverse complement.
AAGGCAAAGAAACTGCTGAGAAAGCAATTCGTGAAAGTTGCACTGCTGAATCAACTGCAAAGCTATTAAAGGTAAGTTATGATCACTCTATGTATACAGTAGTTTTCATTGATGAACTGTTGAGTTGCTGTTAGGATAACATTACTATCAGTACAAATATAAAATTGTCACTGTTGTGCTGAGTGAAATTGCGTAATCAGTATGTTGGCAATTATTTCTTTTTTGTTTAATCCTCAAGAAAATTGTAGTTTTGATTCATGGTATCTACAAGCAACATTGGTAAAATGGACTTGGATTAAAGAACAAATTATGGACAGTTGAAGTTAATACTACCAAAACAAATGAAACTTATGGAATTAAGATTCCAACAAATGGAAGTAAATTATATCAGATACTATAATAAATTCTATAAACAAGTTGAAATATGAATTGATAATTGGTGTAACATTTAAAACTTGGTTCAAATTCTGAGAAAACTCTACTAAAAATAAAGGCCGAGACTGGAACAAATTGTAAAAAGCCAGGCTGCTGTTCAGAAGAATTTTGTAGCAAGTCAAATATTGTGTAATTATATTCTCAAAAAACTTAATGATTTAAATATGATGCCTAACTATAATTTTTGGTGGAAAACCATCTCTATTTCTAACGTATCACTTTTGTCAGTGCTATAAATATGAATTTATCAAATGCACACACACACACATATATATATATAAAATTGTGTATTTGAGCAGAAATCCATCTTTTATACAATTTTGTTAAAGACAATTGACAGTGTACTGCAATTAAGCATTTTGCATTTTATTTAATTTTTCTTGTGTTCATATAAGATTAAAAATAATGGAAGCACTAACAATAAAAAAGAAAAGGCCAACACATAACATCAACTATAAACATGGCCACATTGTGGCCATGTTTATAGTTGATATTATAGAACATTCCTATAATTCTAGATACATACATAAGAAACACACACATTCAGTTAAAAATAAACAAAATAAAAATAGTTTTTGATAATGGCTAAAAGAATTGCTTAAATCATTCAGATATGCAGACCATTTGGACAATTCTTACATGTTTTATGTCCAGAAAAGAAAACACTTATATAAACAAGAGAAATTAAATAAAAAGCTTAATTGCAGTACCGTGCCAGTTATCTTTAACGAAACTTTTATATATATATATATATATATATATATATACATATATATACATATACACACACACAACAGTTGTATCTGATGACACTTGTAAAATGATTGTTATGAATTAGAAGCTGTTGTCAAAATGCAAGCTAAATAACACAACTGTCCAACGAACAGAATTAATAAAGTTTGCAATAAAAAGAAAAGGGCAAAAATGAAATAGTATCAACCCAGCAAGCAAACAATATATGCAAAGCAAATCAACATGTAACAAGCAACAGAAGACAATAATAAAATTCTTATTTTTCATTCATTCTGGCTAAGTAAGACTATAGTCAGATTGAAAAAAGGTTTTAGCAAGTATTTTTACAATAAAAAAAAAATCCATTATTCAAGAATTTACTTTTTTACTAATTAACCAAAGTCCATGAGTAGCAATATTTGGTTAAAAAAAGAGCATTCCTGCTCCTGTGCTGTGAGAGTATATCATTGTTAATATCAATTTTATGTTGGCCTTCAGATGAAGTAGTTATTGAGGCTGTCAGCTGTAAGATTGTACGCAAAATGCATTGTTACAAAAATAACTAGAAAGAAGAAAGGATTATCGTCAGTTTTATTTAAAGAAGGGTTCTCTTTCAGTTTTTCATGATTGTTATTTTTTACTTTGTTTTTCACTTTAAGAATATTGAAAATATTGGTTTAGGATAATGACACTTACTACACTTGAGTAGAATTTGCTGAATATTGCAAAATTAATAATCTTAGACATATAACAACTCCATTATAATATCCATAATCAAAAAACCTACTCGTAAGCTTTAAGTTTTCTTTAAATTATAATGAAAAGATAGTTATTTACAAGGAAACTGTTCTTTCCTATTATAATAAAAAAAACTTTCAAATCTGAATATACCTGACAAGGAAATTGCCAGTAGAAGAAATATTTAGAAGATTCTCTTGACATAAGTTTCCTTAAAAAAATAAAACTAACTCGGAAAGAAAATCCACAAATGAGGATTAAAAGCTTTTATAAGAAAATTTTTAATTTTTGAAAATTAAAATGGTTAACTGGAAGCATTGAGAATTATTTTAGGCAAGTGACTTCTTCAGTCAAATGTTGAATCATTTAATTACAATAGATTCATCAGTTTAATACAATCAAAAAAAATCAAAGTAGGGACATTATGTAAATTATTATTGAAATTATTTAGTTAAAAAGATTATGTATATTCAAGACCTTTGCACAAGTACAAGAAAGATTGAGTTGAAATTTTGCATAGTCATGCTTTCTGGATTCCAGAAATGTGACATATTTAGATCTTGCTAAATTATCTCTGAAAAGAAAAAACATAACTTGTATTTGATAAACATTTATGATCACTACAACAAATCAGTGTTATTTACTATGATTATTTTAAAACTTATTCATTTTTATTTATTAAATTGTTTAAATATGTAACTAATATAATTTATTTTAAATTACTTAAATTGTTCTGTTCATTTTGCATATATAAATTAATAACTAATTTTCTTTTTTTCCTTAAAAGGTTTCCAAAAATAGTTCTTTCTTCTATTATCTCCCATTTATATTTAAATGCCTTCAGTTTCTAACAAAAGTTTTATTTTATAGATGTCATGTACAAGTGTATTTCTCATAATATAAAATATTTAAAAAAAAAAAAAATTTGGTTTATTTACATTCAGAATAATGTCTTCATTTTGGCCATTGTGCTTTCTAGCCTTGTTCAGGTGCCTGTTAACCTGGGTAACCTTCAGTAGAAACATTGTGACGGTAAATTTTACTGCCCTATATAATGTGAGGTGGAGCTAAACCAGGGCCCTCCCAGAACAATGCACAGATAACTTTTGTAGCTAAGATGATGCTGAACTTGTGGAAAGATAATTTGGCGACAGATATTATTTCGCATACTTTGCCATCAGTGTTCCTTATAGATGTTATTACTCCAGGAGCCTTCAAGAAGTTCTTGTGCTCCTCTGTTGGTAGAAAGTCAACAGAGGTTAGTTTAGACAACAACGGTTTTAAGAGGGTCTTTCTATTAGGAGAATGGTCCCTCTTGACCAGGAGATATGGAAAGCCTTTTTGAGGTTGGAAATCTTTTGGGAAGCCTTTTTTAATTTGGGATGGACTGGAGGATGGGGATCCCAGAGCCTTAGAGAGAGGCTCCTTGTCTTTCCTGTAAGAATTTTTCTAGGTGGTAAAACAGGGGCAGATTGTGACTTTCAGTCACAATCTGCAGATTGTAACTTTCAGTCTTTTTTCTACCATGCTCCGCCCAGTTTTTTTTCTTTTTCCTGACAGGGTCTTCTCCGAATTTTTCCATTCAGTGTATCTAATACAAAAGATATTAACTTTATTTGGATTTATTATTGAAATTGTAATTCACACTGTTTTAAAAAACTGAGCATCTACTCAAAACATGTGTATCCACTAAAAATAACAATTCTATGCAAGGAGGTTACTAGATCCCAGCATATATATATATATATATATATATATATATATATTGCCTTATTTTCCAGTGTAATTCTTTATTATTCTGAGCTCATTTTCCTCAGCTGTATTTTTATAATTTCCTCCAAAATTACAGCTTTTTGATGTTCCTCCAGCTTTACTTTTAGGAAGTAGTTTGTCTCACCTTCATATTCTCTGAACACAACTGTGTGGAATTGAATCTGCACAAATTTTTAATCATACTCTCTTCTAGTGGACACTTGGTTCTGGTAAGATATCTCCAAAGAATGGAAACTGCTTTTGAATACTGAGCTGACATTATACAGACCACAAATCTTCTGAATCATTTCTAACAGGCCTCTAATGTAAAGTCTGTGGTAGTTTTCCAACTATTCACTTTTATATCGCCTTTATTTTTAGTTGTAAATATGTTAAAAAATATTCATAATTTATACTATATTGATTTTTTTTTGTTTGTTTTCAGGCTTTACCAAAAGAGGAGGAAAAATTTCTTACTTTAGAAGGTTTCATTCAGTTTGTAATAGATACTGCAAAACATGATGTAAATGCTGTGTGGCGTGCATTGTTGGCTTGTGGATTTGATTTTCATTTTGAACGGTAATTTTTATTAAATCTCATTTTCGTGGTATTTAGTTCAAGAAATCTTCCAAGTTAAAATCTTATTGTCTTTGGTAAATTTTAAGTTAAATTCACTTTAGAAAAATTTGTCAAGAATTATTGTCTTACAAATATAAATTCTGAAAATTGTTTTGTAAAACTTTTTTTTTAGTTGCTCGTGTATTGATGTTGGCCAAGCTCACCAAATGTCAAAACAATGGACATTGGAGATGGATAATGCTCTTGTTGATTATATTGATTCATTCTGCAGAAAACTTGCCATTTCTCCATCATGCCTTCACCCACATGAAATTTACATTCCAGAAAATCAATTAGCAAATGAAAAATATATGTTGCTACAAGGTTAGTTTCTATCAGATTATTTTTGTTCTCTTTAAAAATGTTGTATTCTGACATTTTTATTGATGTATTTTAAACATTTTAATCCATTAATTTTGTGCTTCTTGAGAAAATATTACAACTTATTCATTGTATGCACTTAGAAACTTGTCATTTATTTTTATTAGGTATGCCAATAGAAAGTATCAGGTTGCGTTTTGCTCTGCTGCAGTTCTTGAACAACACATTAGAAACCTTTTTTATTCCCTTGATTGACCTTCAACCAGTAGAGACTTTTAGTTGCAGTTCAGCATCTTTAATGGCCCATGCTCGTGGACTTATGTTTTATGATTCTAAAGTGAATCTCATGAACAGAATTTTAAATGCAACAGCCAAAAGAAAACCTGATCAGGCTGCACCAGAAATTACACTTGACCCTTTGGAAATTGTTGGAGGTAATGATTTATCTTTTCCTTTAAATTTTGATTGTCCTATATTACAAATTTGATAAATTTATTTTTTGCAATATTAAATGGACAAATGACTTCTGAAAGATTTCTTACTTTTATTTTTGCTTTAAGTTTATTTCAGTTAATCATTACATTTATGGAGTCATTCTATTTTTGAACAGATGTTTTAATTCTTTATGGCAATATAGCATAAATTAGTGAAAGCTTATTTGTTCTTACTTTTAATTTGTCATGCAGAAGAAGGAACTCCAAGTTGGGTGGAGAGCACAGATGGTGAATGCAAAAACAAAACTATATAACAAACTCCAATAAACAATCTAAGAAACAGTATGAAAACCTTGAAATGGAAAGTTAGAATGAAATATCAGGGAAAAAAAATTTACAATTTTCATTGTCATAGAACCAGTAGAGAGTGAAATAACAAAAATGTTGGCTTTTGTGTTACAAAAGTTTATATCAGCTATGACAGAACCAAAATCAGTAAAAAAAAAAAAAAATAAACTAACACACTTCTAATTCAAGTAAAAACAAAAAAAGATGAAGAAAACATACTAAAAATCAAACAAAAGTAAAGGCTTACTCCCACCAATTCCTTAACTCTTCTAAGGGAGTAATGCCCAGAACTGTCAGTAGAAGAAATTACACCCTAAAAAAAAAAAAAAAAAAATAAGCCATAACAGATGTCAAAAAAATACAAATGAAAAGAAATGGCACATCAGTAAAAACACACATACATTTTGATTTTAAATGAACATACCCTATTGAAAAATAAAAATAGGATACACAATATCCAAGGTAGACATATATTTCTAACTCACATAGATACCACAACTGCCAGATATTGGGCTATCTACATGATCAATATATGAAAGTACCAGTTTGTTGAAGAGGTGGGGAATTCAAAACTGACCATGAAGATTCACCCTGTCAAAGGGCCTCCTTCATGCCCAAACTCCAAACAGAAACACTAATCAGATCCTAAAGAGTGTAACACCTGGAAAAAGGAAAAACAAAAAGAATGCACGTAAAACATCTCACTCCTAGAAGCTAGAAATCAGGTCAAAACTCACTTCCAAATCATAACAAATACTACTAAAATAATAAATCACCAAAATGACATACAAAAAACACAATAAAAAACAAAAAATTTACAACTCTAATAAACGAATCTAAAAAACTAATAGAACTACTAAAATTCAGTATGCCATATATAAATGTTCTAATGACTTTTTTTTTACTGTGTAACTTGGAGCAAGGAAAACAAGGATTGACAGAGATAAAAAGGAAACGTGTAGAAACAATAATAGATTTATTTGGTCGCCATGTTACATTCTCCTCCTGGGCAGATGACTCTTTTTATGAGAGAGTTATTTCCCTTTTATCCCTAACAGACAAACAGAAACAAAAAACCTCCGAAAAACAAAAAACCTCCGAAGAACAAAAAATGCTAAGAAACAAAGCCCTAACAAACCAGAGAGCATAGAAATTATGACACTTTACCCACCAAAGATAAACTGAATAAGCAAAAAACTCATAACAACACCCTAAGGCATAAGCATGATGCAAAAAAATTATACAGTGGAAGTGCCTAAAAGCAAACATAAAAAGAATATAGATAACCTACTCAAAGAAGCCTTTAAACAAAATTCCACCAGCAAAATTTACAAACAGCAATTCGAAAAAAGTTAAGCAAGATTCAGAAAAAGAAAAAAAACTGAATTTTGACTCGAACAACAAAGAAGATTACAACCAACCTTTTACCCTAAATGAACTTAAGTAAATCACATAACACTGCTACTGGCCCAGATGAAATTCAGTATGAATTCCTTAAACAACTCCACCCACACCCAAATCCTTAAACTATGTGTTGAACATCTTTAACGATATAAGGGCAAACTTCTGAACATCCGGAAACAAGCTACTGTGATCCCCATACCAAAATCGGATGAAAACAAATCAGACCCCTGAAACTTCCAACTGATAACATTAACAAGTTGCATATGCAAAACCCTAGAAAAAATAGTGAATAAAAGACTGAACTGGTACATGGAAACTAATGGTTTAATTACTCACCTCCAGGGTGGATTCCAAAACAAAAAAGCACCATGGATTAAAGGGCAGATTGCCCAATTTTTATAAATAACTTCTTGTCAGACAAAAGTTTTAAAGTTCATAAAAAGAAGGAGTTCCACACAGTTGCATTCTGCCTGTTACTTTTTTCAACATAAAATTAACAACATTGTTAATTGCTTAAATCAAGGTTTAAGTGTTCATTATATGTAGACAACCTTTTGATCTGATACAAATCAAAATATATGATATCTCAAATGTTTCTGTTTTATTGTCAGCAGATGGTTCTTTTTGAGGTTGGAGCTTCTAAGTGGCATTCACTTTGACTAAAGGGGAATGGGGGTGGAAAAAGAGTGGAGACCAAGCAAATGGACATTGATTGTTTGCTGGTTTATATTAATGGCCATATTTGGGATTGGGGAGTTAGTTCTGGTCCACCCTTGGTTGGAAATGGACTTGTCCATTGTGTGGTTCCAATGCCATCAGTTCATATTGCGAGCAATGTGTAGATGGGTGAAGAGTTGGCAGGGGAAAGGAGTTGATCTATGAGATTGACATTGCAGAAGTTGTCCCATGTGTCGCCGACCTATCTGCCCAGGTGAAGCTCTGAATAAAATATTTAAACATAATATTGGAAAAAAAGTTCACATTCTCATTTGTTGACTTGGCATTTGTTTTTCATGTTACTTTGTGAACATTCAGCAGGCCCTTTCCCAGTTTTCGATGCACACTGATGTGAACAAAAGCAGAATGCAACATTGGGAAAATCATTGGCTGATTGGTGAAAAGCTTGGGCAAGGGTCTTTTGCATGTTTGTATTTCTATAGCATTTCCTTGCTATTTTAGCATCAGTTGTTACCAAAGAAAAAATAACATTGGCAGTAGATAAATTACTATATTTCTTAATGCTAAATATATACATAACAAATTTATATTGATTATTTCTAATGTATAATTTTTAGTTGTATGTAATACAACTAGAAGTTTATATCAATTGCCATTTTTCTTATTATAAACTAAGTTATTTTCCTTATGAACTAAAGTAATGACCATCATTCTAAAAATGGGTCCATGGTCAATAATGAGTTATAGGTAGAAACCTATAATTAATACTAGAATATTTTAGAAAATTATAATTAATCATAATTTTTTTTAGAAACTTATAATTAATACTGTATTTTTATTTTAAGTTTTAAAATTAATACTGGATTTTTGGATGGACACTAATGAGTATTTCCATGTATTTTCAATCAGTTCAAATCAGATCAAGATTATATATTTTGAAATGAAGAACTTTTTTTTGTTCCCATGTTAACTGTGCTATTCATATTTATGCTATCATAATGCTGATATTAGGAACTAATCATTTTTTCTAATTATCAACAATAAAAGTGTAACATACTTTATTTAATATCCTTTGGAAAACTACACTTCCAAACATTAGAAATTTGTTTCTCTTCCATTTCTTTAAATAAATCTTGTATTGTGATAGGAGTTACATATCATGATACATATCATATTGTAAAAAAGATGTATTGTTGAAGCCTTATTTGTAATTATTACCACAACCATTAAGTTAAATGTTAAGTTTGTTTTTAAAAAAGTTTGTATTTTTACTCTAACTTATTTTTCAGTATAAAAACTTATTTTAACATTGTTATTGAAAAATACCTTTTTTTTTTTTTCACAATTTCTATAAATATCTCTATGTAAATTTTGTATTGACTTTAACAAAAATTTCAGCTGGACCTAGTCATTTACTGAAACATTTTCCTGTTATAAGAATAAAATTCAATGATAGATGTTTCATGATTATGCAGTGTTATTTTAAGAATTATTATTACATATTCTGTGACCTTGATGGTCATTAATATTCTTATGATCCTTTTTGATGATATACATATTTTATGCACATTTTTATCATATACATTTATTATTGATTAATTTTAAACATTAATTTTGAAATCATCAATTCAAAATTCAAACTCTAATAAAATAAAATTAGAATCACATATGAGAATATCAGAATATCTCACAAATAGTGTTATGTCACCATTTGATGAGATATTACACTATTTTTAAAAAATTAGTCTTGTAATCTTACATTGTGTTTGTTTATTTAATGTATCATTGTCACATTTGAAATTGATGCTAATTTATTTTATAATTAACAATATTTCTAGAAGATCTTCGCATTACTAGTTTTATTTCTTTTTATATATTATGTGAGATCAGATATATATTTCATAAAGAAATCTTAAGAAAAACATGCCAAAAATATATTATCATTATTTATTAAAAAAAGTGAAAAAAAAAATTCTTAAATTAAGACAACAGTTGTAGTTCTTGTTTTGCTATTGGAATTTAATTTTAATCTTTCTATTTATTGGGATGAGCTGAATTGAATACGTTTTTTATTGTACGTTGATCTTTGATTAACAAATATTTCTAGTTCTGTTTTATATTGTGCAAATTTATTTTAATAGCTGAAAGGAAAGAAAGCGTAAAAACTACATATTGTCAAGCATTTCGCCAATTATCAAGCATACCGTCCAGTCAACTGTGTGTGCGACTTGCGAGTGGAGGTGATCCAACTTTTTCATTCAATGTTAGACTTATTGGAGAAGAAGTTCATGGCACAAGTATGTTTTATTTTTTTGTCATTTTTATTTGCATTCATTTTTTGTATTATTTCTACCAGTTTTCATTGTACAGAAAACCTAAAAGAACGGTAATATTTGTGACAGAATCAACATTTATTTTAAAATATTGTTTTTAATTTTTCTAGAAAAACTTTCCAACAGAATTTTTTAGTATTACAATTATTTTACCACTTTTACTCATATTTGAGTAGACTCTTCGTTTATTTATTTCCAGCTACCAGTCTAGATATTTGAGAAATCTTATTAAAGAAGAGTTCATATTTTTCTTTAATAACATCTGTCAAATATTCATTGCTGGTAAATGAAAATAAATAAATATTACAATTATGCAAAATTTTTATTTGTTTGGTAAAAATAAATAAAATGCAGTAATTTTCAAATTTCTTAGAATATTTTTTATTTTTCTTTCTAACAAAAGCTTTCTATTTTGAAATCCTTTCGTAAAAATGAGATTTATGATGTTGGTCGATGATAGATAATAGGCATATTAATGCCAATTATATTGTATAGAAGAATGTAGCACTTGCCATTCACTCAGCTTAGTTTAATCCTACTAAGAAACTAATGCATTTTACCATTCTTTCAAATGTGGAATACATGCCTATCTTGAAAATCAGCATTTAGATACAGACTTCTGGTACTAATGGGGAGTATACACTAATTTTCTAAGTTATTTACAAACTTTATCTTAGCTTGGTACAACCCCACCTACTTTCCTAGCAAATTGGTTTATGAGAAGAGTTTGCTAACCATTAGCGTAGAAGAATATAACTTGTGTGTATGCGGGGATACCAACTGAGCCCAAGTAAGCCATCAGTCAAGTCTATTTCCAACCAACAAGCAATAATGTCTCAGCAGAAAAGAATGTTCATTTGTTCTTGACTTCTTAATAATTTGTGATTATGGTTGACAAATTTTGATCCGAACAATTAAGAATATAAATGTCTTGAGTGGTTTAATTCACTATCTTTCAAGGAATATAGCTTTGTTTCAACTTTAAATGTTGATTTTTGTTTGAATTTCTGGGATGAAGAGTTATAATTATTTACATGCTGACCATTGACCTCATCTTTGTTATCACAGCATTTCGACTCTTGTGCTTTCCAGCCTTCTTCAGGTGTATGTCAATCTTTGTAACCTTCTGGGAATTTTGAAATGAATTGTTTATTTAATCTATGGCTTGTTCTCATTCCATTGCCTATGTCCAGGGATATCTCATCTGCTCAATTATTACTTGCCCTGTCTCCAATTACCATGTCACCAAATTTATAAACCATTGCTTTAATCCACTAGACTAATGTGTAATGAGACAATTCTTAACCTTGTCAACCTACTAGCAAGGAAGCTCTCATCATATGTTAAGAGCTCTGTACACTGTGGAATCAAACAGAAATTCTCCCAACTATAACAATTGGATGGTAAGCTTGGATATAGTGAGCATATTTATCAGGGTTCCTACAGATGAGTCTCTATCAGTGATTTGAAACAAATTGGAATTGGACCCATCCCTTGATGAATTTAATAGTATCTCAATATATAATCTGATGGAAATGTTGATATTCTCTGAGAGCATTCTTCCAACTAGGGTCTGACATATACCAGCAGGAGGAAAGTTAGGCTATGGGTTCACCATTATCACCACTGATGGCAAACATATATGTGGAATACTTTGAGAAAATGGCTTTAGGAACAGCACTACTAAAACTGATGATGACACCTTCCATACTCTGGCCCCATCAGGAAGTTATACAAATACTGCTGGACCAGTTAAACCCAGTAAGACTTTTGATCCAGTTAACAATGGAAGAAGCCAAAAACCAGCTGGTCTTGGATGTACTAATCTCACTGAGAATGGGTCAAAGACATCCATATATAACAAGCCAACTTTTACCAGACTATACCATAACTCCAATTCCTATCATCTATACAGCATAAAGAAACAGATTAACTAATGCCTAAAACAACATGCAAAAATAATTTGGCAACTTGGACATGTATCAACAGGAGTAAAACATACCCTTTAGAATAACTACGATCCTGTAAATGTAACATCAGCTTCTGCAGGCAAAAAAAACTACCACAGTTTGTCAGAAAGGACTCTAAGGATCTGCAGTTCATGCAACAAGACAATATTCAGCAGCTCAACCTTATGGAGAAATCTCTGCAAATTGAGCCTAACATACAGGAAAACATGACCAAGAACTTTGTATATCTCATCCTTTGCAGTTGTAGCAAAGAATACAAAAGAAAAACAAGCTGCTCCTGAAAAGTAAGGCTGGAGGAACCTCAAAAGCCCTAATTAGGAGTGAGACAATGAAATCGAATATAATTGATAATGTATGGAAAGAAAAGGGTGGTCACCAAGCTCTGTGGAATGAAGTAAAAATACTAGATAGAAAAAAAAAACACTGGAAAATCAAACATTTAATGGATCAGTATATATGCTAGACTATGATTGGCCTTCTCAATAGGCTTAACATAGAAATTGATACCACATGAGAGCAATTAATAAATATATAAAGAGAAATGAGAGTAAGGCTTCAAGAACAGTAAGAATGAGTAGCAACAGAGAATGCAGTCAAGCATGACAGCATCAGCATAAAGGAAAGAACAACATTAGTTCTAAGGCCCAAATTTCTAGATTTTCTAGAGAATTGAAAGTTCAATCCCTATGCTAGGTAGTACAGACTTAAAGTCAGTATAAACAGAGTGAGCAATAATTAATCAGTACTAAATAAGAACTAGACAAGATACCGTTGGACATGGACAGCAGAACAATAATCTACCTACCATAGATTAAATGGTTCAATTAAAATTCCCTGATCGGGGCAGACACCTGAAGAAGGGCACAATAATAACAAAGATGAGGTTATTATTTGGAATTTAAAAAATGTAAATGTTGACTTAATTAAATTTACTGTTCATAATCATAATGAACAAATGTTGTTGAGACTGAAACTAATAAACATTCATTTATCATTCTAATAACATGAGTTGGGCTAACAGATTTCTAACCAAGCTATTTAGAATAATCTTAAAAAATTCTAATGGAATTAATTTACTTTTTGCTAAGATATATAAGTTCTGTTACAACTTCATAACTTAAAATCTTGACTAATTTTGTACTTGGAAACTCGGATCACTCTGTAGTATATATTAATATTTTGTTCCAATAATCTATTAAATAGGAACCTCCTATTTATAAAACCTCTTTTTGTTACCAGCATGCTGATTAAAACTCACTACATTATTTTCTTTGTGACACCACTTGGTCTGACATCTTTAACCTTCCAATTGAGAATTGCACCACTGAGGTTTCCGCTTGGGCCAAAGTCGGCATGGATACTTTCATTACTTCTTAGAAATACCAGGTGAAGTCTCAATCCTCTTCATGGTTAACACCAGCATGATCTGCTGCTATAGCCCACAGGAACAACTATTTTTGGCTATATCAACATGACAACTTCTATCACATCACACTTATTCGTTGCTGCTTGTAATAAATGTAAACAAGTTCTTGAAGGAGCTAAGTCTCTGTTTGCTGAGAATGAGGCATTGCATTGCATCTAAAAACTTTAATTCTTGTGATTACTGGTTGCTCTGTAATATTGTATTAAATAAAAATAAGGTTATTTATCCCCCTCCCCTCAATCAATTTGAGATTTTATCATCCTCTGCTTATAAAGCTGAATGCTTTACCCATAAATTCTCCTTAAACACTACTCTTGATTCATCTGGAATATCCTTGCCTAACTTCCTCTTCAGAAGAAGGTAATCAATCACTGAAGTATAAGTTCCTGCTCATATTGTTTATGTATTTCTTTTTCAATAAATTTTCATCAGAACCTTGTATATATTTTTTTAAAAAATAGTCATTTTTAATAATCAACAATAATAATAGTTCAAATTAATATTCAATGGACCATTAAAGAGTGGAGCTTATGCAGTCACATTCATTTTGGCCTATGATAGCAGTTTATTGAAGATGCAGATTAATATAATCCCAGTTATGAATTATTAAAAGTGTAGCCTGAAAAGTTCATAGGCTGACTATGAAGGAGTGATGCCAGAGCTGTGAAATCTTGCATGCATTAATTTCAACTCTTATTAATAACTGTTTCTCATGGACAAAATTTGGTATTGTGGTGTTACCTGCAGAAAAAGGGTTTAGCCCGCAAGGACATTCATGCTGACATGATTGCTACATTAGGAGATGAAATTCCAGCTTTATCAACAGTGCAAAAGTGGGCAGCTGAATTTAGGAAAAGAAGGGAAATTCTTGAAGATAATCTAAGTTCTAGACGTCCTGCAATTGCTACCACCAAGGAAAACATGGATGACAGGCAATTGAATATAAATCAAATAACTAATGCTATTAACATATCCTGTGAGAGAGTTGAGAATATTTTGTACAATGAATATGATATAACAAAGGTTTCTGCTTGGTGAGTGCCACATCTTCTGACACCTGATCAAAAGTGCACATGTTGATCATATCACAGGAAAATCTAACCCAGGATGAGTGTTGGGTTCATCACTTTAAGCCAGAGACAAAGAGACAATCCATGTAGTGGAAACATACCCCCTTGCCTGCTCCAAAGAAGAGCAAGGTAATTTCATCTGCAGAAAAGGTGATGGCCCCATCTGATTATCACTTGTCCCCCAACATGAAAAATACTTGGCTGGGAACCAGTATCAAAGTGATGATGTCATATCTGCTGTTGATGACCTTTTTTGACCAACAAGATAAAAGCTTCTTCACCAATGGGATCCAAACACTGCAACACCAATGTCAGAAGTGTGTGGACTACAAGAGGGACTATGTTGAAAAATAAAGCCCATTTGGTCACAATTCATCAGAGTATCTTTGTCAGCCTATGAGCTTTTCAGCTGACCATTGTTACACTCTGTATATGAAATAATCTCAATTCATTTAACTTTATAAAATATTTTTCTTGATAAAAAATATTTTAAATATGTTTATTTTCAAATTTGTTTGTTGAAACTTAAAATATTGCTTAAAATGTATTTCAATTTTTCTTATAAGAATGATGACATTTTTTTTATTTTTAGGTGGTTCATTTCGGCATTTCCTCAGTCAGATTGCAAAGGAACTGTCAAGCCCTCTACTAAATTTGTTAATACCATGTGCTAGCTCTAGTGGGAGTCGTAACAAGGGAAAGTGTGTTTTGAAACCAGGACCAATGACTTATTCTGAGGAAAGATTGTTGGAATTTCTTGGCCAAGTAATATTAATGTTTTTTTCTTTATATTATTTAAGAAACAATTTAATTTGAACATTTCATAAATAATGTTGTAAAATGAAAAATAACAACTTTTAGTATTTTATCTTTAAAGATAAATTTTATGAAACATCATAAAATGCATATTGAAGACAGCTACAGTAGGTGAAAGTAAAGTATTCAATACACGTCACAAAAGCAAGTTTATTGCATTATTTTACTTGCATGTCTAGAATTTATCTCAACTTTACACCAGATATAAATTTCATCTTTACAATAATAAATACAAGAAAACATTTAAAAAAAGATAGAGAAAAAAATATTCAGTAGTTGACATAAAGCAAAATCAAAGCATTTAATTTTGAATACTTCTGCTGATATTTTGGACTACTTGTTATGGCAGATCTTCAGTTTAAATTACTAAGCATATGAGCATGGACATAAATTTTCAATTGAGTTCAATCTCAAGAGATTGACTCAGCCACTTCAATAGATTGATTTTTTTTTTTTTTTTTTTCAAACTACTTGTTTGCTTGCATTGTTTTAAAGCTTTGATTTATGTAAGAAGGTTCTTGTTCATTACATGGCTCTATTCATTCTTTCATTATGTGAAGTTTTCACGTGATGTGATAAAAAAAAGAAAAAGAAATTCATACCATTACATTGGTGACACTGTGCTTCATAGTTGGGAAGGTATTTTCTGGTTTGAAGTCTATATTCCTCCTCTTCAAAATGAGATAATGTGAATTGATGTCAAATAAATCTATCTTGGTCTCATCAGACCAAAGATTATTATCCTATTAGTGACTTACACAATTGCACCTTATCTTCTGCATGTGATTTCTTCAGAGACAGTACTTTTCAGGCTCTACACAATTACAAACCATGCTCTTGGAATGTGTTGCTGACAGGCTGAAGTGTAACTGTTGTCCCTGATCATTTGAACTATTCATTCAACAATGCATGGAAAAATTATACCTCCTTACTGACAGCTTTATAACTTTTACTTTTATGATAAAGACTAACAACAGTAACTATAGAATCTGTAGAATGTTTTCAGTTGCTACTGCAGTGATGGTGAGTGAGATTGTATACTTAATTTATATTATTACAATGATCAAAAAGGCTTTTAAATTGGACATTAACCAAAAATAAGGATTGTAAATAAAAAATAAAGTCAAACTATGATTTCTATTAAAATTATTTTTATCTGTTTCAGTTGTTAGGTGTGACTATCAGAGCAGATATTCCAATTGGGTTAGATCTGCTTGGTTCATTCTGGAAATGTTTGGTTAAAACAAATTTGGATCAGGTTATGGACTTACAGGAAGCTGATATTTTAACATATAATTATATAAAAAAAATAGAAATGGTAAGCTCTTAACAATACACTTTCTTGTTCTCTTTTCTTTGAATCCTATGTAGTGTATGGAAATTATTAATATTCTGTCATGAAATTTTGATTTGTATTTGCAACCTCCATACATTATTTTTAACAAGCTCATGCCACATGAAATTGTTTTTTTTAACTCTCCATTCTTTCAGATTTGGTTCAAAACTTTTCAGGTACAATGAAACAAAACACAAAAATGTAGATTTTGAAAGGAATTGTTAATTTGCATTCAAAGTTACAGCAGAGAGAATACTCTTGATACAAACTCTTCATGCAAATGCTAATATTCATTTTATTACTTGGTTGTAAAATTTAAATATGTAGGAAAGTGATAACTAACAATGCTTAAATTACTGTTCTTCATTAAAAAAAAAAAAAAAGTGTCATCATTATGTGTCCAAAACAGTGTATGTTTATTCAAGGTAATTATTTCATTGAATTTAAAATACTTTGGAGAGCAAAGCTAAAATGTTTAACAGTAAAGTTTTTTTTCTTTCTTTCAGTTAAAGATCTGGAAGCAGACCAAGAATTTTATATCATTTTTATTTAAGTAGAATGGTAATAGAAATAGTCAACTATTTAATGGTGTATACATTAAAGCATTATCAACTCATCCAGGTATAAGAAGGCCTTAAATATGTCCTATATTTTAGTGATTTTGCTTGGAGAGAGAATTAAAGAACATTTGGTTACTTGCTGTTTGCTGAATATGTCAAATGTTGCACTAGTCAAGTCTAATTTGAATTTTTGGTTTTCAAAGAGTCCTTAAGGAAGACATTTTGAACTGTTTTAATTTATTCTTACAATTTATCTTAGTTGGAATATGATCCCAAAATATAAAGTTAAGAATGCTTCAAAAATGTTTAAATCTTAGATCAAAACATGCCAATATAAAATTATTATTCTTAAATTTTGGGCTATTTTTTATAGAATGATTAATAACTTGTGAGTGCACATTTGTATAATAAACAAAACTGAATTGGTACACAATATCTGTTTTGATGAAATGGTTTTGTTGTAAACCTTGTTTGCCTATGTATAATTTAACTATAATAAATACATTTTGTATTGAAATATTATTGTGTAATATATATGTAATAGTACTTTGAAAATGGACTGTTAAATCTTCAAATAATTCCACTTATTCACAAAGCAACTAATGTTATTGATTTACAAAAAATGTTTTTTTTTAAAATAATACTCAATATACTTTCCTTTAAAAGTAATGTGCTCTAAGAAAAAACAAAATCTAAAAAAAAACATTTGTTCAATTTATGAAAGCCATAATGTCACTGATAAATTTCTCATAGTAAAATATTAACTTAAAATATGTTTCTTTTTCATTTATGTCTTTTGTTTTCAGGTTGAATCAGAATCAGAGTTGCAAGCATTGTGTGCTGATGTCTACTCACAGTTCACTTACAGCAGTCTAACAGGCCAAGAAGTAGAATTAATTCCACATGGGAAATCTATTTTGGTTTTGTCAGTACATTTTTGTTATGCATTTACTTTTTGAAAATTTATTATTTTTGCCTTCTCACTAATTTTAAATCTCAACACTCTTTTTTGTTCATGTCTCGTAATATATAAGAATTATTACACTAATATTAAGCAAGCCATATGAGGCTAATATCCAAATAATCTTATTTCAGTAAACATGTACAAAACAATGATTTAAATCAATCCCCCCAAATATTTATGGTACTCCTAAAACTTGTCATATTCTCTATGATGAATGTGTACAAACATATACATTGTCTGGTCAAATGGTAAAGAATATTGCTACTGAAATCAAAAAAATGTCATAACATTCTCAATACATGTACATAGTATTTTAAAAAATTGAGGTATTTAGTTTGGATATAACAATTCAAATATTTAAAAAAATAAAGATATTATTATAAAGTAACAATCAAAATGACCAATATTTCCTGGAAACTGAATCACTCGGTTTTCTGACCATTTCATTAAGAAATAAATCATTTAAAAAAAATACTTAATGATAATTGTAACTGAATTATAATTCTGACAGGTATTTATTTTCTTTACAGCGGAGAAATAGATACAAAATTGAATGCAAGGGAGATAACTCAATAGTAAACTCTTCCAAGCTTTTTATTGCAAGGGGTTACTCTAAGTGAAAGAATGTGAGAAAATCATAATTAATAAGAGAAAACAATAAAAGAACAGGATTCAAGGAGACACAATAATAACTGACATGTTGCCTTGTTAAGCACTTTTTATACATTGAGTGACAGGTCCACTTTATCTTTTTATCTATCTTTTCTTAAATATATGGCTCGTAAAGCTGACATTTTTTTGGGGGGATACTTTACATGCAAGACATGTCTGAATCTGTTTTCCGCCAGTTACAGTTACATATAGCAATATAAACTTTAAAATGGTGAGGCCTAGAATGAAAATTTAGTACTGTGCTTAAATTTGTAAAGTTGAGGTACCAAAGAGGAAGGCTCATCAGAAAATTTAACATGAAAAAATTTATAGAAAACGCAGGAAAGCTACGTTATGGCAGTGGGAAAATGAGTAAAGTTGAAATGCTAATAATACTGCAGATTCTTCTTTGGATTTTATCAAGAATCTCTAGATACATAGGAGAAGCAATAAACCAATATTCATATATGGATGAATGGTAGGCTTATAAATGTGTAAGATAGATTCTGGTGAAAAAAATTTTCTAGCACAATTTAGTGAACAAACTTTCCTAGCAGCAGATCTATCAATTGATTCAATATAATTGTTCCACTTCATGTCAGTGAAAAATGTTAGCCCAAGAAGGTGCAATGTGTTATTCTCTTGGAGATTAGCATCAGCCATGGTGATGGAAGACCAAAAAGGTTCTCTAAGATGATTTAAAAAAACGCGGTTTCATTTTGGAGGCATTCAAATTAACAAGCCATTTCTTGCTCTAGTTAACAAAAGACTGTCATTTTTAAGACCAGCTACCAATTTAAGCATATCAGACTTACTATTAAGACTGGTGTAAATAATTATCATCTGTATAAATCCTGAGTCAAGAACTGTTGATATTGGGAAGGTTTTTGGGAACAAAATAAGGACACCGGCGTTAAAGTAGAAAGAGCTAGAAAAGTGGGCATTCAAACAACATCCATTTTATGATTTGATAAAAAAAGATTTGAATCATATCAAAATTTGACTGAAATACCATAACCCTTCAACTTGTGAAGACCAGTATTCCAAACCCTGCCAAGCTTCTTCCAGATATCTAAAGCTCAAGCTTCACCATTCTTATCTAAAGCTTGAAATCATGTGACATGACTGACTCCATGAAAGATAAAAAAGAAATTCCTGTAAACTATTATTTTTGACAGTATAGGTATAATCATTTTCCATGGATGTTCCTTAATAGTATAATATAATATCTATTGTGTATTATTTTTTTTTATGTTAAACAACAGTCAACTCGATTTAATCTGATTAAATTTTTTATTAGGTTCAATTATGTCCTATATTGATTGTTTATCCCCAAATAATTTTTATTTTCCTTCAAATTTTTCATCGGAAGTGAATAGTAATCATATACCTTAAGATTGATAAAATTTATTTAATTACCTAGAATAAACAAGCTTTTTAAGTTCTGATTTAATTAAAATTTTTTGACCAGTCTCAGGAGTCATTTCTCTTGCATATTAAAACCGGATCAGATTTCAAGTTTTATTAATAGTCTTCAATTTTCAGGTGTAATTTATACTCAAATTATAAGGCCTGTCTTGATTTTCGAATTAAATAATCGTCAAAACTGATTTCTATTGAACCTAATATCAAATTACCAGTTCCTGTATCATGTATCTTTTATTTTCACTTTATAACTAATTTCTTTCAATTTTGACATTTAATTATGCTAAAAATAATGTTAAAAATATATGATGGACATTTGCTTGACAAGTCTCATTTCACAAAGGTACATTGTAATAATAATACTAAGTAAGTTGTAATTCTATTTATATTGAAATGAAAAAAGCTAATTTCAATTTATATTGATCTTTTTTTGATTAAGGTGCTATTGAATTTTTCAAATATAGTCAAAGATTTTATGGTAAAGAAGCAATCTTCACCAGTTTGAGTCACTTTTATCAGTTGCTTGGGATACTTTCTCAAATATTTACACCTCTTTCCTTTGCTGAATTAGAATATATATTTTATGGATCTGGTTTTTGAGAAAATCCTGGATAAACACAAACAACTCACATTTATATTAGAGATAATGAGTATTATTATTTTATTTCATTTCTTTCTTGAATTTTGTTTTGAGAATTTTAACAAGTATTTTTGATATCTATTAGGTTGGTGCAAAAATAATGACATAACAATGTCGTTTTTTGACGTTAAAAAGTACGTCAAAAAACGACATTATTATATCATTATTTTTGCACCAACCTAATATAAAAGAATAAGTTTAATAACTCTGACATGGACTGAAAGTTATTTTTACTTGAATTGTATTTGCAGTTGGGAAAACCGCCATGATTATGTAGATAAAATCCGTCGTTTGAGAATCCAAGAGTTAACATGTTGTGAGAGGATGGAAGCGTTGAAAGCTGGTTTAGCTTCAGTTATACCTATCCAACTGTTAACATTAATGACACCAGCCAATATGGAGTTAAGAGTTTGTGGACTACCTTACATTGATTTAGACTTTCTTAAGGTGAGTATGTTTTAAAATATATATCATAATATTAGGATGGAATAGTGAAAATGTTCATTATTGTACTCATTTTTAAAGCTAAAGACTTAATTTTTTTCTGTATGTTAAATAAAAAATATGTAAAATATTTTATTCTGATAACTACAGAATTATATATGAGCATGTAAGCGTTCTGAAAGGAAAGGAAGTATTTGTCGCAGATTACTTCCACAAGACAAAGAAGAATCACTGTAAGTCCAGACTCGAATATCGTGGGCAGAAAGAAATGCTGAAAACTCAATTTGCCGGTACTATTTCAAATCACAATGCGTGTAACCAGTCAGAAAAATAACTCGCTCACTAACAAACGCTGAAACCAAAAATGCCCGGATTTTTCCTCCCGAATTGAGAACACCAACTGCTTTTATCGGCAGAACCTATTTCTTCCATTCGTCAACAGCTGGGATAGGATTTTCCGTAATTTGCATATCAAAATACTTTTATAGCGACTCCTGCGACTGACTTGTTTTTTCTTTAATTCAATTATTCCATTTTCAGCATGTTATGAGGAATACGTGCCCTTCTGTTTGGTAAGTAGTTTTCTTTTTCGCCACTTTTTCCATCGTAGAATACACGCGACACGCTGTCGCTTGGTTTGACAAGGTAAGTCACCGTTTTCTTCGCTATACTCCCTCTTGATCTCACTATCACAAATCAAACAACCTGGAGCAGGTCTCTTTATACTGGTGCTTCGACGTAATGGCACTATTTCCCTTATGCATGTCGGAGAGTCGTCTCCTGAGGAGTCATCAGACGTATCTCGAGTTTCCAGAAGTTCTGTGTCTGTGGAAGCATCGGATTCGCAGATCTCAATTATCCGCTCACTGTCAGACGATGAATCATCATTGGATTCGCTCAGCGATGTATCAGAATCAACGAAAAGGTGAAGATCTTTTACATGCCGTGGCATCCCGTCAACTAGTACGGTTTGTGGACTTATAATGTCCGTCACGCGACCCACTTGATACCTGGACGTACACCGGCCATGGGGAGCTTTCACCCATACTCTGTTCCCAACTTTGTATATATTGTGATACCTACAATGATCAGGTGGTAATGTTGTAGCAATTTCCTTCACTTTCAGTTGGTAACGGTGAATCATATTAGCAGGCGCACTAGTCGACAATATATCATCCTTCGGCGTGATATTATGCCAGTATACTGCCTCTGTTATCGACCATTGCTTTCTTGCTGCAATTCGCTTTATACTCCGATGAGATCTTTCCACTGTACCGTTTCCTGCAGGAACATAGGCACAGCGAAAACGAAGTTGGACTCCCCAGTCATCCAGGAAATCTTTAAAGGACTTACTGCGAAATGCAGTATCATTGTCGGTCAGGATTTCTGATGGTGGGCCTCGTTCAAAAAAAATACTTTCTAACTGCCAAATGACACTTCTCGAGTCTTGTTGAAGCAGGTGTCGCCATATCGCAAATCTACTAGGGCCACAATCTATTAACGTAAGGTAGTGTTGTCCACCATAATGTGTAATGTCCATTCCTAAGCCGGTCCAGATTTCAGTCACACTTAGGTTGCCACGAGGCTAATGACTTGAGGCTGAGTCAATTGACTGGCATTCTTTACATTTTCTGACCACTGCCTTGACAGCCGCCTTGGATGTCGTAGGGTAGACTTGTCTTACAAAATATAGCGTCTGCCTGACGCCAGGGTGTCCACTCTGGCAATGTATGGCACGTATCTGATCAGGAGAGGTTTCGTTCACCATGGAAGCGCATATCGAGCGTATTGGTTCGGTTTCCTTCTTTATTATATCATACCATCGTTGCGGTACTCTGGTGAGCTTATCTGCTCGATTCTCACTCAACGTTACTAATCGTATCGTGATCAATAAGTTATACTCTTGAATCAGCTTTTCAAGAGTACTCAAACACCTCCGGATCAGCACCTCACTTGCCGCCTTAGTTCATATTCTGGCTTTGCCAGTGAGCATGTTTGATACCCACCGGTGCAAACACGCGGAGTCCATGAAGAGGTGTAACTTCGTTGCGCTCCACTGTAATGCTAAATTGACGCCCTTCAGAATAGCATCCAATTCTGATAAATTGATATGTTGGGCGTCCTTCACAGGTCGTAGTCAACATGCGTCTTCTACAACGCTTCCGTTAACCTCCAACAAAACCCCTGTGATGAGAGAACTTGCATCGACCCATACCTCATAAGCATGTCGTTCTGGCGTATTCTTTCCGCTATGTCCTCAATCCTGTTCTTAAGGGGAGCATCTGTCACTTCATCGTCCCAACCAGACGTGATCGATACTGTCCTGCGTTTTACAAATGATGCCGCAACTCGAAGCCACCCACATACAGGAACGTGACCCATCAGTTTTCCACACCACGAGAAGATGTTACGTCGTGTCAGGACCTCAGGAACTGATAGAATGCCATTTTCACGTGTCCACTTAAGCGTGTTGTTATCTTCTGCGACGTGCAAACCCAACACACGTGTGCCGTCTCGTAACTGCTCCGGATCCTTACAGGATTTCTTTAATTCAATTATTCCATTTTCAGCATGTTATGAGGAATACGTGCCCTTCTGTTTGGTAAGTAGTTTTCTTTTTTGCCACTTTTCCGTCGTAGAATACACGCGACACGCTGTCGCTTGGTTTGACGAGGTAAGTCGCCGTTTTCTTCGCTATAGAACATGTAGTCGAAGTTAGAAGTAATCATAATTAATTTACAAAATTTGCTATGTAATAAAAAAAAAAAATTGTCAGCATTTAAAATCTTTTAACTGCGAAGGTTTGTTACTAAATGAATGGTTAGTTATTTTGTCATTTTAGTTGACTTTCAGTCTCTGTTAATAAAAAGTATACTTTATATTTCCAATTAATCAATTCTTCTAATGTTCTCCACATTTTAGTAAGAAAATGTCATGATCTTGCGTCTAAATCTAATGATTAAATTATTAGTAATAATAGCAATTATAAGTATATTTTACTATTACAAGGCCTATATATATATATATATATATATATATAATGTTGAGTCATAAAAAAATTTGCATTTTTGTTTATCAACTTTATTCTTAAAAAAAAAAAAAAAAAATACAATTACATTTTATTCAATTGTATAGTCACCATTATTTACAATGACTAGTTTTTCCTATCAAAATGTTTTGCAACAATTGAATAAGGTAATAATTGGTTGGTACAAGGTCAGATGAATATGATATGTTGGGTGTAGAACGGACCAACTTAATTCCAAAATGTTTTCCTGTGTTATTCTTGCTATATGGAGCCTTGTATTGTCATGAAGGAGGAGAACATTTTCCTCTTGACGAGTGCAGAAAAAACTAATGTAATTGGTGACACATCTAAAAATGATGGTTCATCCAGACAAGTTTGAATAACACACACCCTAACCTACATTTTTTTTCACTTTTCTGCTTTAGCTTTGACCTGTCTTTTCATTAGTCAGACACATCCATGAAAATTTTGAAATCTTGTTCCTCCCTCCTTAACTCTTAAATAAAATACCATTCTGTTTTCAAAAGTAAATCATTTTCATCAAAAGTTACCCACATCACTTGATAATGGAACAGATTTAAGTTCCAAAACAGAAATTTCTGTGTCGCAATGAAAAATACTTTTTAAATAAAAAATATTAAATATTATGCTCTACATTGTATTGAGCACATTTTTTTAAATAATAAATGCTAAAGAACTGGATTCTATGCCTGATTGTTCTTTCTCTATTTGTACATATATACAATTAAATTTGTAATTTCAGAGTCACTGAAAGGACATCATTATTTGGAGCTCTAATAGAATAGAACAGTGAATTTACTGCTGCTTTCTTTCAGTTTAAATCTATTAATCTATTTTCTAAAGTTTTGGAAACAGTTTCCAGAAGAAAGTTATACTAGCTAATTTTTGGTTATTTACGCTAGCTATTTATACTAGCTAAATTTTAGTTATGTCCAAGTTCAAATGTTAACAATATTGTTTATTTTATTACTCAGCCCTGTCTTATTAATTTTTTCTCATTGTGTTGCATAGCTAAAATTTTTTTTAATCCTTTCAGTTAAAATGATGTTCAAGCAATTGCTCCCTTCAGATCATTAACAGTTGTACAATTAGAGACTCCTATCATGAAGAAATGTATAAAATATTGACTAATATGATACAACTAAGTTTGCAAAGTCTTCCTTTTGCTCTTGTTTTTTTTTCTGAAGAAATCTTCAGCCCAATGTTAGTGTCATCTGAAATTTGGGCAGATCCTCTAATCACAAAAGATAAACAAAACATGGTCGCTTCTCTGATTGCTGGGATCATTGAGTAATAAAAAAAAAAAAAAAAAAAAATTTGGTAAGTAATGAAAAATTCAGCAGCAATTGTTTAGTGAGAGAACACCAATGTTAAAGAAAGGACTTGAAATATCTGGAGCAATGGAGTTAGTCACAAAATTTTTCAAGGATATTTAAATTGAACAAAACTGCCAGTGGATGAACCATGTTCATAGATTGCCAAAGAAGTGTGAATGCTACCAGTGTGGAAGCATAAGCCATGATGAGTGTCCTTTTCAAAATAAAAGATGGTTCAGATACAAGCATATCATGACATACTTATTGAAATTGTAGACAAGATGAAAGTATGCAATCTAGTAGAAGAAAAGATAATAGAAAGAGATCGGTGAATAACATTGATATTTGTTTAAGTCAAAGCCTAAAAATGTGTATAAGTTAGTGTGTCATGTTCATTGCCTGTGCAGGTTGTTGAATTGTTTTTAAATAAGCAGACAGTAATGGTGAAGGTAGATACAAGAGCTTTGTATTCAACAATGAATTTGAAGAAATTTAAAAGACTTGGAAGAGACATTGGTAAGGTTGAAAGTATAATCAGGGGTGTTGCTGAAGCAATGTGGTATTAGGGAAATGAATGCCATATGCTGTTTGTAGTTTTATAGGGTGACATTCTCACATTATTGGCCAGAAAGTGGAAGTTAGATTGAAAAGCCACATTTCTTTTAAGTGGAAATTCAAGTTACTGGCTCAGTTTGATTCATTGCTTAGTGATGAGCAATTAAAAGGTGAATTTACCAGTTAATAAAGACATCATCATGATTTTGTAGAGCTAGTCCAGTACTTTATTCACTAAAGGACAGAATTGAGAAGGAACTTGATCAACTAGAAAGATAAAATGATATTAAAAAAGTTGAATATTCTTTTGGGGCTGCACATGTTAAACTGGTACTCAAAGGGCAATACTGAAGTTGTTCAATTGTGTGGGGGAACATGAATGAACCATAAACATGTTTGCAGCATATAAGACATATCCAGTACCACATATTGAAGAAATTGTTTGCTGCCTTTTTTTTTTATTATTTTATTTTAAGACAAATTCTGTGACCTATACACTTCAGCAACTCCAGTTATATATAGAAATACAATATTAATGCTTATTGTAGTTTGTATCAACTCCAATTGCTTGCAATTTGGTGTGTATAATACCACAGGCATATTTCAGTATGAAATGGTTGAGCAATTTGAGGATGTTCCTTTCTGTAAAATGCAGGTTTAGGAGTTTGATAGTATTAGTCACTTTATGAATATTCAGAATGTCAAGACCAAATGTCAGTTAATTTTTCCAGGGGGGTAACCTCTCTGTGATTTAGAATGAGCAAGGAGGGCAGAATTCCCCTTCCTGAGAAAGTTGCTGCAATGCAAAAGGTTCTTACTACAAAGAACATTACAAAGTTTAAATCTTTTCTTGGAACTTTGAAATATTATAATCATCATTTACCCAAATGGTCAACTTTTGCTGATCTACTAAATCATTTGTTAAACTTGGGTTTGAGGATGGATCAGGAAAAAATCTTTTCATCAGTGAAGAGTATAAATTATGAACTTCAATGGATTTCAGTAAATATAATTATAGTTTCATATAATCTATCCTCAAATAGCCAATCTGAACTGTTTACACATCCAAAGAAACAATAAAGAAAATTAAATTGAAAGAAAAGGGTCACTTGAAAATAAACAGGTTCTTATTCTCATTCAGATCTACTTTACATTCAACAATTGGAGCTTCTGTTGAATTATTGTTCAAACATAAATTTCAAACAGTATTTTGCCTACCCAAACCATATAAGTAGAATTCAAGAGGGTCAATATGATATGGAATGAAAGTTAAAAGTTTTATGTCTTAGTCTGAATTCAGACTTAGCACCAACCATGAAATGCCTTTGTAAATAAAAATCTCTTTCTAAAGAATTTTCCTATTTAATATGTAAGGATTAAATGAGGTTAAATATATTTTTAATCTGCAGCAAAATTTATAGGATAGGAATAGAGATGTTTGCATGATGAACAGGTGTATTTCTAAGATATTGGAAATAGTTCCACTTCAATGTAATGTTGTTTCCTTTTTTTAGGCTCACACAATGTATCAAGTTGGTTTAACTGAAACGGATCAGCACATAGAATTCTTTTGGACTGCACTGGAAAGTTTTGGCCAGGATGATTTAGGCCGCTTCATCAAGTTTGCATGTAATCAAGAAAGAATTCCTCAGACTTGTCCATGCCGTGATGGATCGTCAGATACAGCCCATGTTCCTCCATATCCCATGAAAATTGCTCCTCCAGATGGACCAGGTGAGTTTTTATTATTATAGAAAATTATAGTTTTGGTTTTAGCCCCTCTTCTGACATGGTGGTAATTATGAAAAAAAAGACAAATTAAAAAGTCAAGGAGACTTGAAATGACTTATTTTATAAATCCTCTTTAAAAAATTATAATAAGTCAATATAATGTAAAACACTCAATCTTAAACAGTTGAATTGTCCATCAAATTAATTGCACAAAATGTTGCCTATTTGTGCTCCAAAATATCTCTGACCAATGTTGTACTGTGAATTGTCAATTTTTATATATTTAAGTTTTTTTTTTTGTTTTTGTTTTTTGTAAACTTGTGTTTTTAAATTTATCTGTAAATAGAAATGACTTGAAACCTCTTCCTTGGAATATCAGCACAGAAAGAAAATTATTATTATTTGGCCCTTAGAATCAAATATCCCTTCTGCGATTATAAAAATAAGCTTTTACATACGTTTGATTTTCTTTCAAATATTTGGATCATATACCAGGATTTATTTTAAAAAAATTTTGCTTTTTCAGAACCAATAAACTGAAAGGGTAATAATTTCAACTTAAAAAAAACAAAAACAAAATGGGTCTCAAAGAACTGGATATGTTTTTATTTAGAATAAACAGGTTGTTTCTTGCTGGAATTTTCATCTGTTCCATGGAGTGATTCTCTGGCTGAATCATATCTGCTTATGTTCAGACCAAGAGCAATAAATCAGTGAAAGTTTCTTGTCTGTCTTAGATGAACTTATGCTTATAGCTGGCGAGCACTCAAAAGATTATCCCAGACTAAATTAATTTAAATAGTGGAGTTCTTGCACAAATGATTAAGGGGAAAGACAATTTTTACACACATTAATTTATATACACAAGCTTCATGTGAAAAAGTGTAGCAATTATCCAATTAAAACAAACCCACCTCCCTATTTGGATATAATACATATTTGAAAGTAGGAGGTGAACAACATCTTGTTTATTTCTTACTTCCATCTTTCCTCCAAAATGTAAGAAAGAAGATTCTTAGATCAAACTCTTCTACAGATTAATTTCTTAATCTTTTTTTTTTTTTTTTTTGATACAATGTTTTTATAACTGAAAAGTTTTCAAAATAAATCTAGTTGTTGAAATTGGTAAAATTTTTACAATCAAATTTTAGTAAGAAAATCCATGTAATAAAAATAATTTCTAATGTTTGGATTATTTAAAATAAGCATTTTAGAATTATTTAATGAATGATCATTTCAGATTCCTTCTAAATTCTGAATTGAATCAATAAAAAAATGAGCCTGAAATGCGATTTACAGGTAAGGGACACTAAAATCAAGCAGGTGTGGAAATTTATATATCTGGGAAGTGTTCTAACAGGACAGTAAGTGCAACACTGAGATCCAAAGACATTAGAATGGCCAAAGATGCATTCCAAAAGCTAGGCAGAATATTATTACAAGACTGGAGGATTTCATTGGCAACAAAGAAGAGTACTGAACTGCTATATGATATCTGTCCTCCTTTACATCAACAAATGTTGAAGTCTCCTCAAAGATGAAGAGACTCGAGGCACCAAAGGTATGGTTCTAGAGAAGGATGCTAAGGATATCATGGATTGAGAGTATGAGCAACGATGAAGTTTTGGAGAGGATTCAAACAAGGAGGAAGCTTATACTTAATATCAAGAAGAGGCAGCTGAAATTTCTGGGACACATAATGAGAAAGGAGGACTTTGAGAATCTGATACTCACAGAGCAAATAGAGGGAAAGAGAGACTAAGGAAAGCAATGCATGACATACCTAGCTGGCTTAAGCAAGTGGATGACAGAACAGGATTTGGGAGAAGTAGCAAAAGGACAAAATGTATTGAGAGCTATAAGAGATAGGAGGAAGTGGAGAGCCATGATCGCCTATATCCTGGAGGGACACAGCACATAAAGAAGAATGCTAATTGCTACATTCTGTAAAAATGCTTGATTTCTTTCTATTCAGTTTCAAACTCAACTGTGTTTTGTTTAATGGAACAATACTTTGTGACAGAGTTGCTAAGTTTTGTGCATAAATAAGTTATTTATATGCTTCACTTCAGTAAAATCTTTGAAAAATCAGTTCTTATCCTTTGATGTGTTAATGTAAACAAACATGACCAGCCTATAGTTATGAGAAAAACACAAATGTTTTACTGAGAATAAGCGCACACATAGGAAATTTAATGTTTAACTCAAGCTTACCACTTCACATTATTGGGAGTGGGGGTAGATTAGGATCATACTAATTTATGTCATTTTACATGACCCCATTCAGTTTTTAGTCTAGTATTTCAAGTATTCAACAGAAGTTTACAAATCATTAAGAATGAATTTTCCTCACCATTTGTAACAAAATTATTATTGGGATTTATGAATGTCTGTGTATTCTACTCTTCTTGTAAATGTATGGATGTCAGTAAGGGACATAAAAAAGTCACCTGGAAGTGCTGGCTTTCCTCCTTACCCAACAGTGAATTTTCGATCATCATCATCATCCAAAACCTGGACTGGTCATCCAGTTACAAAAAAGACATTATACTGCTATAATGAGCTGTGATCACAGCACAATTTTTGCCATGGTTCAACATACACTTGAACACTCTTCTTCATCAATAAATAAATCATAGTAATTATAATAAGATTAACAAGCATTGCATTTATTCATAAGAAGTCCTTTAGTTTAGTTTCTATTCATGGTTTAATTTCTTCATTCCTATGTTTTAAAGAATTCACAAGGGAACACTTTTCCAATCAAAATATAAGCCATCATTCAATATTGATAGAGCTTAGCCTAATTTCCTGTCAGTCAGCCGATCAGTCGCCTCCCTCCCCCCATGAAAGAAGGAATACAGAAATATTAAGTTTTTTTTTCAAAACTGTCTTGTCTCTTATTTCCTGTAGGCCAAACCACTTGACCAAAATTATCGCTCTCTTTGTTTCCCCATAGGTTTTCTACAGTAAGTTTATCTCTCCATGACTAACCATGAGCTAGCTCTTTTTATTGCATAGCTTGTTGGCACATTTCTGCAGCCAACTATAATTGAGGCATCCAACCTCTTTGCTTAGACTGCTTTTATGGAGAGATCACTGCCAAATCAATGCTGCAACTGTTTTATGAGATCAGTTTACCAAATTCCAGAATTGTCTTCAGGATGATTTATCTGGAGATGAATGAGATGACTAGTATCAAACATGCCATTTTCATTTCTTGCCTGGGTGGTTGTAAAAGCAACGTAGTTGATTTACTTTGTATTAAATCTAGGCTCAAATCCAGTGAATGTCATTTGTCTAATCATCTTATCCTTTATTCATCTATGTATGTATCAATTACTCTGTCTGTTTTGTCCATTTACCTGATCTCATAATAGGAAATAAACATTTCCACATTAAGTCATAACCAATGGTCCCATGTTAGGCTTCACTGAGAATTCAACAAAAGATGGCTTCTACTCATCTTGTTACAGCCAAACAACATAGTAAAAACAAAAGGTTTTGTTATTTAAAACTTGACAAATAAACTGCCACACTTTATTTATGCCTTAAATTATTTTTAGCTTGCAGATAAATAAATAGCAATTTTTTAATTGTATTGTACTTCAAAAATTGTTATTATTTTATGACATGTGTAAACTAATTTTGTAATAAAATTCAAAAAAGGTCATCAAATATTACAAAGATTTTAGATTTAATTATTGAATAATTTTTAATTGGTAGACTGCATATTTTATTATCCATTGTTTTGGTAATTTCATTTTATTAAAAAAAATTTTTTTTATTTAAACTATAAAACAGTTTATCAAACAAATACAGATTTTCTGAATATCAACATAATTAAAAAAAAAAAATGTAATTTTCAATTTAAACTCTTAAATATTGACAATAAAAGCTACTTTGATGCTCATTTTTACAAAAAAATGATGGGTCATAATTCGATAAGAATAAGAGGAGAAAGTTGAAAGCAATGACAATAAAAACTAACAACTGAAATAAGATTGAGTTTCTACAAATATATAATTGCTTAGACTGAACATCTTATTAAATATGCATTAAAGATTATAAGTTCAGTGCTTGAAGTTCTTACTTTCAAATTCTATCATGTTTAAAAAGAACCCTACTTAAATTATAAAGATATAACATGAACCTTGTCCAAGCTTTTCACTGACTGACCAATGATTACCCAACATTGTATTTTGATTTTTGATCTTGTCAGTAAGGGCCTACTGCATGCGCACAAAGTAACAAAATGAAAGACAAATGCCACATTGGGAAATAAGAACATGAACCATTTTCCATGTTATATGAAGATGTTTTATTCAGGGCTTCACCTGTTCATCCAGGTGGGTAGGTCAATGAAACTGAACAACTTTTGCTGTATGTATCTCTTCCCCTACCAACTCCTTACCTACTTATCCTGATGTGGTGACTGGCAATACTAATAGATGACATTGGTACCCACACAATAAATAAGCCTGTCTCCCTCCAAAGGCAGACCAGACTTCATCCGATCCTAAGCATGACTGTTAATATGGACCTGCACCTGGATACAACCTATTTCTGGTTTTGTTCTCACTTGATCTCCAAAAAACTTCTCATCCACACTTTTATTTCCCTATTCCTGCTAGTCAAATTATTTCAAATACTGAATTTCAAAAGGAAACATCTGCTGGCCATCAAAGAGAAACATCTTAGATCAAGATAAACCACCTTTTCCCTTTCTACATGGATGTCCATGGTATCACAAACTTGATGATTTGGCAGTTTTGAATAATTATGTTCAAGTGAATTTGATCAAATAAAATATGAGACTTCAGATTTTGAATAGAATGTAGTTAATTTGGATTGGATGTAGTCATAAGAGTATATTTTCATAATTAAGTTTTTAAGATAGGAATGAATTTACAAAAAAAAAAAAAAAATTTTTTTATTTTTATTTTTTTTTTTTTCCTAAAGTATTTCACCCCAAGCAAGGCAGAAGCGCCACTAGCACACAAGGGGTTACAGGGAGTGGGAGCAAGAGGCGTGAAAGAGGAAAGGATGAAGAGAAGGACAGGGAATTGGATCAAAGCATCTGAAGATGTCTATTGACATTTGAAGATTATAGCTATCAGGGAAGCAAGTAAGAAGGGAGTTCCACAGACAGGAAGTGCAAGATATGAAGTTATTGGAGTAGAAGAGACAGCTACATTTAACCGTTTTGACAGTGAAAGGGTGGGACTGAGATGTCAGTCTAGTAGCACTGCTTAAATTTATGCAGTTTGGGAACCAGCAAAAGTAGTTCATCAGAGCAATTACCATGAAATTATTTGTAGAAAAGACAGAGGGAAGCAATGACACATCTGTGAGAAAATGACTGTAGATGAGATACCAGATCAGGACCAATCACATTGCATATCCATCTCTGGATTTTGTCGAGGACCTTGAGATGAACAGCAGGGGATCCAAACCATATATGGCAGCATTATTCCATGCAAGGGCAAATGGTTGATTTATAGATTTGAAGGATGGACTTGGCGAGAAAAACTTTCTGGTGCAATACAGAGAACCAACTTGCAGTAGATGAAGCTATTGATTCAATGTATTTATTCCATCAGGTCAGTGAACAGTGTGAGACCAAGCAGGCGTAGAGAGGCACTCCCATGGAGTTGAACATCAGACATTCTAATGGGAGGCAGGGAGGGTTCTCTGTGGTGGGTAAAAGAAAGCAGTTTTGTTTCTGAGGCATTAAAGTTTACCAGCCATTTCTTGCCCCCAGTCAACCACAGATTGGAGGTCCTTTTCGAGACCAACAGTCAGGTTATTTTTGTCAGCAATACCAGGTTTGCTATTGAGGCAGAAGTAAATAGTAGTTGATAAATAGAAATGTTGAATGTGAGTTGAGGCCTGTGTATTTTAATGGTATTCAAAATATTAGAAAGTTCTTTTTATTAATTAATTATTAAAAATCAAACAATATTATTTCAGGATAAAAAAAAACAAAAAAAAAAAACTCCTGTTTAATTTAACCAATGCAAACACTTATCAGAACTATCACAGATTTAAAATTTTTGTGGTGTTTTATCTCAGTCTTCTAATTAATTCAAGTATCAAATATTAAAATGCCTTTTGATGTTTATTTTTATCCTCATTGTAAATTTCTAATAATTGAAGTATCAGTTTTTTTCAAATTTTATTCCTTTTTCTCTTCTAGGTTCACCTGATAATCGCTACATTCGTGTGGAGACCTGTATGTTTATGATCAAGTTACCACAATATTCAACTCAGGAAATTATGACTCAACGCATACTATATGCTATCAACTGTAGAGAAGATCCACTTAGTGGTTAATCTGATGTTTCCATCAACACAAGAAGCAAAAGACTGTTGATTCTAAAATTTAATTGTTTCTCAATCAAATGAACACGTTATTCTATCCATTATTCTACCCATCTATGATGTGTTATGGTAAATTATTTAGTGACATGAAAGGTCATAATTTGGCAGAAATTCTTTTCTTAATGTTTTTGTGTATATGTATTTTTCCATCTTGTGTATTACTGAAAAAATCTTGAATGTGCTTCAACAATATATATATATATATTAGATATTTATGCATTGCATACTGAGTCAAAACTTAACAGAAAAAATTCTTAAATTAAGAATTAAAGATAAACAGTAAACACTTTAAACATCTTGGGTATTATAAACTGATTCCCGTTTATTTCTTATTGTTTGTTTTGAAAAAGTGATTATATTTCTCTTATTTTTTGTTTTGTTTTAAAATATCTTGTTAAAAATTAGTTTTCCACTGAACTATTCTGGCATTCAATAAATTTTTAATATGTATCAATCTCATTTTTATATTTTCACCATTTAATACTATTTAATATGTAAACAAGATTTAAATACATTTTCAAAAGAATGCAGGACAAAAGTATCCACAAAATCTGGTATTATGACACTAATACATTCAGTATATTCATTACCAAATTGGATTGTTTTTTGATTTTTAAATTTCAAGAATACCTACAATGCTAGTTTATCTTGACCTACTTTGTCATTGAAGTATATATTTGAAGCATAAAAATGATGTGATGTGTGGCAAAATGCAACAAAACCATGTAATTATCAACAAAAATGTGACAGATTAAAGACATGGATAGTCACAGAAGAATAAAAACTCGCAAATAGCAAAAATGGTTTAGGCACAGCTACATCAGATCTTGCAGTAATGGGATGTGAGTTCAAATCTAACTTAAAATTACTTTGTTCCCTATCCCCAAAGTATAATTATGTATATATTGGAAATTGTTTTTAATTATTTAAAAATTACAAATGCAGTTTTTGGAAAGAAAATAAAAGGTTTATTGCTAAATACATTTCTCTATTTCCATGTATACTGACTGACAGTTGAAATGAACTATATTTTTTTAATAGCTTCTAAAAACAAAAGTGTATTGAAGGAAATATGTGTTAGTATTTGATTATGATTTCTCATGAAGTGCTTTCCCAGTAAATTGGGAAGAAACTAGGAATACTGGTAAATGATCACCTGAAATGTGTCTAAAAGTATCAAAATAAATTGCTTTGAATATTAATAGAAATCCTGAAATTCTAGCATTTGAATACAAAATGACGGTTTATTTTCCAAAGATAAAAAATATTAGTATTTTTTTTAATATTAAAGTGTATTTTTTTTTTTTTTTTTTTTTTTCACCTTCTACAAGGCCTAAAAGTAAAGGGTTATTGAAGGAGGTTATATTTAACAGTAAGAAGTGCAGTTTATAAAGATTTTAAAAAGATAAGTTAACCCTACCCCTGAAAAGGTTAAGATTGTAGTGGTTGGGAAAGCATCATCTTGGTAGTTGGTTACACAAAGTAGCAGTTTGTAGGAACTTCCTTCTTACCAACGAAATACAAAGAGAATGGGGCTGGAGGGCAGGACTTAGCTGTGAGGGTTACAATTGGTGGGACTGAAGAATATAGCTCATCAGAAGATTTTCATTTTTGGCTTGATCTGACTCTTATAAAGAGCATATCAGGAAGAGTCAAGTACTTACTAGAGCGGTACAAGGAACCAACCATTTTTCCAGCATCTCTAGCGATGGATCATATGTATGAGTCCCACTTGAGGTCTTGGGAGAGCTTAAGTCCCAATAAGTATTCAAAGTAAGGGTCTGTGCCGAGAGAGAACACTTGTTTATAAATTCAGGGTCTGTTTGATAATGATGGAACATTACTAGTTTGTTTTTGAGGTATTGAATGTGACAAGCCAGTTGAGCTTGGGCAGAGGAGAGATCAGCTGCTAGGCTCTGGTCAACTAGAATTTTAGAGGTGCATTTGTATTATCTGCATAGATATTCATTAAAGATTGTTAATATAAAGCAAGAAGATGGCAGGACTATGAAGTTGGATCGTAGACTCCTCACATTGGTATAGGAGATGGATGGAGTCTACTTTTGTTTATATGGTGTTGGGGTTTTTTTTTTCTTCTGGTTGATTTTGTTGTGGTCATAGGTAACATAAGATATTGGAAGATGAGATATAGTGAAACTATCACACCCAATAGTTGTGTATGCATCAACAAACTGGATTGACTTATCTGGAATTACAGCTGTAACTATATGCTTTATCATAGCATCAAGAGGCCACACCAGACACTATTGCATAGTCCAGATACAAGTCACAAAATGATAGTACAATAACTCCAATATTATACACTCTACTGATAGAGTAACTCCTGAGGAGGCTATCCTATCAGGTGGATAAAACCAACCCAGAAAATGTTTACCTCCCACAACCTTAATAAAGGGACAAATAACTCAGGAAAGATGATATGCTCATGATTCCTTGAGTGCACAACTTTCATCTACCCAGAAAAAGTAAAATAATAGGCAGAGAAATTATTACAACTTTTTAAAAAATGTAATTTTCTGCAATGAAACAGCTAAAATAAATTTAAACCAGCTGCCATTTTGGTAATGTGCTGTTAGTGTCTTAACCAGTGAGAGTCTACTGTTTTCTTAAAAGGATTACTGTTGCCTCCTCCATCTGAAATCTTGAAATTGATATATTATCTTTTTGTGACAGCGTTCTCTGCTCATCTGTCGTTCACTGCACCTGGAGTGACATCCAAGATCGGCTCTATCTGCATATATGCTAGACTTCACTATGCTCACAGATGTGTCCACTTAGTTGTGATTGTATTCAACAAAAGATAACATCAATTGATTTTCAAGACTCTCTGGTTGAGAAATAGCAACAATATGAATTTTCACTTCTTAGCTGCCTGTTTTCCTTTGGCTGAACTGCTGTCTCCTTAACGGCTCCCTTTCACCTCTCTGACTGCCATCCATTCTACACTAGTCACCTACCTACTTCCTTACTCACTGACTGCTGGACCACTTTCTCCCTGCTTATATGGATAATGGCTGGGATCCCATCCCCCTAACCATCTACTTGTGTTCCAGAAGTTGTCAACCATCCATTCACTTTTTTGGGTGGTTAAAAAATCCTTCTTTTATGATTATCTAAAATCATTAACAACATTTTATGTTACCAATGTGACACCCAGCCATTCACCCGTGGTCATGATGCAAAACTGTAATGTTTCTTCTGGCGTTTTGGGGTTGACTCTTTGTCGCCGCCACCAGCCTGTGTCCTGGTTGATTGGTGGTCATTGCTACTCGGCGGCGTCCCCTGGTCAGGATACCAATATGGGACACTGGCACGTAAAGGGTCGAATTCTGGTCATTGATGTTAACGGCTTCATCAGCTGTACCAGTTCAATACCAGCTCTATCGTTCCCAGCTCACTTGCAACATCTGGTAACTGGAGTAACTGCTTCGATCTCAAATCTAACCTACCCACGTTGTGACTTTGATCTTAGGTAGACGAGATCAATCAGGCGTCAGGCCATAGTGTAAGCTGAGTCCAGACTGAAGGTGATATCGCACAAGAGCAAAGAAATAAATAAAAGAAAAACCCAAGAGGTTCAAATCTGTTAAGAAATAACAAATTAACTTTATCCTTCTATTATATACAGGAGTGAGTTTTTCTCCCAGCCTGTTTCAAGCAAGTTGGTATCTTAAATCAACTGATTTGTTCGTCAGTATAACTTGCTATTGGTAGGATAGGCGAAGTTTTGGGTCGTGGAATCCACATTGCTTCTCCTCGCCGTGGCCAAGAAAAAAAACAAATGATATCTTGGAAAGATAATTAACATTGATTCTCCCTGCCACTATCGGCAATTGTCTCAGGGTCTGGCTGATATCTAAATATTTGCTTTTCCTCCTATCTCGCCAGGTGAGACATTAATCAATTTGACAAGACCTCACATATGGCTTTTTCCATGTTTTACTGTCTTTTGGGAAAAAGTATCTTTTTCGTAAATAGAATAAAATCTTTTTTTAACATCGATCAGTCTATCTTTTGGGATAGCTCTTTTTCGCCTTAAGTATTTCCTGTTTTAATTTCTATGGTTAATTAGTTAGTCAATTACCATAGCTAGTGTCACACCAATTATAAAGATTTTGATGATGAAATTAACAAACTGATTATAATTGTTTTTCTTTGGAACAATGTTAAATAATACTATCTCATTAGAAATATATTTGATTTGTTTTCAGTTGTTTTTCCTTTACCCTATAAAATATTCTTTGATTATAGAGCACCTTGTCTACCCTAGCCCCTCCTACAAAACACACTCCTCAACAGTTGTCAAAAAATGTACTACTTCAAAAGCATGCATTCTTACTTGGTATCCCAAACTGCCCTAGTATACACTGTGAACATGTGTCAAAATACTGAAATTTCCTTCCTGCTGATATCTTGTCAGTGAAGCTGTTTTGATAAAGTTTAATCTTTAGAAAGATGCAATTCTTTCTCATAGTTTTTATTCCACATCTCTTTAAATTGTCATTATTTCAATGATAGCTGGCACTTTTTGCATTTGAAGTTGACAATTTCATAGTTGTTTTTAAAACCTGTTGCACCCAGTTGTGTCTCCCTACACATATCAAAATAGTCCCACCTTAAAGTAAAAAAGATTCTTGTCAAATTGTTTGAAAATATAGGTTTTATTGATTCACTTTTGTGTTTGCGTGTGACAATTGTAAAAAAAAAAAAAAAATCAAAATCAAATAATCAGGTAAACTGGAATTAAAAATGAATCTGAAATATCCTACAAATTGGGTCAGTTTTAAAGAATATTAGATTTCATAGAATTTTTAAATATAAACTATCGTCCAGATAGAATCTGTTGTGGCTTAGCTTTTTGTGCCCATTCAGTCCAGGAGCCATCATAGACAGCAACATCTTCTTTACCACACAAAAAAGCAGCCAGGCTAATGCAGCAAGCAGTCAAACCTAGAAGAGAAAAAATAAATAAAACAAAAATTCAGATAATTCTTGGAAACTATACATCAGTTTAAAATTTGAAACTAATATTACTCTAATCTTTTTATAACAAAACAATGTAGCTTTATCAGTCATACTCCTCATCTACTCTATTTGAGATGAGGAGGTCAGGTTGTGACATAAATTCATCTTTTTTTTTTTTTTTAAATACTTAATAGTTCTGATGAATCATTCAACAGTGTATTCTCCTTAATGGATCGTTGGTAGGTCATAAACAATTAACTGTTCAATGTCTCAACAATAGAAATCATTAGGTTTTGACTTGAAAAATTCATAGGCCACATTTTAAGCTCTACATCGTTGTTGAACAAAACACCACTTAAATTGTTAGAAAGCAACAGAAAAAGATGGTAGTCTGAAGGGGCTAAATCAAGAGAATAGGGTGGTTGTGGCAGAAATTCTAAACCGAGCTTTGTAACCACGAGTAGCCTGTTGTTGAGTGAGTAAACTGGAAGCAATGGAGGAGTGATGGAGTTTGTTTCTCTTGGTCAATGTATGTGACACCCATGAACTTTCACCCATAAGAGTGAAGATGACCTGCAACAGTAACAGGAGAGAGCTTGCTATCTTCTGAACAAATTCCCTAGTGGTTTGGTGCACAGTTTCTTCTTTAATCAGCATGTGCAATTGTTTCTCATCCAACTGAACCGGTCAGCCAGAATACAGTTAGTATTCTGAGTGTGAGAGAGAGTTCAAACAGGAAAACCATTTGTGCCATTCTATTGGTAATTAAATCATTTCCGTATACAGCATAAATGTCTTAAGCAGCTTTGTGACTTTGATTAAAAATTTAAAAACAAAAAAAGATGTAGAACATGCTCTGTTCATTCTTGTCTGATTAACATTCCATCTCAAAAAGGTGTCTAATTTGAAATAAAATTTCCATAGTTTTAAAGTTTCACAAAATGACTAGAGTTACTAAGAAGTAAAAATTTGCAGAACATCCGAAAAAAACAAAACAAATGAACTAATATATGTAACAACCTTACTCATTACTTTTCATTTATTTTGTTTTTGGCCCTGTTCAACATTCAAGATGAAATGCTTAGCTTACAATATTGACAACATTGAGAATTCTCAAGAAGAGTAATTGTAAAAAATTTTTAACTTACACAACTGTAATTAAGTAATTCAAATCTCTTACCTGTTCCACAGGAAGCAAACAATGGTTGATTTAAATCCACATTGTTTTCTTTAAACAGTTTAATCAACTGACTTGTGTCCATGATAGTCTTTGTTGAAAGGTCCATGATACTTTGAAATGGAATATTATGAGCACCAGAAAAATGCCCAGATCTTATACCTGAAATTAAGCATGTAAACAATGAAAATTAATATATTTCACTGTAATTTCATTATTATACTGATTTTACTAGGAAGTAATGCCCCTGTACTGTGTCATTTGTAACCAGTATTCAATGTCTCTAAAACTGTTCTTGCAAAACCTTATCAAATAAAATATATATTAAAAAAATGTTAAAATTCAAGCGACATAATTTCTTCATAATAACCTGATAAAACTGAATTTATCTGTAAAACATTTTTGAAAAATATATATATATTTTTTTTAAATTATTTCAATTTAAGCAATGCATTGCTGAGTGTGAAAGAATGAGAAAATGAAAACATTAATAAGGAAAAAGAACAATAAAAGACAGGAATTAAGATAAAAGAGGGAAAGAATGTGAGAAAATCATTGTGAAGACAAAAGAACAGGATTCAAGATAATGACTGATATTGCATTTACATTTTTGAAGATCAAAGTTAGCTGGAAAGCAAGAAGAGAGTTCCACAAGTGAGAAGTGCGAGAAAAGATAAGTTCACCTTATTGTTCAGTTCACCCTCCTCCCCAGTCTCTTGAACAGGAGTAAAGGTTTATCCCTGGTGTCCTGTTTAAGATTGGGTTACTGGTTCCTTCTAAAGTCTTCTCATTCTTTCTCAGTAGCCCTTTGCATCTTAGTGGCATTATCACCTTACTTGGGGTAAAATGATAATAAAAAAAAAAATCATAAAAAATATATTATGGTTACAACTAACCATTTCAACAATAAAATGATGAAACATTGCTGACAATCTAGGCAGCAAGGTTTCAAATTAGTACTGCACTTGAATTTGTAAAGGTGAGGTACCAAAGAAGAAGGCTCATCAGAACAATTACCATGAAAATATTTATTAAAAGTTCCAGGGAAGCTACACTATAACACTCAGTGGGAAAGTGACTGAAGCCATGATGCAATGTCAGGACTGATAACATTGCAGATTCTTTTTATTTTATCACGTAATTAATTTGTTTTCTACAGGTTATCAACCCATTGCAGGTTATTTAAAGCCAGAAAATATTTTTAGATTGTAAGTTTTCTTTTTTTTTTTTGGAGATAATGATTTGTGTAGAAGAAATACACTTGCCTTCAAAAAGATTGAAGGCATGTACATTCTGATGCCAATGGTTTCATGCTACAAATAAAAGCTGGGCAAGCTCATTTCATCATTTATAAAAGAAAAGGGTTAATGGAATAGCCCTGATGTGCTACCTATGATGTTGATGGAATAACTGGACGCTCTGGCTACAGATTACCTTTGAATGCAAATAAAGCCAGTATAGCAAAGAAAACGGCGACTTACCTCGTCAAACCAAGCGACAGCATGTTGCGTGTATTCTACAATGGAAAAAGTGGCGAAAAAGAAAATTACTTACCAAACAGAAGGGCATGTATTCCGCATAACATGCTGAAAATGGAATAATTGAATTAAAGAAAAAACAAGTCAGTCGCAGGAGTCGCTATAAAAGTATTTTGATATGCAAATTACAGAACATCCTATCCCAGCTGTTGACGAATGGAAGAAATAGGTTCTGCCGATAAAAGCAGTTGGTGTTCTCAATTCGGGAGGAAAAATTCGGGCATATTTGGTTTCGGCGTTTGTTAGTGAGCGAGTTATTTTTCTGACTGGTTACACGCATTGTGATTTGAAATAGTACTGGCGAATCGAGTTTTCAGCATTTCTTTCTGCCCACGATATTCGAGTCTGGACTTACAGTGATTCTTCTTTGTCTTGTGGAAGTAATCTGCGGCAAATACTTCCTTTGCTTTCAGAACGCTTACAAGCTATTTCGGCAGTATGACAGATAAGACATTTGACGTCAAGTTAATACCAGAGTTTGATGGGTCAGTGGCCGGACAAGCAGTTACTGAATGGATTGAGAAGGCAGAACTTGTTTGTGACCTGTGTGGGATTAAAAAGGTTGAACGTGTTCTTCCTCTGAGGTTGACGGGCGGAGCATTTGCTGTTTACCAACAGTTAAACTCGGGGCAAAAATCAGATGTCAAGCAGATAAAACGAGCCTTGCGGATTGCCTTTGTGCCGGATCGTTTCTTGGCTTACGAACAGTTCATGGAACACTGACTGCGCCCAGACGAATCCGTCGACGTGTTCCTAGCCGACTTGAAGAAGCTAGCAGGTCTTCTTGGCGGGATATCCGAGCAAGGACTAGCATGTGCGTTCATAGCAGGGTTACCAGCGCACGCCAAGCAACTACTGCGCGCGTCTTCCAGGATGGAAGACATGAATACAAACCAACTGTTGGACCGAGCTTGAGCCATAATGAAAAATCAAAATGCAACTGAGAAAATGGTTGCAGCTACCATTTTACCAGGCGGAGCTGATAAACCACCATATGTTAAACGTCGGGAGGGTATGCGATGCTATCGATGCTCTGGGTGGAATCACTTTTCCAGGGACTGCCCGGTTCGACGAGAAGGCGCCTGCCAGCCACGCAGGTCACGTGCAACAATGCGTTGCTTCCGGTGTCGAGAGATAGGCCACATTGCTTCATTGTGTCTAGGAAAAGACGTCAGCGCTGGTCTCTTCCCTAAGCGAGTTATGAATGAGGCGCTACCTGTCTTGGGTATTTATGTGGATGAAATTAAGAGGCACTGGTGGACACTGGCTGCTCGCAGACACTCGTGAGTAAGTCAGCCTGTCAATCCTGGTGGGAGACGGAGGTTGACGTACTCACCGTAAACGAAAATACTCTCAAATGTTGCGGAGTTGGAAGTATTAAGCTTGACGTGGATAACACAAACCCCCTTAAGATCGAAGCCTTGGTAGTGGATG
Source organism: Acanthosepion lycidas (assembly GCA_963932145.1). Classification (NCBI taxonomy): domain Eukaryota; kingdom Metazoa; phylum Mollusca; class Cephalopoda; order Sepiida; family Sepiidae; genus Acanthosepion; species Acanthosepion lycidas. The sequence continues at coordinate 11,503,366 of OZ010574.1, read as the reverse complement.
GAGAGCTATTGGGTTTCGACTTGTTGCTCGGGTTTGACGCCATTAAAAATTTGGGGGGAATCCAAATAACAGAGAGTGGCGATATATGGTTTCCCAAGCGTGGAATAGTCTGTTGTGCCGCCATTAAAATAGAAGAACCTGATTTCTGTGCCGAATTCGACCCAAGCCAAAAGATATGGGTCGCATCATGGAAGTGGTCTAATGGCCGATCACCGGAGAGTTTGCGAAATCGGATGCCCGAGTACCCAATACCAAAGGGAGTCGAGGAGGAATACGACCAAGAGCTGCAGACCTGGCTTGATAACGGTTGGTTGCAGCCTTATCCTGAAAAGGAACTCGGTCCTCCAAAAGGTTTAATTCCGTTGGTGGTGGTGGAGAAAAACAAATTAGACTATCAAGAGCTGAATGAGTGTCTTGACGTACACAAACTGAGGGAGTGGTGTAAAAAAGGACCGGAAGTCGCTATCCTTGACCTACGGCAGGCTTATTTGCAAGTACATATCCATAAGTCACTGTGGCCCTTTCAAACTGTAATCTTCAAGGGGCGAAGATATTGCTTGACCCAAATGTGTTTCGGGTTGAATGTTGCACCAGCCATAATGAAGGCCATTGTGGACGCCGCGTTAGCAAAAGACGAGTCATTTCGATGGGCAACCTCATCATATATTGATATTTATGTTGACGAGAGCATGATTTCAGCAGCTCGCGTGAAAGAGCACTTGGCTACGTTTGGTTTGACCTGTAAGGATCCAGAGCGGTTACGGGACGGCACACGTGTGTTGGGTTTGCACGTCGCAGAAGATAACAACACGCTTAAGTGGACAAGTAAAAATGGCATTCCATCAGTTCCTGAGGTCCTGACACGACGTAACATCTTCTCGTGGTGTGGAAAACTGGTGGGTCACATTCCTGTATGTGGGTGGCTTCGAGTTGCGGCATCATTTGTAAAACGCAGGACAGTATCGATCACGTCTGGTTGGGATGACGAAGTGACAGATGCTCCCCTTAAGAACAGGATTGAGGACATAGCGGAAAGAATACGCCAGAACGACCCTGCACACAGTAAGTGGTGCACAAGCGGACATGCTTATGAGGTATGGGTCGATGCAAGTTCTCTCGCCACAGGGGTTTTGTTGGAGGTTAACGGAAGCGTTGTAGAAGACGCATGTTGGCTGCGACCTGTGAAGGACACCCAACGTATCAATTTATCAGAATTGGATGCTATTCTGAAGGGTGTCAATTTAGCATTACAGTGGAGCGCAACGGAGCTACACCTCTTCACGGACTCCGCGTGTGTGCACCGGTGGGTATCAAACATGCTCACTGGCAAAGCCAGAATACCAACTAAGGCGGCAAGTGAGATGCTGATCCGGAGGCGTTTGAGTACTCTTGAAAAGCTGATTCAAGAGTATAACTTATTGATCACGATAAGATTAGTAACGTCGAGTGAGAATCGAGTGGATAAGCTCACCAGAGTACCGCAACGATGGTATGATATGATAAAGAAGGAAACCGAACCAATACGCCCGATATGCGCTTCCATGGTGAACGAAACCTCTCCTGATCAGATACGTGCCATACATTGCCAGTGTGGACACCCTGGCGTCAGGCGGACGCTATATTTTGTAAGACGAGTCTACCCTACGACATCCAAGGCGGCTGTCAAGGCAGTGGTCAGAAAATGTAAAGAATGCCAGTCAATTGACCCAGCCTCAAGTCGTTGGCCTCATGGCAACCTAAGTGTGACTGAAATCTGGACCCGCTTAGGAATGGACATTACACATTACAGTGGGCAACACTACCTTACGTTAATGGATTGTGGCCCTAGTAGATTTGCGATATGGCGACACCTGCTTCAACAAGACTCGAGAAGCGTCATTCGGCAGTTAGAAAGTATTTTTTTTGAACGAGGCCCACCGTCAGAAATCCTGACCGACAATGATACTGCATTTCGCAGTAAGTCCTTTAAAGATTTCCTGGATGTCTGGGGAGTCCAACTTCATTTTCGCTGCGCCTATGTTCCTGCAGGAAATGGTACAGTGGAAAGATCTCATCGGAGTATAAAGCGAATTGCAGCAAGAAAGCAATGGTCGATAACAGAGGCAGTATACTGGCATAATATCACGCCGAAGGATGATATATTGTCGACTAGTGCGCCTGCTAATATGATTCACCATTACCAACTGAAAGTGAAGGAAATTGCTACAACATTACCACCTGATCATTGTAGGTATCACAATATATACAAAGTTGGGAACAGAGTATGGGTGAAAGCTCCCCATGGCCGGTGTACGTCCAGGTATCAAGTGGGTCGCGTGACGGACATTATAAGTCCACAAACCGTACTAGTTGACGGGATGCCACGGCATGTAAAAGATCTTCACCTTTTCGTTGATTCTGATACATCGCTGAGCGAATCCAATGATGATTCATCGTCTGACAGTGAGCGGATAATTGAGATCTGCGAATCCGATGCTTCCACAGACACAGAACTTCTGGAAACTCGAGATACGTCTGATGACTCCTCAGGAGACGACTCTCCGACACGCGTAAGGGAAATAGTGCCATTACGTCGAAGCGCCAGGATAAAGAGACCTGCTCCAAGTTGTTCGATTTGTGATAGTGAGATCAAGGGGGAGTATAGTGAAGAAAACGGTGACTTACCTCGTCAAACCAAACGACAGCGTGTCGTGTGTATTCTACGACGGAAAAAGTGGCGAAAAAGAAAATTACTTACCAAACAGAAGGGCACGTATTCCGCATAACATGCTGAAAATGGAATAATTGAATTAAAGAAAAAACATGGATTGAGAAATTTGAGCTGGTGTGTGATCTCTCCAAGGTGAAAAGAGTAAACAAAGTCATTTCATTACAACTTACTGGTGGCACATTTGCAATATACCAACAGCTATTTGCAAAGGCATGAACTGATGTGGACTAGATAAAGTATGCCATTGTTGAGGTGTTTGCAACTGACTCCTTTATAGCCTACAAATGGTTTACTATGCAATGCTTGTACAAAGGTGAAATGACACATATTTATCTAAGAGAGTTGCACAGCTATCACAGTTATTCAGTGGCATTCTGGAGCAAACTCATGTTAATTAAGCAGCTCCTTTGCACATCTTCATGCATGGAGACAATGGCCCGAGATCAAATACTAGCTCAGGTCAAGGCAATCATGAAAGACAAAACTTTAGCAAATGAACTGGCTGCAACTGCTATGCAACTACCATACAAAGACAGTGAATCATGCTGCACAGAGAATCATCTAGAAAAAAAATGACATGCTGAATAACCTGGCAAAAGACTGAGTCATTGAGGAGAAGCAAGCATATATTGTTGTCAGAGAAAACTTGAGCAATTGCAATGCTATTAATATGACTAATTAGATCAATTGGTCCAAAACTGCTTGGGAAATGGATTAGGGAACAAGATGTCAGCACCAATCTCTTCTCCCAAAAATATCTATATATGGCACTACCCATAAATGGAGGTGCATGTTGATGGAATACAGTCGCAGCATCAGTGGACACTGGCTGCTCTCGCACACACATGAGTAGGTCAGTTTGTTGTCTTTGGAGGAAAAGGGGAGGTTAAGGTTCTCACAGTGGACAAGTGTGAATCTGGTTACGGTCTAAGTGTGGGTCATGGAGGGAAAACTACATGATTTTGACCTTCTGCTGGGGATGGATGCCATCAAAGCATTAGGCTGACTTCACATTAATTGAACAAGTGAAGTGTGTTTCACTATGGATGGCATACCTGTCTGTGCAGCACTCAAAATCGATGAACCTGATTTCACCATCAACTTCTAACCAGCAGAAGCACGACATTTACGCGCACACATATTATATATATATATATATATATATATATATATATAAGGATCCAGAGCATTTAGAGGACAGTGTGTGAGTGTTGGATCTGCAGGTCTAGAGTGGGGGGGAGAGTACAGTAAGTTCCAGTGGAAGCACTATTCCAGAAATCCCCAATTTTATCACAAGATAGAATGTCTTAACTGTATATGGAAAGCTCATGGGACATTTTTCCTATGCGTGGTTGGCTTTGCATGGATACAGCATTCATCAAATGCAGTTACCCCAGGATGGGGTGACTTAACTGATGATCCCCATGTTAAGACCATGTTAGAAGACACCATCATGTTTACTCTTTTCACCTTGCAGAGATCACACATCAGCTCAAATTTCTCAATCCATTCTTTTATTGATATTCCCATATCTGAACCATCAAAAGCAACCCAGTACAAGCTACCAGGTGTGTGAATGCCTATAAGATCAGTATCTGCAGTGATAAGAGTTCCTTAGCCACTGGGATCTCAGATCTGCTATTGAGGATGCATGCTGGTTGTGTCCAGTGAATGACACGCAGTACATGAACCTAGCTGAATTAAGTGCAGTGCTAAAGGACACTAATCTTACTCTTCAATGGCAGGCGACTGTAGTGAACTTGGTAACTGATTCTGTGTGCTCACATAAATGGGTTTCTGATATTATAAATGGAAAGGTCAGGTTTCACACTAAAGCTGCAATCAAAGATGCTCATACAACAATGGTTCAATACATTCATAGAGCTTGTTAAGGAGTACACACTGTAAGTGTCCATTGAGCAAGTCTGACCACAATCAAGCAGACAAACTGACTAGGGTCCCACAATGTTGGCTTGATACCATCAAGAAACAAAGTGAGCCTTTGAAACTTTTATGTGTTGTCTCCCTAGAAGCATTAACTCCTTGCCAGATAATAGCCATCCATTATCAGATTGGTCATCACTGGGTGAGATGGACATGGGATTTTGTACGCCAAGCCAGCCCATCTATGTCAAAAAGTGCCTTAGGACTGTAGTCGAAAAAAATATAAAGTGTGTCAGTCTATAGACCCTTCCTCAGTACAATGGCAATGTGGTCAGTTAGGTGTGAGAGATACCTGAAGTAGAGTAGGCATGGATATCACCCATTACAGGGGCAAACATTTCCTCAATATTATTGACTGTGGTCCCACCTGATTTGCAATCTAGTGACCACTCCTCAAGCAACATTCTTCAATTGGAGGCAATGTTTTTTGAGTGAGGTCTACCAGAGGCGATTCTCACAATGACACCACTTTCTATAGTATAGTCAAACATTTTCTAGATGAGTGAGGAGTTCACCTTTAGTTGTAATGTGCAATCTACAGAGTTGAGGGAATAGCCAAGTTGTTCTGGCTACGGATTACCTTTGAATGCAAATAACAAGTGAACAAGTGAAAGAAGTCGACGCAGTGGACGAGCAGATTTGTGACTATTTGGACTTTCAGCTCTGTGAATTTGTGACAGATTACTACATGATACAAGTTTTACTAATTAACCCATAGCTGTGGGAGAAGAGGTGGATTCATAACTTTTGCAAGTGTATATGGGTCATTTAATGCCAACAACTTTCTTTTTTTCCCCCACACTGGTAATATTTCTGTTAATATTTTTTACTCAAAAATGTATAGCTGGTAATAATATTTTTTCAAAAACGTATAGCTAGTAATATTATTATTTTTTTTTTCAAAAACGTATAGCTGGTTATATCATTTTTTCAAAAACATATAGCTGGCAACATTATTTTTTCAAAAACATTATCAGAGTCCTTGCCATTGGATGTTGTTTATTGTCTTACCCAGGACGCGGATGTAGTCTGAGTGTTAACTATTTGTCCATAGCTGAGATCCTAACAGGTGCTACCACCCCGGGTCAGGGTAGACCTTAGAACACCAGCAATTAAGAGGTGGTTCCACACTCCTCAAAACCTCCTGATCAGAGGTCTTGTTGTTTATTGCCTTACCCAGGACACAGATGCAGATTATCGTCATACCCAGGACAGGCAAGTGTATTTGTGTGTAAATGAATATAATGAACTGGAATTCAGCTCTCCAATTAGCAATTCTGAACCCTTATCCATTACCCCACCTGCACATCAAAGTTTACAGCACCTGTTATTCACAAATGATTACTGATCTAGGTACTGACCAGGTTTGGTGTTGCTTAATTTTGGTGATCATATGGGTACCAATGTTTCAATATGGTGTGGCCGTAAGCCTGTATTTTATCAAAAATCTCTAAATACATAACAGAGGCATCAGATGGCATTAATATTCAATGCATAGATGAATGGTAGACTTATAAATATGTAAGATAGATTCTGGCAAGAAAAATTGTCTAGCATAACTTGGCAAACCAACATTTCTAGCAGCAGATCTAGTAATTGATTTAATATAACATTTCCAGATCATGTTGGTGGAAAACGTTAGCCTAGAATTTCCTAAACAAAATGGGTAATTGGAACACCCCTACCTTCTGTTATATTATTTACCTCCTTCTGAACATAGAATTCTTAAATATTGTGTTTTTGCTTTTTTTTATTTGAGGCAACACACAATTTGTAGCTGGTACAAATTTTGTATAATGGATTAAGTAACTCAGAAATAATCCATTAACAAAGAAAAGTGAAACTGATTTTTTTAAAATATCTTTCATGATTTATTTATGTCACCATCAGAATAGTATGCAACTTGTTTTATTCATAAGTAAGCAAATTTTAAATTTAATTTTGTGGTACAATGTTAACAAAATACAAAGATAGAAAAAATAAAATGTGCAAATTAATGTGACCAATATTGAGAGAAACAATGTAAAATATCTTAGTTAAAATGAAAATATAACAGAACAGAGTAATATGCAAAGATGACAATTTAAAAATCTGTGTTGTTCCTGATTGATATGTTCTAACAAAAATGAAAAATGTGTGTGTGCATGTGATCTTGAAGAATATAGCAAATTACTTCATTACAGAACATCAAAATGAGTTTAATTTCTCTAACTTGTGACCAAATTTGCATTACTTCATATGAAATGTTGCTATTGATTGGCTGAAACAAGTAGTTGAAAAACTTCAACTCAAATGTTAGAACAGTTGAGATTTGAGCTTTATAAATATATTAAGGCCTGCCGAGATGAATATTACAACTACTAGAGTACAATATATATATATATATATATATATATATACAGACACACACATATAGTGCAACACAAAAGTTTAAAACACATTACAAAAAGTTTTTTTTAGGCATACGACACTATTTAGCTATGGTAATTGATTAACTAATTAACCATAAAAATTAGACAAGAAATACTGAGAACAGAAAGAAGATATCCCAAAAGATATCCCGTTTGATATTAAAAAGATTTTATTTTGCCAAAAAGTTACTTTTCTCAAGAACCCGAGAATTTGCGTAAACAGTGGACTCACAAAAAGGCCATATGGCAAGCTTTTGACAATTGATTAATGATGTTTGTAAAAGTACTAGTTGAGAAAAACATGAGAATTAGAAAGTGTCTAAGATATCATTCGAAGTCACAAGATTTTAGAAGTTGGCCAGGTGATGGGCCATATGTTGATTGTAAGAATTTTTTTGGGCATGGGAAGATGTTCTGAGATATGCGTTCAATATGGAAAGATTTTATTTTTTTTCACTTCCCAAGAAAACCAATTGGCATAAATGATAAATTCACAAAAAGCCATGTGGCGAGCTTTTGACAATTGATTTATGATAATTGTAAAAAAAACATGAAATAGCCAAAGAGTGTCTGAGATATCATTTGAAATCGCCAGATTTTAGAAATTGGCTAAGCCACGGGGGCCATGTGTGGTTTGTAAGTCAAAAAAGGGAATTTCATAAACAACCTTGATAATTTTGGAATTCAGAAATCATGAATAAACAGGGATGTCAAATGGTTGATTAATGAAGCAAGCTTAGCCACACCCGCATGACTGAGATGCCATTGGTCGAGTGGTAGCAATGGTGATAGGCAGAGGTAAATTGGTAAGAAAGATGGGGAAATTACTAACACCTACCGAAAGGATTTGGTATGAGGTACCAATGTGAGAAGGAAGGAGTTTAGGAGGATAGCTATCCTGCAATCTCTCCTCACAGACGAAGGGATCCTCCCAAAAATGGAAAGTAATTACTTTTCCAAAATAGGAAGTAATCAATTTTCCTAGCCAGACAACAAAGAGGTCCCTTGTCAGAAATTGGGAATTACCAAGAACTCCAGGCTGCATCTAGCCCTGCACCAGTTTTTGGTCAATGTCCATATAAACAAGCGTCCTCGGTTTGCCAGGAAGTTCGAGTTCCAGACAGTTGGAGTTAGAGTCAGTTCACTAGCAGGAACCAGAGGGTTGCCTTGCAGAAACTGACTGAGAGATTCCATGACTTACTATCTTTGACTTTGCCTTCCTATGAAACAGCAAGTTATACTGACAAATGAAGCTAAGCCAGTACCTAAAAACTCAACCAATTGACTTAGAAAACCAGAACTTGCCTAGAAGTATAAAAGTGTCACTCTCCAAGTAACGGGTTGGGAAAAACACATACTCCTGTATAGAACAAACTGATAAAAGTTGATTTGCTTTCTTTCAACATAACCGAATCTTTTTGGTTTTTATTTATTTCTTTTTTTTTTTAACACTTGTGTGACGTCACCTCCAGCACTACAGCCCCAATGCCCGATTGATCTCAGCTACCTAAGATCAAATCACAATGTGAGTAGGTTAGACTTGAGATCAAAGTAGTTACTTCAGTAACCAGCCATTGGAAGTGAGCTGAGAACGACGGAGCTGGTGTCGGACTGGTTGCATCTGGTGTGAAGCCGTTAGAATCAACCAACCATCCCATTTGGTACCCTGACCAAAGGATCCTGCTGGGTAGCAACGACCACTGATCAACCAGGTCACATATTGATGGCAGTGACTAAGAGTCAACCCCGAAATGCTGGTAGAAGTATCACAGTTTCACGCTGCGACTAGTTGATCCCAGGCTGACAGTATTGTGTCACAGGTATTTCTAATACAGTTACATTAATTAAACTTTTACTGCTCGTAGAACATATATTTAGGTATTCAGTCAAACAATCAGATTTTTTTTTTAAATCTCAAAAAGTATCCTCTGAAGAAAACCGATATTTAATAACCCAAAAGTTTAAAACACATTTTTTTTTTATAAAAGTATTCAAATTTTACTAGAATATTCCAAATTAGGAAGTGGTTGTTTTTTTGTTTTTTTCAGAACATTCCAGATTAATTTTATGATTACTTTTAGGAATGATTAAAACTATTATGTCATTCTTTTTCTGTCAACTGTCCTTTAAACATTGACAAAATGGGGAAAAACAAAATAATGACCTCTGTAAACATATTGTTGGCCTTCATACAAATGAACTTGGTTATAGGAAGATATCTAGTCACGTAAAAGTGCCATTGACTTCATTTGGTATGATAGTTTGTCACTGGAAGATGTGCCATTTCATTCGTTCCCCCCCAAAAAAGATCTGGTCATCCTAGAAAGATAACAGAACGTACGGCAAGATTATTGGTGAGAAAAGTTGGCAACTAGTCTAGAGTTACACTTAAATAACTTCAGGGAAGATGAGAAGTAAGTGGAGTAAAAGTGCGCATGGATACAATTAGTCATTCACTTCATCGATATGACATCTTTTCGAGGATTCCAAGGAAAAAAACACTTCTTAAGTGAAAACACATTCTTGCTAGATTGGATTTTGCAAACAAGCATTGTATCAAACTTGAAGCATTTTGGGAAAATGTACTTTGGTCAGCCAAAACAAAAATTGCACTTTTTGGCAGAAATGTTGTGGCAAAGGTCTGGAGAAAGAAGAGTACTGAACATTCACTAAAGAATACTATCCCAACAGTAAAATTTGGAGGTGGATCAATCATGATCTGGGGTTGCTTTTGTGCCTGAGGTGTAAGGAACATTGAAATAATAGAAGGGAGGATGAATGGAGCATATTATAGGGATATTTTGGAGAGAAATTTATGTCAGAGTGCACATTCACTGGGTTTGAAACCAAGACAACGACCCTAAACTGAAAAGCTTACAAAATCTAGGTTAAGTTCAAATGGAATAGACATTCTAAAATGGCCAGGTCAATCTCCAGATCTCGATCTGATTGAAAATTTATGGAGAGAGCTGAAACTGATAATTCAAAGAAGGAACCTACAAAACCTGCATGAACTAAAGGAATTTTGTCATGAAGAATGGAAAAATATTAGACAAGAAACATGCAAGAAATTCGCAGAGGACTACTCTAAACACCTGCATGCTGTAATTAGCAATAACAGTTATGCTATGAAATATTAATGATTTAATAAATGTATTGTAAACTTATTTTGTTATTAAATATTGGTTTTTCTTTATTATTATTAGGTTGGTGCAAAAATAATATTGTTTTTTGACGTTAAAAAATACGTCAAAAAATGATATTATTTTTGCACCAACCTAATATTTTATTATTTTTTAAATATGAATGTTTGACTAAAGGCTTAAACACATGTATTATTAGCAGTAAAAGTTACATTAATCTGTGTTAGAAATAAATAAAAAATCATTTTTTATAATGAGTTGTAAACTTTTGTGTGGCACTATGTCTGTAGGCTAATGATGAAAAAAAGCATTTATTTTGCACAACTGTCAAAACATCTTTTCTAATGGCTCTTCACTTTGTATATTTTGTTTGTACATTGAACAATTATTCTCTCACACTTCACATTGATTGATTCATACAACTACTACTATAAAAACAGTAGCAGTACCTCCAATGTAGTCTTCATCTGGCAATACCCTGGGGCCAGGCATTAGAAAGAGGGACAGAGATTAAACACACAAATACAGAGTATTTGAAGTACCTAAAATTTTAATTCCTGATATCAATTAATTCTAAAATAAACTGGACCTTACTATACAGTCAATTAAGTGTCATACATGATAAAACACCCAAGGCAATCATGTTCCTTTTGATTCATGACTGACTAGATAGAAGATTTTCCCACAGTAGGTTACTGTATCTTTCTGCAGTAGACTGGTTGCCGACCAGTGCTATAGGACCCAGCCTGTTCTGCTATTCAACCCATAGCTGGGGTGAAATGGATTCAGACCGTTCTCAAAATTGGAACCAAACTGGAATTCAAACTCCTTTCAGATTTCAATTTGAGCTGATTTCCATTTCATCCTAACATATATCACTTAACAAATGAAATTGAAGCAAGTCACATTGTATACACTCTTAATAACTTTCTTTTAACTTTGTAGAAAAGTACCTTTTCATAGTGAATTAAAGAGTGGTTTGAAGAATAGAAAAAATCTAAAATTTAATTAAATTTTCAAAATGTGAACATTTTTTAAAAGAATTATTTTTTCATTTTTGCAACTGTTAGATTATTTTTTGTTTAAGTTCAAGAAGCAAATAATTCTTTGACACAACCAATTTATAGTATCAGTTCTTTATCAATCCCCAACCCATATTTTTGCAACACTTCCTTTAGTTTAATAAATTGTAAAATCAGAATAAATAAAAGTGACTTCATTGAATGCAATTAAATAGTTCATGCCATTGTTGCATTGCAGTTCAGACCAGACACCAGGTTCATTAACAGGGTGCAGTTTCTTTCAGTCAAATGCTTGTGGCTTGAAAATTACCCTTTGGCCAGATTGTTACTCACAAGTGACAAACAAAACACTTTTCTAGCAGTAAACCAGTCTTTGACTTTAATGCTATAAGCGAGTGAAGTTAAGTTTAGTCATAAGTGAGGTGGTGGTAGGGAGTTGTGCACAGTCAGTGGCGCCATCATCTGTGTTTCTGCAAGGCTTGTATCATTCCTTCTCTTCTGCCTTTGTGCAGTATGGTCAGCTTGATAGACAACAGGCTGCTTTGTCCTGTCACCTTTGTCCCAAAAAACAATTAATATTACTTCCATCACTTCCTCTCAGTCTGCGCCTCTTGTACCTTGAAGTTGTCTCTAATTACTGATAGCCATGGGGCAAAAGTAAGTGTTCCATATAGAGTTGTCTTAAATTTAACTCATATTGCTACACCATCAAATATTGTTATATAAAATTAAAGTTTTGGGGATTACCCTCATTTCGTCTGCTGAGAAACCCATTAAGTGATGGTGTTTTAGGATTATAAAAGACTAGACATAACATTCATCTTTGTTCCCTTTTCTCTTGAGAATGTGGTAGCAGTGCTACCATAAGACAAGTCACCACTGGGGAAAATTTCTTACCCCCAGGCAAATGAACTTTTACATCCACACATTTCCTAATAGTTAAGTTTTATTGTTTTTCCTTTTCAACTGTGTACATACTAGTATATTTTTAAGTTAATCATTTAACAAAAAATATACAAAAATATCTCCATATTGATTGAAATCTACTCCTTTTCTCCTTTTAACTCTACAAATGATGACAACCCATCATGTGAAAAGCTTGGTTACTTTTAGTTGAGCTAGAAGTCATGACTGAAACAAAGATTACCCTACATGCAAGCCACCAATCTGCCACTGGGTGGTATGCTACTAGTGTTTACTTCTAGTGGCCTGCTGTCGGATTGCTGGCATGTTCATCTTGGCAATGTTACCACTTGCAGACTGCTAGTGGCCTACTATTGGCTGACACCAGAGGACTGCTGGCATTGCCATCGGCGATCTGCCAGCAGACCAATAGCATCTTGCATGTACGGTAAACTATTGTTATATATGGTTAAAAATAATTCATTTTTAAACAAACAATACCAATTTCTACACTGTAGTAGTTTTGGTTCTTCAAAACTATTTTAATTTTACAAACTTTTTAAAAGTTGCGGGTGACAATAGAAGACTCCTGCTGTCGACCTTGAACAGCACATGGGCTACCATGATAAATCAATATTATTTTCGCTTTGTTAAAAGCAAGAAGTAAGCACTTTTACAAAATTCAGTTAATTAATCCTTAAATTTACTTTGAAACAAATGACTTTTTTTTAATTTATTTTCATTGTCTATAATAGACAAGACAAAATGGATGCGTTTTTTTCCTAAATAAAAGAAAGGGTAGAAAAAAGTATTCATTAACGGATGAATTGTACTGAATAGGTTATTTTTATGGAAATATTTTTGGGGGTCTATTTCATTCCACCTCTTTTCGATATCTCGCATACCTTTTTTGGTTGTGTAATGTTTGTAAATAAATAATGTTTAATATTTTTTTCTTTTTGTCATCAATTCTCACGAACATTGAAAATGTATACACTTTCGGGTTTTCGTTTTTTATTAACTTATCCTAGTTTTTTTATTTTTTTTTTTTTAAACAAATTGCCGAGCGAATAGAGAGTACAACAACAGTAACACTAACAGCAATGTCAACAGCGCCTTTTTGCCACACAGTTTTCTTTTTTTGGGGATGGGGTACAACGGTTAAATTAAATTTGCTAAAAATATTTGTACCTAAATGTCTGTTTTTTTTTTTCTGTTTGTTTTTTTAATTATTTTGAATTTTTAAAAGTTATTGAATTATCATGAATTCATGACAAACTCAATCAGAGACGGCAATTCAGAATTATTTCCTTTTTGAACATCCATACAAAAAATAATCTAAAAGTCGCTCAAATTAAAAAAAATAATTATTATTTAAATTCTTTTAAAAAAAAATTCTCACTCACAGTCACATATGTCATTCTTCTCGCTTACATTTTTCGATTCTTTAAACATGTTTTTTATTTAAAAAAAAAAAAAAAAAAAAAAAAGTTTTACAAACAGCAACTGGATGAATTTTTCTTCTTCAAAATAGCACTGAAAAAGAAGTAATTTTTTTTTAAATTAGGTGTAGGACAGGTAGATTATTTTTCTTTATGTATCAAATGAAAGAAAATCAAAATAACGTGGTTATGTAAGAAGTACTAATAATTAATTCTTCAAAAAATTCAGTTTTTCTTTAAATTATTTTTGGTAAGATGCGGGACGAATTTTCCGTGTATTCACACTTGACTTGATATTGCATAATTTTTTACTGAAATAAATTTTTCAGAGATATCTTTATATATGAACATCCATAAATTTAAAAAGTTCACGAGAAATATCGAAAAAAGGAAGGATACTCAAACAAAGTCAAATATTTCCACTGCCAGTGTTTTCTAATAAAATAACTTATAATTCCCTGATTTGGTGGTACTTAAAAACTTTTCTTTTAATATGGATTAACTTTCTTTCAAATAAAAAAGTAAAACAAAATATTAATTAATCATTTTTCAATGTCAAAGAAGACATTTTTAAAATTATTTAAAATGCCACTTCGTTCGCTTCCACAAAACAAAAAGAAAAACTGCAAGAAAAAAAAAACTATACGGAAAAAAAAACTTAGTTCAACCGAATCCTTAGTTTTGTTTTCTAGTTTTCAAAATACTATCTCAATTTATTCGTAAACAAAATACAGACGAGGAAAATAAAAAAAAAAAAGAAGAAAAATATAACCTTACCCGGACGAGGTTCTGGAGCAGTACCTTCAAATCTTTCCTTAGATCGTGCATCAACTACCAGACATTCTTGGGTGTTTATATTAAGTGCAACTTGCTCGAAATTCTTAACTAAGTGGGGACGATAAGTGGCAGAAAAGACTCGTCTTGGTGTAGTGATTAGTTGCTGAGTCACAGGAAGTCCTAAGCTACGCCATTTCGGAATACCGCCGTCGAGGATGGAGACATTATCGTGGCCAAATACCCGAAAAGTCCACCAAACTCTTGGTGCCGAGAAAAGACCAAAATCTTCATTAGTGTCATATATGACTATATGCGTGTTATTATCAATGCCTAATGTACTTCCAACATAATTTTCAAAATGATTTGTTGATGGCAACATGTGCGGTAAAGGAGTTTTAACATCGGAGCATTCATCGATGTCAAAGAATAATGCCCCTGGAATATGTTCATGTTGATATTCAGCTTTTGCATTTCGGTTAGCATTTGGTAAATGATATGAACCATCTAATATTCGAATAGATTTTTCATTGATCTTACTGGCCAACCATTTAGCCGATACAACGGTAGCTGCTTTAGCTTTAATCATTTTCTCTTGTTTACAAAAAAAACAAGGACATTTACGAATCTATATATGAGGATCTATAAAAAAAAATCATGTTCCTTTTCACATTTTTATTATAGTCTACAGAGGGTAAAAAAGTAAACTACTAAAAAAAAAATAAAAAAGATACTCCTTCCTTTTACAATTGAACTTCATTTTATTTTTACAATGAGTGAAAAGAAAAAAAGAAAAGCTGTCTTAATTTTTAATTTTAAAAAATTATTCTTCACTTTTTAAGTAGTTTTTTTTTTCTTTGTGGTTCTCTCATAAAAAAATAGAGAATTAAAAAAAATTGTATGTGGTTTGGTCATTCTTCCTTTTCCTTGTTAGAATTGAAAAATAAAAATTGAAATTTAAAAACCAGTGATTTAGAAGACTCCTGTTATGGATACAGTGCGTAAAACTCGACCCCTGACTTTTTGAAGAGTTATTTTTATATGGCTCCTTGATTATTTTTTTTTTTTATTTACAAATGTCAATTTTGAAAATTAAAAGATCTTTTTGTAAAAAAAAAAAAAAGAAAGAAATATTTTTTTGTCAGTGGCGTTAAAAGTAAAACTAAAACAGAAACTTACAGGGTTTCAAACTTTTTACATTTATTTGTAAATAAAAATAAGCCAGATAACTAAAAGTTGTGGATCGATTTTATTTTTGCACAGTACTCAAATGCTTACGAATAAAATCACACTTGTTTATTAAAATAGATTTTTAAAAAATCAATATTCTTCGATTTGAGTTGACAAATACCGCGGCCAAGAATTCTAAAGGATGCCGATTTAAAAAAATTCCTTATTTATTTATTTATTTTTTACGAACGGACCAGTCATTAGAGCAGTCTAATTTTCACCAAATAATTACCTCGGAGATCACTTTGACGTGGTGTAACAACGGTTAGCAAGCTTCTTAAATCAATTACATTTTTATAATAACAAATGTGTAGTGAGCCCGATTCGCAAAGTGATAGGGAAGCACGGTGGCGGGTGGAGTAATGAATAGTGGCTCAGATTGAGGAACGGAGAGCCAAGTTCAAATTCCAGTCGAATCCATTTTTACAACATTCACTTACGTACTAATACCCTTGAATCCTCTTCATCTCTCACCAGCTATGGGTAAATAGCAGAACAGGCCGGGTTCTATAGCCTTGGATGGCAACTGGTCTACCGCAGAAAGAAACGGCAACCTACTCCGGGAAAAAAAATCTGCCTCGTCAGTCATGTATCGAAAGATACATGATCGCCTAAGCGTGTATCACGCATGGGACATAAAGTGACTATGCTTACTAAATAAATCTCAACATAGTGTGTCAGAGGTCACTTTAGCAAATCTGTCTTTCTATCAATTACAACTGAGAAGTGAGTTTGATCCTCACTGGGTGTTCCATGCTCGCTACATTACTGTGCCAGTGACCATATGAAAGGTCCTGATTTCAGAGAACTTAAAACGAATACTTGGTTACTTATTTTAATGCATCATTTTATTAACAATTATATTGCCATGTGACACAAACAAGTCAGTACATTATTTAAACAAATTAACCATAAATAATCAACAGTGCTTTTTATAGCCATCTATCATTTACTTTACATTATTGCCAACTTAGTAATTTATTGAATTCCTGAAAAAAAAAATTATGGGACAAGACTGTAGTTGAATATGTAGGTACCCAAAGTGTACAAGGGTGATGTTTTCTTTTGTTTTAGTACATTTTTTTGTTTACAATTTCAAAATATTTGTAGGGAAGTAAATAATTATAAATCTAATATTTAAACAAAAATATTCATAAAAATGTGAAACAGCAAGACATGGAAACAACAAAACAAGTATTATTTATTATCTGGTTGTTATGTATTGTTGGAAAAAGGAGAGACAGATATTGTGTAAAATTGTGAGTTTGTGGTCAAATGTAGATCAAATATGGATCAGAATCTGACAGAAGGATAAGATAATGAATAAGCAAAGGGTATACTTGTATGTTTTCTTTTATAGATGTGTGTAATAAGTATCCAGATAATTAAGTTGGAAAATAAAGGAGTGTCTGAGGTTTTCTTACCTTGAATTTTGTTGAGTGCTAAAAGATAAATGTTACTATTAGGTTGGTGCAAAAATAATGACGTAATAATGTCGTTTTTTGACGTATTTTTAACGTCAAAAACGACATTATTACGTCATTATTTTTGCACCAACTTAATATTATGGCCTGGAAAGGAGATAAAATTTCCATTGATGCACATTTTGATGACCTGTTTATGTGAACTGCTTGTCCGATATCATGTGTCTGTGTGTGTAGTGGGGTTAATTTTCATTGTTTAGAATGAGTGAACTAACGATAATTATAATTGTTATTATTTTATAATTATTTTTTAAAACTATAACTAATATTAATTTATTACTTATGGACACAAAACTGGCAGTATAATTAATTTTTTATTTATGTACTTTCTTATGGCCGTGACAAACTGCCATCCAGATCATTAGAAATTTATTTCTAGTGTTACATAAAAATAATGCTTTAATATCTAAAGTGTGTTTTGTTATGTTGTGGCCAATGTGTACTTGTCTTCCAGACCCCCCCCCCTTGTTCTTTCTTATTGTTTCTGATGGAGGAGGAGTGTCATCTGCTTTACTGGACGTTTATCCATCCATCTTTTGTGTAGGTTTTAATTGGGAATGATCACACTTTTCACTTTGTTGTAAGAATTGCTTATCAACATAAGCCATTTTAATTCTGTTAATAGCAATATTATCTTGTTTTTCTATTTTATTTTATGGCTAAGTACTTGTTTATTTTGCTGATGACTTGGTATGTGTCTGTGTAGTTTAAACTCGAAGGTTTTTTCACATGAATATATATTTGCAGGTGTAGAGATATATAGGTAGATATATTTTTTGTTGGTTTTCCATGTAGGTGGAAATGCTAATGTTGGCATTCTTTTTTTAAGACGTGTACAAATGTTGTGGGTAAGATCAGGCATGTCTTCACAATATTTATCAGGTAATGGTCATAGTAACTGTTCTTTGGCTAAGAATTGTGCTCTTTGCATTTACTTCCTGAAATGAATGTTAGTGTATTTCAACTATTCACAATCAAAAAGGTTATTTATAAAAACAAACAGGCAAAAGTGGATAAGTATACCCAAAATAGGACTTACTCAAAAGGACTGTTTTTCCCATGGTACTGCATTTTTAAATACCTTCACTTTTCAGCAAAGTTTATTATTTACAAAGATGTCATTAGAATTGTAATGTTTAATGTTTTCGATCTAAAGTCTCAAGAAGAGAAAAAAATGTATGAATTCACTTTCATCATATCTTTAGAATTTCATCAAATGCTAATCATCTCTTAAAAAATAAACATTAAACAAACACTGATGAAGAATAAAAGTAGTAGTGTCATGAGAAAAACTATCTTGTTGATACTGGTTCATTCAAGTTTTATTTAACTCAATCCTATTGTAAAAGATTCAGCAGAAATGGATTCGGAGCAATAAATACTATTCCACCATAATTTAATAAGTGTGTAAAGCACTCATGTAGAAGAGTAAAACAATTATTTCAATAGGTAATAATGGTTCATTCAAGTTTTTTTAAACTAAATCCTATTATAAAAGTCCCGGCAGAAATGGATTCCAAACAATAAATATTATTCCACCATCATTTAATGAGAGTGTGTGATGCACTGATGGGGAGGAGTAAAAGAATTATTTCAAGAGTTAGTGATGGTTCATTCAAGGTTTTTAAACTAAATCTGTTTGTAAAAGTAAAAGTCTTAGGAGAAATGGATTCCAAGCCATAAATACTATTCCAGCATTATTTAATGAGACTGTGAAACCCTCATATAAATGAGTAAATCAATTATTTCAAATGATAATAATGGTTCATTCAAGTTTTTTTTAACTAAATCTGTTTGTAAAAGTGAAAGTCTTAGGAGAAATGGATTCCAAGCCATAAATACTATTCCAGCATTATTTAATGAGACTGTGAAACCCTCATATAAATGAGTAAATCAATTATTTCAAATGATAATAATGGTTCATTCAAGTTTTTTTTGACTAAATCTGTTTGTAAAAGTGAAAGTCTTAGGAGAAATGGATTCCAAGCAATAAATATTAATCTGTTTGTAAAGAGAAAGTCTTAGGAGAAATGAATTCCATGCCATAAATATTATTCCAGCATTATATAATGAGATTGTGAAGCCCTCATAGAAAGGAGTAAAACAATTATTTCAAATGTTAATAAAGGTTCATTCGTGTTTTTTAAATAAATCTATTTGTATATCTGAAAGTCTTAGGAGAAATGGATTCAAAGCAATAAATACTATTCCACCATTATTTAATGAGAGTGTGAAAACCTCATATAAAGCAGTAAATAAATTATTTAAAATGTTAATGAAGATTCATTCAAGTTTTTTATCTAAATCTGTTTGTAAAATTGAAAGGCTTAGGAGAAATGAATTCCAAGCCATAAATACTATTCCAGCATTATTTAATGCGAGTGTGAAGCTGTCATATAAAGGAGTAAATCAATTATTTCAAATGATAATAATGGTTCATTCAAGTTTTTTAACTAAAACTGTTTGTAAAATTCAAAGTCTAATGAGAAATGGATGCCAAACCATAAATACTATTCAAGCATTATTTAATGAGAGTGTGAAGCCCTCATATAAAGGAGTAAAACAATTATTTCAAATGTTGATAATGTTTTATTCAAGTTTTCTTAACTAAATTTGTTTGTAAATTGAAAGGACAAATGGATTCCAAGGAATAAATACTATTCCAGCATTATTTAATGAGAGTGTGAATCCCTCATACAAATGAGTAAATCAATTATTTCAAATGTTAATAATGGTTCATTCAAGTTTTTTAAATAATCTGTTTGTAAAGTGGAAAGTCTAAAGAGGAATGGATTCCAAGCAATAAATACTATTCCACCATTATTTAATGATAGTGTGAAGCTCTCATATAAAGGAGTAATTCAATTATTTTAAATGTTATTAATGGTTCATTCGAGTTTTTTAACTCAATCTCTTTGTGAAAGTGAAAGCCTAAGGAAAAAAGGATTCCAAGCCAAAAATATTATTCCACCATTATTTAATGAGTGTGTGAAGCACTCATATATAGCAGTAAAACAATTATTTCTAATGTTAATAATGGTTCATTCAAGTTTTTTAACTAAAACTGTTTGTAAAATTGAAAGGCTTAGGAGAAATGTATTCCAAGTAATAATTGCGTATCAAGCATTATTTAATGAGAGGGTGAAGCCCTCATATAAAAGAGTAAATCAATTATTTCAAATGTTAATAATGGTTCATTCTAGCTATTTAACTAAATCTGTTTGTAAAAGTGAAAGTCTCAGGAGAAATGGATTCCAAGCCATAAATACTATTCCACCATTACTTAATGAGAGTGTGAATCACTCATATAAAGGAGAAAATCAATTATTTCAAATGTTAATAATGGTTCATTCAAGTTTTTTAACTAAATATGTTTGTAAATTGAAAGACTTAGGACAAATGGATTCCAAGCAATAAATACTATTCCAGCATTATTTAATACGAGTGTGAATCACTCATATAAAGGAGTAAATCAATTATTTCAAATGTTAATCATGGATCATTCAAGTTTTTTTTAAGTAAATCTGTTTGTAAATGTGAAAGTCTTAGGAGAAATGGATTCCAAGCTGAAAATACTATTCCACCATTATTTAATGAGAGTGTGAAACCCTCATATAAAGGAGTAAATCAATTATTTCAAATGTTAATCATGGTTCATTCAAGTTTTTTTAACTAAATCTGTTTGTAAACTAAAAGTCTAAGGAGAAATGGATTCCAAGCAATAAAAACTATTCCACCATTATTTAATGAAAGTGTGAAACCCTCATATAAAGGAGTAAATCAATTATTTCAAATGTTAATAATGTTTTATTCAAGTTTTTAAACTAAATATGTTTGTAAATTGGAAGACGTAGGACAAATGGATTCCAAGCCATAAATACTATTCCAGCATTATTTAATACGAGTGTGAATCACACATATAAAGGAGTAAATCAATTATTTCAAATGTTAATAATGTTTCATTCAAGTTTTTTAACTAAATATGTTTGTAAATTGAAAGACTTAGTACAAATGGATTCCCAGCAATAAATACTATTCCAGCATTATTTAATACGTGTGTGAATCACTCATATAAAGAAGTAAATCAATTATTTCAAATGTTAATAATGTTTCATTCAAGTTTTTTAACTAAATATGTTTGTAAATTGAAAGTCTAAGGACAAATGGATTCCAAGCAATAAATACTATTCAATCATTATTTAATACGAGTGTGAATCACTCATATAAAGGAGTAAATCAAATATTTCAAATGTTAATAATGTTTCATTCAAGTTTTTTAACTAAACATTTTTGTAAATTGAAAGACTTAGGACAAATGGATTCCAAGCAATAAATACTATTCCAGCATTATTTAATATGAGTGTGAATAACTCATATAAAGGAGTAAATCAATTATTTCAAATGTTAATAATGTTTCATTCAAGTTTTTTTAAATAAATCTGTTTGTAAACTAAAAGTCTAAGGAGAAATGGATTCCAAGCAATAAATGCTATTCAAGCATTATTTAATATGAGTGTGAATCACTCATATAAAGGAGTAAATCAATTATTTCAAATGTTAATAATGTTTCATTCAACTTTTTTTAACTAAATCTGTTTGTAAATGTGAAAGTCTTAGGAGAAATGGATTCCAAGCTGAAAATACTATTCCACCACTATTTAATGAGAGTGTGGAACCCTCATATAAAGGAGTAAATCAATTATTTCAAATGTTAATAATGGTTCATTCAAGTTTTTTTAACTAAATCTGTTTGTAAATGTGAAAGTCTTAGGAGAAATGGATTCCAAGCTGAAAATACTATTCCACCATTATTTAATGAGAGTGTGAAACCCTCATATAAAAGAGTAAATCAATTATTTCAAATGTTAATAATCGTTCATTCAAGTTTTTTAACTAAATCTGTTTGTAAATTGAAAGACTTAGTACAAATGGATTCCAAGCCATAAATACTATTCCAGCATTATTTAATACGAGTGTGAATCACTCATATAAAGGAGTAAATCAATTATTTCAAATGTTAATAATGTTTCATTCAAGTGTTTTAACTAAATATGTTTGTAAATTGAAAGACTTAGGACAAATGGATTCCAAGCAATAAATATTGCTCCAGCATTATTTAATACAAGTGTGAATCACTCATATAAAGGAATAAATCAATTATTTCAAATGTTAATAATGTTTCATTCAAGTGTTTTAACTAAATATGTTTGTAAATTGAAAGACATAGGACTAATGGATTCTAAGCAATAAATACTATTTAAGTATTATTTAATACGAGTGTGAATCACTCATATAAAGGAGTAAATCAATTATTTCAAATGTTAATAATGTTTCATTCAAGTTTTTTAAATAAATATGTTTATAAATTGAAAGACTTAGGACAAACGGATTCCAAGCAATAAATACTATTCAAGCATTATTTAATACGAGTGTTAATCACTCATATAAAGGAGTAAATCAAGTATTTCAAATGTTAATAATGTTTCATTCAAGTTTTTTAACTAAATATGTTTGTAAATTGAAAGACTTAGGACAAATGGATTCCAAGCAATAAATACTATTCACGCATTATTTAATACGAGTGTTAATCACTCATATAAAGGAGTAAATCAATTATTTCAAATGTTAATAATGTTTCATTCAACTTTTTTTAACTAAATCTGTTTGTAAATGTGAAAGTCTTAGGAGAAATGGATTCCAAGCTGAAAATACTATTCCACCATTATTTAATGAGAGTGTGAAACCCTCATATAAAAGAGTAAATCAATTATTTCAAATGATAATAATCGTTCATTCAAGTTTTTTTAACTAAATCTGTTTGTAAATGTGAAAGTCTTAGGAGAAATGGATTCCAAGCTGAAAATAATATTCCACCATTATTTAATGAGAGTGTGAAACCCTCATATAAAAGAGTAAATCAATTATTTCAAATGTTAATAATCGTTCATTCAAGTTTTTTTTAACTAAATCTGTTTGTAAATGTGAAAGTGTTAGGAGAAATGGATTCCAAGCTGAAAATACTATTCCACCATTATTTAATGAGAGTGTGGAACCCTCATATAAAAGAGTAAATCAATTATTTCAAATGTTAATCATGGTTCATTCAAGTTTTTTAACTAAATCTATTTGTAAAAGTGAAAGTCTAAGGAGAAATGGATTCCAAGCTGAAAATACTATTCCACCATTATTTAATGAGAGTGTGAAACCCTCATATAAAAGAGTAAATCAATTATTTCAAATGTTAATAATCGTTCATTCAAGTTTTTTTAACTAAATCTGTTTGTAAATGTGAAAGTCTTAGGAGAAATGGATTCCAAGCTGAAAATACTATTCCACCATTATTTAATGAGAGTGTGAAACCCTCATATAAATGAGTAAATCAATTATTTCAAATGTTAATAATGGTTCATTCAAGTTTTTTTAACTAAATCTTTTTGTAAAAGTGAAAGTCCTAGGAGAAATGGATTCCAAGCTGAAAATACTATTCCACCATTATTTAATGAGAATGTGAAACCCTCATATAAAGGAGTAAATCAATTATTTCAAATGTTAATAATCGTTCATTCAAGTTTTTTAACTAAATCTGTTTGTAAATTGAAAGACTTAGTACAAATGGATTCCAAGCCATAAATACTATTCCAGCATTATTTAATACGAGTGTGAATCACTCATATAAAGGAGTAAATCAATTATTTCAAATATTAATAATGTTTCATTCAAGTTTTTTAACTAAATATGTTTGTAAATTGAAAGACTTAGGACAAATGGATTCCAAGCAATACATATTGCTCCAGCATTATTTAATACAAGTGTGAATCACTCATATAAAGGAATAAATCAATTATTTCAAATGTTAATAATGTTTCATTCAAGTTTTTTAACTAAATATGTTTATAAATTGAAAGACTTAGGACTAATGGATTCTAAGCAATAAATACTATTTGAGTATTATTTAATACGAGTGTCAATCACTCATATAAAGGAGTAAATCAATTATTTCAAATGTTAATAATGTTCATTCAAGTTTTTTAACTAAATATGTTTGTAAATTGAAAGACTTAGGACAAATGGATTCCAAGCAATAAATACTATTCACGCATTATTTAATACGAGTGTTAATCACTCATATAAAGGAGTAAATCAATTATTTCAAATGTTAATAATGTTTCATTCAACTTTGTTTAACTAAATCTGTTTGTAAATGTGAAAGTCTTAGGAGAAATGGATTCCAAGCTGAAAATACTATTCCACCATTATTTAATGAGAGTGTGAAACCCTCATATAAAAGAGTAAATCAATTATTTCAAATGATAATAATCGTTCATTCAAGTTTTTTTAACTAAATCTGTTTGTAAATGTGAAAGTCTTAGGAGAAATGGATTCCAAGCTGAAAATACTATTCCACCATTATTTAATGAGAGTGTGAAACCCTCATATAAAAGAGTAAATCAATTATTTCAAATGTTAATAATCGTTCATTCAAGTTTTTTTTAACTAAATCTGTTTGTAAATGTGAAAGTCTTAGGAGAAATGGATTCCAAGCAATAAATACTATTCCACCATTATTTAATAGAGTGTGGAACCCTCATATAAAAGAGTAAATCAATTATTTCAAATGTTAATCATGGTTCATTCAAGTTTTTTAACTAAATCTATTTGTAAAAGTGAAAGTCTAAGGAGAAATGGATTCCAAGCTGAAAATACTATTCCACCATTATTTAATGAGAGTGTGAAACCCTCATATAAAAGAGTAAATCAATTATTTCAAATGTTAATAATCATTCATTCAAGTTTTTTTAACTAAATCTGTTTGTAAATGTGAAAGTCTTAGGAGAAATGGATTCCAAGCTGAAAATACTATTCCACCATTATTTAATGAGAGTGTGAAACCCTCATATAAAGCAGTAAATCAATTATTTCAAATGTTAATCATGGTTCATTCAAGTTTTTTTAACTAAATCTGTTTGTAAATGTGAAAGTCTTAGGAGAAATGGATTCCAAGCTGAAAATACTATTCCACCATTATTTAATGAGAGTGTGAAACCCTAATATAAAAGAGTAAATCAATTATTTCAAATGTTAATAATCGTTCATTCAAGTTTTTTTTAACTAAATCTGTTTGTAAATGTGAAAGTCTAAAGAGAAATGGATTCCAAGCTGAAAATACTATTCCACCATTATTTAATGAGAGTGTGAAACCCTCATATAAAGCAGTAAATCAATTATTTCAAATGTTAATCATGGTTCATTCAAGTTTTTTTAACTAAATCTGTTTGTAAATGTGAAAGTCTTAGGAGAAATGGATTCCAAGCTGAAAATACTATTCCACCATTATTTAATGAGAGTGTGAAACCCTCATATAAAAGAGTAAATCAATTATTTCAAATGTTAATAATGTTTCATTCAAGTTTTTTAACTAAATATGTTTGTAAATTGAAAGACTTATTACAAATGGATTCCAAGCCATAAATACTATTCCAGCATTATTTAATACGACTGTGAATCACTCATATAAAGGAGTAAATCAATTATTTCAAATATTAATAATGTTTCATTCAAGTTTTTTAACTAAATATGTTTGTAAATTGAAAGACTTAGGACAAATAGATTCCAAGCAATAAATATTGCTCCAGCATTATTTAATACGAGTGTGAATCACTCATATAAAGGAATAAATCTATTATTTCAAATGTTAATAATCTTTCATTCAAGTTTTTTAACTAAATATGTTTGTAAATTGAAAGACTTAGGACTAATGGATTCTAAGCAATAAATACTATTTAAGTATTATTTAATACGAGTGTCAATCACTCATATAAAGGAGTAAATCAATTATTTCAAATGTTAATAATGTTTCATTCAAGTTTTTTAACTAAATATGTTTGTAAATTGAAAGACTTATTACAAATGGATTCCAAGCCATAAATACTATTCCAGCATTATTTAATACGACTGTGAATCACTCATAAAAAGGAGTAAATCAATTATTTCAAATATTAATAATGTTTCATTCAAGTTTTTTAACTAAATATGTTTGTAAATTGAAAGACTTAGGACAAATAGAATCCAAGCAATAAATATTGCTCCAGCATTATTTAATACAAGTGTGAATCACTCATATAAAGGAATAAATCTATTATTTCAAATGTTAATAATCTTTCATTCAAGTTTTTTAACTAAATATGTTTGTAAATTGAAAGACTTAGGACAAATGGATTCCAAGCAATAAATACTATTCCAGCATTATTTAATACAAGTGTGAATCACTCATATAAAGGAGTAAATCAATTATTTCAAGTGTTAATAATGTTTCATTCAAGTTTTTTAACTAAATATGTTTGTAAATTGAAAGACTTAGGACAAATGGATTCCAAGCAATAAATATTGCTCCAGCATTATTTAATACAAGTGTGAATCACTCATATAAAGGAATAAATCAATTATTTCAAATGTTAATAATGTTTCATTCAAGTGTTTTAACTAAATATGTTTGTAAATTGAAAGACTTAGGACTAATGGATTTTAAGCAATAAATACTATTTAAGTATTATTTAATACGAGTGTCAATCACTCATATAAAGGAGTAAATCAATTATTTCAAATGTTAATAATGTTTCATTCAAGTTTTTTAAATAAATATGTTTATAAATTGAAAGACTTAGGACAAATGGATTCCAAGCAATAAATACTATTCAAGCATTATTTAATACGAGTGTTAATCACTCATATAAAGGAGTAAATCAAGTATTTCAAATGTTAATAATGTTTCATTCAAGTTTTTTAACTAAATATGTTTGAAAATTAAAGACTTAGGACAAATGGATTCCAAGCAATAAATACTATTCACGCATTATTTAATACGAGTGTTAATCACTCATATAAAGGAGTAAATCAATTATTTCAAATGTTAATAATGTTTCATTCAACTTTTTTTAACTAAATCTATTTGTAAATGTGAAAGTGTTAGGAGAAATGGATTCCAAGCTGAAAATACTATTCCACCATTATTTAATGAGAGTGTGAAACCCTCATATAAAAGAGTAAATCAATTATTTCAAATGTTAATAATCGTTCATTCAAGTTTTTTTAACTAAATCTGTTTGTAAATGTGAAAGTCTTAGGAGAAATGGATTCCAAGCTGAAAATACTATTCCACCATTATTTAATGAGAGTGTGAAACCCTCATATAAATGAGTAAATCAATTATTTCAAATGTTAATAATGGTTCATTCAAGTTTTTTTAACTAAATCTTTTTGTAAAAGTGAAAGTCCTAGGAGAAATGGATTCCAAGCTGAAAATACTATTCCACCATTATTTAATGAGAATGTGAAACCCTCATATAAAGGAGTAAATCAATTATTTCAAATGTTAATAATCGTTCATTCAAGTTTTTTAACTAAATCTGTTTGTAAATTGAAAGACTTAGTACAAATGGATTCCAAGCCATAAATACTATTCCAGCATTATTTAATACGAGTGTGAATCACTCATATAAAGGAGTAAATCAATTATTTCAAATATTAATAATGTTTCATTCAAGTTTTTTAACTAAATATGTTTGTAAATTGAAAGACTTAGGACAAATGGATTCCAAGCAATACATATTGCTCCAGCATTATTTAATACAAGTGTGAATCACTCATATAAAGGAATAAATCAATTATTTCAAATGTTAATAATGTTTCATTCAAGTTTTTTAACTAAATATGTTTATAAATTGAAAGACTTAGGACTAATGGATTCTAAGCAATAAATACTATTTGAGTATTATTTAATACGAGTGTCAATCACTCATATAAAGGAGTAAATCAATTATTTCAAATGTTAATAATGTTCATTCAAGTTTTTTAACTAAATATGTTTGTAAATTGAAAGACTTAGGACAAATGGATTCCAAGCAATAAATACTATTCACGCATTATTTAATACGAGTGTTAATCACTCATATAAAGGAGTAAATCAATTATTTCAAATGTTAATAATGTTTCATTCAACTTTTTTTAACTAAATCTGTTTGTAAATGTGAAAGTCTTAGGAGAAATGGATTCCAAGCTGAAAATACTATTCCACCATTATTTAATGAGAGTGTGGAACCCTCATATAAAAGAGTAAATCAATTATTTCAAATGTTAATCATGGTTCATTCAAGTTTTTTAACTAAATCTATTTGTAAAAGTGAAAGGCTAAGGAGAAATGGATTCCAAGCTGAAAATACTATTCCACCATTATTTAATGAGAGTGTGAAACCCTAATATAAAAGAGTAAATAAATTATTTCAAATGTTAATAATCGTTCATTCAAGTTTTTTTAACTAAATCTGTTTGTAAATGTGAAAGTCTTAGGAGAAATGGATTCCAAGCTGAAAATACTATTCCACCATTATTTAATGAGAGTGTGAAACCCTCATATAAATGAGTAAATCAATTATTTCAAATGTTAATAATGGTTCATTCAAGTTTTTTTAACTAAATCTTTTTGTAAAAGTGAAAGTCCTAGGAGAAATGGATTCCAAGTTGAAAATACTATTCCACCATTATTTAATGAGAATGTGAAACCCTCATATAAAGGAGTAAATCAATTATTTCAAATGTTAATAATCGTTCATTCAAGTTTTTTAACTAAATATTTTTGTAAATTGAAAGACTTAGTACAAATGGATTCCAAGCAATAAATACTATTCCAGCATTATTTAATACGAGTGTGAATCACTCATATAAAGGAGTAAATCAATTATTTCAAGTGTTAATAATGATTCATTCAAGTTTTTTAACTAAATATGTTTGTAAATTGAAAGACTTACGACAAATGGATTCCAAACCATAAATACTATTCCAGCATTATTTAATATGTGTGTGAATCACTCATATAAAGGAGTAAATCAATTATTTCAAATGTTAATAATGTTTCATTCAAGTTTTTTAACTAAATATGTTTGTAAATTGAAAGACTTAGAACAAATGGATTCCAAGCCATAAATACTATTCAAGCATTATTTAATACGAGTGTGAATCACTCATATAAAGGAGTAAATCAATTATTTCAAGTGTTAATAATGTTTCATTCAAGTTTTTTAACTAAATATGTTTGTAAATTGAAAGACTTACGACAAATGGATTCCAAACCATAAATACTATTCCAGCATTATTTAATATGTGTGTGAATCAATCATATAAAAGAGTAAATCAATTATTTCAAATGTTAATAATGTTTCATTCAAGTTTTTTAACTAAATATGTTTGTAAATTGAAAGACTTACGACAAATGGATTCCAAGCAATAAATACTATTCAAGCATTATTTAATACGAGTGTTAATCACTCATATAAAGGAGTAAATCAAATATTTCAAATGTTAATAATGTTTCATTCAAGTTTTTTAACTAAATATGTTTGTAAATTGAAAGACTTAGGACAAATGGATTCCAAGCAATAAATACTATTCAAGCATTATTTAATATGAGTGTGAATCACTCATATAAAGGAGTAAATCAATTATTTCAAATGTTAATAATGTTTCATTCAACTTTTTTTTCACTAAATCTGTTTGTAAATGTGAAAGTCTTAGGAGAAATGGATTCCAAGCTGAAAATACTATTCCACCATTATTTAATGAGAGTATGAATCCCTCATATAACGCAGTAAATCAATTATTTCAAATGTTAATCATGCTTCATTCAAGTTTTTTTAACTAAATCTATTTGTAAAAGTGAAAGTCTAAGGAGAAATGGATTCCAAGCTGAAAATACTATTCCACCATTATTTAATGAGAGTGTGAAACCCTCATATAAAGGAGTAAATCAATTATTTCAAATGTTAATAATGGTTCATTCAAGTTTTTTTAACTAAATCTGTTTGTAAATGTGAAAGTCTTAGGAGAAATGGATTCCAAGCTGAAAATACTATTCCACCATTATTTAATGAGAGTGTGAAACCCTCATATAAAAGAGTAAATCAATTATTTCAAATATTAATAATGTTTCATTCAAGTTTTTTAACTAAATATGTTTGTAAATTGAAAGACTTAGGACAAATGGATTCCAAGCAATAAATATTGCTCCAGCATTATTTAATACAAGTGTGAATCACTCATATAAAGGAATAAATCAATTATTTCAAATGTTAATAATGTTTCATTCAAGTGTTTTAACTAAATATGTTTGTAAATTGAAAGACTTAGGACTAATGGATTCTAAGCAATAAATACTATTTAAGTATTATTTAATACGAGTGTCAATCACTCATATAAAGGAGTAAATCAATTATTTCAAATGTTAATAATGTTTCATTCAAGTTTTTTAAATAAATATGTTTATAAATTGAAAGACTTACGACAAATGGATTCCAAGCAATAAATACTATTCAAGCATTATTTAATACGAGTGTTAATCACTCATATAAAGGAGTAAATCAAATATTTCAAATGTTAATAATGTTTCATTCAAGTTTTTTAACTAAATATGTTTGTAAATTGAAAGACTTAGGACAAATGGATTCCAAGCAATAAATACTATTCAAGCATTATTTAATATGAGTGTGAATCACTCATATAAAGGAGTAAATCAATTATTTCAAATGTTAATAATGTTTCATTCAACTTTTTTTTCACTAAATCTGTTTGTAAATGTGAAAGTGTTAGGAGAAATGGATTCCAAGCTGAAAATACTATTCCACCATTATTTAATGAGAGTGTGGAACCCTCATATAAAAGAGTAAATCAATTATTTCAAATGTTAATCATGGTTCATTCAAGTTTTTTAACTAAATCTATTTGTAAAAGTGAAAGTCTAAGGAGAAATGGATTCCAAGGTGAAAATACTATTCCACCATTATTTAATGAGAGTGTGAAACCCTCATATAAAAGAGTAAATCAATTATTTCAAATGTTAATAATCGTTCATTCAAGTTTTTTTAACTAAATCTGTTTGTAAATGTGAAAGTCTTAGGAGAAATGGATTCCAAGCTGAAAATACTATTCCACCATTATTTAATGAGAGTGTGAAACCCTCATATAAATGAGTAAATCAATTATTTCAAATGTTAATAATGGTTCATTCAAGTTTTTTTAACTAAATCTTTTTTTAAAAGTGAAAGTCCTAGGAGAAATGGATTCCAAGCTGAAAATAGTATTCCACCATTATTTAATGAGAATGTGAAACCCTCATATAAAGGAGTAAATCAATTATTTCAAATGTTAATAATCGTTCATTCAAGTTTTTTTTAACTAAATCTGTTTGTAAATGTGAAAGTCTTAAGAGAAATGGATTCCAAGCTGAAAATACTATTCCACCATTATTTAATGAGAGTGTGGAACCCTCATATAAAAGAGTAAATCAATTATTTCAAATGTTAATCATGGTTCATTCAAGTTTTTTAACTAAATCTATTTGTAAAAGTGAAAGTCTAAGGAGAAATGGATTCCAAGCTGAAAATACTATTCCACCATTATTTAATGAGAGTGTGAAACCCTAATATAAAAGAGTAAATCAATTATTTCAAATGTTAATAATCGTTCATTCAAGTTTTTTTAACTAAATCTGTTTGTAAATGTGAAAGTCTTAGGAGAAATGGATTCCAAGCTGAAAATACTATTCCACCATTATTTAATGAGAGTGTGAAACCCTCATATAAAAGAGTAAATCAATTATTTCAAATATTAATAATGTTTCATTCAAGTTTTTTAACTAAATATGTTTGTAAATTGAAAGACTTAGGACAAATGGATTCCAAGCAATAAATACTATTCCAGCATTATTTAATACGAGTGTGAATCACTCATATAAAGGAGTAAATCAATTATTTCAAGTGTTAATAATGTTTCATTCAAGTTTTTTAACTAAATATGTTTGTAAATTGAAAGACTTAGGACAAATGGATTCCAAGCAATAAATATTGCTCCAGCATTATTTAATACA
Organism: Acanthosepion lycidas; assembly: GCA_963932145.1. Classification (NCBI taxonomy): domain Eukaryota; kingdom Metazoa; phylum Mollusca; class Cephalopoda; order Sepiida; family Sepiidae; genus Acanthosepion; species Acanthosepion lycidas. Next base: position 11,471,392 of record OZ010574.1, on the reverse strand, counting down.
AGTGTGAATCACTCATATAAAGGAATAAATCAATTATTTCAAATGTTAATAATGTTTCATTCAAGTGTTTTAACTAAATATGTTTGTAAATTGAAAGACTTAGGACTAATGGATTCTAAGCAATAAATACTATTTAAGTATTATTTAATACGAGTGTCAATCACTCATATAAAGGAGTAAATCAATTATTTCAAATGTTAATAATGTTTCATTCAAGTTTTTTAAATAAATATGTTTATAAATTGAAAGACTTAGGACAAATGGATTCCAAGCAATAAATACCATTGAAGCATTATTTAATACGAGTGTTAATCACTCATATAAAGGAGTAAATCAAGTATTTCAAATGTTAATAGTGTTTCATTCAAGTTTTTTAACTAAATATGTTTGTAAATTGAAAGACTTAGGACAAATGGATTCCAAGCAATAAATACTATTCACGCATTATTTAATACGAGTGTTAATCACTCATATAAAGGAGTAAATCAATTATTTCAAATGTTAATAATGTTTCATTCAACTTTTTTTAACTAAATCTGTTTGTAAATGTGAAAGTGTTAGGAGAAATGGATTCCAAGCTGAAAATACTATTCCACCATTATTTAATGAGAGTGTGGAACCCTCATATAAAAGAGTAAATCAATTATTTCAAATGTTAATCATGGTTCATTCAAGTTTTTTAACTAAATCTATTTGTAAAAGTGAAAGTCTAAGGAGAAATGGATTCCAAGGTGAAAATACTATTCCACCATTATTTAATGAGAGTGTGAAACCCTCATATAAAAGAGTAAATCAATTATTTCAAATGTTAATAATCGTTCATTCAAGTTTTTTTAACTAAATCTGTTTGTAAATGTGAAAGTCTTAGGAGAAATGGATTCCAAGCTGAAAATACTATTCCACCATTATTTAATGAGAGTGTGAAACCCTCATATAAATGAGTAAATCAATTATTTCAAATGTTAATAATGGTTCATTCAAGTTTTTTTAACTAAATCTTTTTGTAAAACTGAAAGTCCTAGGAGAAATGGATTCCAAGCTGAAAATACTATTCCACCATTATTTAATGAGAATGTGAAACCCTCATATAAAGGAGTAAATCAATTATTTCAAATGTTAATAATCGTTCATTCAAGTTTTTTAACTAAATCTGTTTGTAAATTGAAAGACTTAGTACAAATGGATTCCAAGCCATAAATACTATTCCAGCATTATTTAATACGAGTGTGAATCACTCATATAAAGGAGTAAATCAATTATTTCAAATATTAATAATGTTTCATTCAAGTTTTTTAACTAAATATGTTTGTAAATTGAAAGACTTAGGACAAATGGATTCCAAGCAATAAATATTGCTCCAGCATTATTTAATACAAGTGTGAATCACTCATATAAAGGAATAAATCAATTATTTCAAATGTTAATCATGGTTCATTCAAGTTTTTTTAACTAAATCTGTTTGTAAATGTGAAAGTCTTAGGAGAAATGGATTCCAAGCTGAAAATACTATTCCACCATTATTTAATGAGAGTGTGGAACCCTCATATAAAAGAGTAAATCAATTATTTCAAATGATAATAATCGTTCATTCAAGTTTTTTTAACTAAATCTGTTTGTAAATGTGAAAGTCTTAGGAGAAATGGATTCCAAGCTGAAAATACTATTCCACCATTATTTAATGAGAGTGTGAAACCCTCATATAAAAGAGTAAATCAATTATTTCAAATGTTAATAATCGTTCATTCAAGTTTTTTTTAACTAAATCTGTTTGTAAATGTGAAAGTCTTAGGAGAAATGGATTCCAAGCTGAAAATACTATTCCACCATTATTTAATGAGAGTGTGGAACCCTCATATAAAAGAGTAAATCAATTATTTCAAATGTTAATCATGGTTCATTCAAGTTTTTTAACTAAATCTATTTGTAAAAGTGAAAGGCTAAGGAGAAATGGATTCCAAGCTGAAAATACTATTCCACCATTATTTAATGAGAGTGTGAAACCCTAATATAAAAGAGTAAATCAATTATTTCAAATGTTAATAATCGTTCATTCAAGTTTTTTTAACTAAATCTGTTTGTAAATGTGAAAGTCTTAGGAAAAATGGATTCCAAGCTGAAAATACTATTCCACCATTATTTAATGAGAGTGTGAAACCCTCATATAAATGAGTAAATCAATTATTTCAAATGTTAATAATGGTTCATTCAAGTTTTTTTAACTAAATCTTTTTGTAAAAGTGAAAGTCCTAGGAGAAATGGATTCCAAGTTGAAAATACTATTCCACCATTATTTAATGAGAATGTGAAACCCTCATATAAAGGAGTAAATCAATTATTTCAAATGTTAATAATCGTTCATTCAAGTTTTTTAACTAAATCTGTTTGTAAATGTGAAAGTCTAAAGAGAAATGGATTCCAAGCTGAAAATACTATTCCACCATTATTTAATGAGAGTGTGAAACCCTCATATAAAGCAGTAAATCAATTATTTCAAATGTTAATCATGGTTCATTCAAGTTTTTTTAACTAAATCTGTTTGTAAATGTGAAAGTCTTAGGAGAAATGGATTCCAAGCTGAAAATACTATTCCACCATTATTTAATGAGAGTGTGAAACCCTCATATAAAAGAGTAAATCAATTATTTCAAATGTTAATAATGTTTCATTCAAGTTTTTTAACTAAATATGTTTGTAAATTGAAAGACTTATTACAAATGGATTCCAAGCCATAAATACTATTCCAGCATTATTTAATACGACTGTGAATCACTCATATAAAGGAGTAAATCAATTATTTCAAATATTAATAATGTTTCATTCAAGTTTTTTAACTAAATATGTTTGTAAATTGAAAGACTTAGGACAAATGGATTCCAAGCAATAAATATTGCTCCAGCATTATTTAATACAAGTGTGAATCACTCATATAAAGGAGTAAATCAATTATTTCAAGTGTTAATAATGTTTCATTCAAGTTTTTTAACTAAATATGTTTGTAAATTGAAAGACTTACGACAAATGGATTCCAAACCATAAATACTATTCCAGCATTATTTAATATGTGTGTGAATCAATCATATAAAAGAGTAAATCAATTATTTCAAATGTTAATAATGTTTCATTCAAGTTTTTTAACTAAATATGTTTGTAAATTGAAAGACTTACGACAAATGGATTCCAAGCAATAAATACTATTCAAGCATTATTTAATACGAGTGTTAATCACTCATATAAAGGAGTAAATCAAATATTTCAAATGTTAATAATGTTTCATTCAAGTTTTTTAACTAAATATGTTTGTAAATTGAAAGACTTAGGACAAATGGATTCCAAGCAATAAATACTATTCAAGCATTATTTAATATGAGTGTGAATCACTCATATAAAGGAGTAAATCAATTATTTCAAATGTTAATAATGTTTCATTCAACTTTTTTTTCACTAAATCTGTTTGTAAATGTGAAAGTCTTAGGAGAAATGGATTCCAAGCTGAAAATACTATTCCACCATTATTTAATGAGAGTATGAATCCCTCATATAACGCAGTAAATCAATTATTTCAAATGTTAATCATGCTTCATTCAAGTTTTTTTAACTAAATCTATTTGTAAAAGTGAAAGTCTAAGGAGAAATGGATTCCAAGCTGAAAATACTATTCCACCATTATTTAATGAGAGTGTGAAACCCTCATATAAAGGAGTAAATCAATTATTTCAAATGTTAATAATGGTTCATTCAAGTTTTTTTAACTAAATCTGTTTGTAAATGTGAAAGTCTTAGGAGAAATGGATTCCAAGCTGAAAATACTATTCCACCATTATTTAATGAGAGTGTGAAACCCTCATATAAAAGAGTAAATCAATTATTTCAAATGTTAATAATCGTTCATTCAAGTTTTTTTTAACTAAATCTGTTTGTAAATGTGAAAGTCTTAAGAGAAATGGATTCCAAGCTGAAAATACTATTCCACCATTATTTAATGAGAGTGTGGAACCCTCATATAAAAGAGTAAATCAATTATTTCAAATGTTAATCATGGTTCATTCAAGTTTTTTAACTAAATCTATTTGTAAAAGTGAAAGTCTAAGGAGAAATGGATTCCAAGCTGAAAATACTATTCCACCATTATTTAATGAGAGTGTGAAACCCTAATATAAAAGAGTAAATCAATTATTTCAAATGTTAATAATCGTTCATTCAAGTTTTTTTAACTAAATCTGTTTGTAAATGTGAAAGTCTTAGGAGAAATGGATTCCAAGCTGAAAATACTATTCCACCATTATTTAATGAGAGTGTGAAACCCTCATATAAAAGAGTAAATCAATTATTTCAAATATTAATAATGTTTCATTCAAGTTTTTTAACTAAATATGTTTGTAAATTGAAAGACTTAGGACAAATGGATTCCAAGCAATAAATACTATTCCAGCATTATTTAATACGAGTGTGAATCACTCATATAAAGGAGTAAATCAATTATTTCAAGTGTTAATAATGTGTCATTCAAGTTTTTTAACTAAATATGTTTGTAAATTGAAAGACTTAGGACAAATGGATTCCAAGCAATAAATATTGCTCCAGCATTATTTAATGCAAGTGTGAATCACTCATATAAAGGAATAAATCAATTATTTCAAATGTTAATAATGTTTCATTCAAGTGTTTTAACTAAATATGTTTGTAAATTGAAAGACTTAGGACTAATGGATTCTAAGCAATAAATACTATTTAAGTATTATTTAATACGAGTGTCAATCACTCATATAAAGGAGTAAATCAATTATTTCAAATGTTAATAATGTTTCATTCAAATTTTTTAAATAAATATGTTTATAAATTGAAAGACTTAGGACAAATGGATTCCAAGCAATAAATACTATTCACGCATTATTTAATACGAGTGTTAATCACTCATATAAAGGAGTAAATCAATTATTTCAAATGTTAATAATGTTTCATTCAACTTTTTTTAACTAAATCTGTTTGTAAATGTGAAAGTCTTAGGAGAAATGGATTCCAAGCTGAAAATACTATTCCACCATTATTTAATGAGAGTGTGAAACCCTCATATAAAAGAGTAAATCAATTATTTCAAATGTTAATAATCGTTCATTCAAGTTTTTTTAACTAAATCTGTTTGTAAATGTGAAAGTCTTAGGAGAAATGCATTCCAAGCTGAAAATACTATTCCACCATTATTTAATGAGAGTGTGAAACCCTCATATAAATGAGTAAATCAATTATTTCAAATGTTAATAATGGTTCATTCAAGTTTTTTTAACTAAATCTTTTTGTAAAAGTGAAAGTCCTAGGAGAAATGGATTCCAAGCTGAAAATACTATTCCACCATTATTTAATGAGAATGTGAAACCCTCATATAAAGGAGTAAATCAATTATTTCAAATGTTAATAATCGTTCATTCAAGTTTTTTAACTAAATCTGTTTGTAAATTGAAAGACTTAGTACAAATGGATTCCAAGCCATAAATACTATTCCAGCATTATTTAATACGAGTGTGAATCACTCATATAAAGGAGTAAATCAATTATTTCAAATATTAATAATGTTTCATTCAAGTTTTTTAACTAAATATGTTTGTAAATTGAAAGACTTAGGACAAATGGATTCCAAGCAATAAATATTGCTCCAGCATTATTTAATACAAGTGTGAATCACTCATATAAAGGAATAAATCAATTATTTCAAATGTTAATAATGTTTCATTCAAGTTTTTTAACTAAATATGTTTATAAATTGAAAGACTTAGGACTAATGGATTCTAAGCAGTAAATACTATTTGAGTATTATTTAATACGAGTGTCAATCACTCATATAAAGGAGTAAATCAATTATTTCAAATGTTAATAATGTTCATTCAAGTTTTTTAACTAAATATGTTTGCAAATTGAAAGACTTAGGACAAATGGATTCCAAGCAATAAATACTATTCACGCATTATTTAATACGAGTGTTAATCACTCATATAAAGGAGTAAATCAATTATTTCAAATGTTAATAATGTTTCATTCAACTTTTTTTAACTAAATCTGTTTGTAAATGTGAAAGTCTTAGGAGAAATGGATTCCAAGGTGAAAATACTATTCCACCATTATTTAATGAGAGTGTGAAACCCTCATATAAAAGAGTAAATCAATTATTTCAAATGTTAATAATCGTTCATTCAAGTTTTTTTAACTAAGTCTGTTTGTAAATGTGAAAGTGTTAGGAGAAATGGATTCCAAGCTGAAAATACTATTCCACCATTATTTAATGAGAGTGTGGAACCCTCATATAAAAGAGTAAATCAATTATTTCAAATGTTAATCATGGTTCATTCAAGTTTTTTAACTAAATCTATTTGTAAAAGTGAAAGTCTAAGGAGAAATGGATTCCAAGGTGAAAATACTATTCCACCATTATTTAATGAGAGTGTGAAACCCTCACATAAAAGAGTAAATCAATTATTTCAAATGTTAATAATCGTTCATTCAAGTTTTTTTAACTAAATCTGTTTGTAAATGTGAAAGTCTTAGGAGAAATGGATTCCAAGCTGAAAATACTATTCCACCATTATTTAATGAGAGTGTGAAACCCTCATATAAATGAGTAAATCAATTATTTCAAATGTTAATAATGGTTCATTCAAGTTTTTTTAACTAAATCTTTTTGTAAAAGTGAAAGTCCTAGGAGAAATGGATTCCAAGCTGAAAATACTATTCCACCATTATTTAATGAGAATGTGAAACCCTCATATAAAGGAGTAAATCAATTATTTCAAATGTTAATAATCGTTCATTCAAGTTTTTTAACTAAATCTGTTTGTAAATTGAAAGACTTAGTACAAATGGATTCCAAGCCATAAATACTATTCCAGCATTATTTAATACGAGTGTGAATCACTCATATAACGGAGTAAATCAATTATTTCAAATATTAATAATGTTTCATTCAAGTTTTTTAACTAAATATGTTTGTAAATTGAAAGACTTAGGACAAATGGATTCCAAGCAATAAATATTGCTCCAGCATTATTTAATACAAGTGTGAATCACTCATATAAAGGAATAAATCAATTATTTCAAATGTTAATAATGTTTCATTCAAGTTTTTTAACTAAATATGTTTATAAATTGAAAGACTTAGGACTAATGGATTCTAAGCAATAAATACTATTTGAGTATTATTTAATACGAGTGTTAATCACTCATATAAAGGAGTAAATCAATTATTTCAAATGTTAATAATGTTTCATTCAACTTTTTTTAACTAAATCTGTTTGTAAATGTGAAAGTCTTAGGAGAAATGGATTCCAAGCTGAAAATACTATTCCACCATTATTTAATGAGAGTGTGAAACCCTCATATAAAAGAGTAAATCAATTATTTCAAATGATAATAATCGTTCATTCAAGTTTTTTTAACTAAATCTGTTTGTAAATGTGAAAGTCTTAGGAGAAATGGATTCCAAGCTGAAAATACTATTCCACCATTATTTAATGAGAGTGTGAAACCCTCATATAAAAGAGTAAATCAATTATTTCAAATGTTAATCATGGTTCATTCAAGTTTTTTAACTAAATCTATTTGTAAAAGTGAAAGTCTAAGGAGAAATGGATTCCAAGCTGAAAATACTATTCCACCATTATTTAATGAGAGTGTGAAACCCTCATATAAAAGAGTAAATCAATTATTTCAAATGTTAATAATCGTTCATTCAAGTTTTTTAACTAAATCTGTTTGTAAATTGAAAGACGTAGTACAAATGGATTCCAAGCCATAAATACTATTCCAGCATTATTTAATACGAGTGTGAATCACTCATATAAATGAGTAAATCAATTATTTCAAATATTAATAATGTTTCATTCAAGTTTTTTAACTAAATATGTTTGTAAATTGAAAGACTTAGGACAAATGGATTCCAAGCAATAAATATTGCTCCAGCATTATTTAATACAAGTGTGAATCACTCATATAAAGGAATAAATCAATTATTTCAAATATTAATAATGTTTCATTCAAGTTTTTTAACTAAATATGTTTATAAATTGAAAGACTTAGGACTAATGGATTCTAAGCAATAAATACTATTTGAGTATTATTTAATACGAGTGTCAATCACTCATATAAAGGAGTAAATCAATTATTTCAAATGTTAATAATGTTCATTCAAGTTTTTTAACTAAATATGTTTGTAAATTGAAAGACTTAGGACAAATGGATTCCAAGCAATAAATACTATTCACGCATTATTTAATACGAGTGTTAATCACTCATATAAAGGAGTAAATCAATTATTTCAAATGTTAATAATGTTTCATTCAACTTTTTTTAACTAAATCTGTTTGTAAATGTGAAAGTCTTAGGAGAAATGGATTCCAAGCTGAAAATACTATTCCACCATTATTTAATGAGAGTGTGAAACCCTCATATAAAAGAGTAAATCAATTATTTCAAATGATAATAATCGTTCATTCAAGTTTTTTTAACTAAATCTGTTTGTAAATGTGAAAGTCTTAGGAGAAATGGATTCCAAGCTGAAAATACTATTCCACCATTATTTAATGAGAGTGTGAAACCCTCATATAAAAGAGTAAATCAATTATTTCAAATGTTAATAATCGTTCATTCAAGTTTTTTTTAACTAAATCTGTTTGTAAATGTGAAAGTCTAAGGAGAAATGGATTCCAAGCTGAAAATACTATTCCACCATTATTTAATGAGAGTGTGGAACCCTCATATAAAAGAGTAAATCAATTATTTCAAATGTTAATCATGGTTCATTCAAGTTTTTTAACTAAATCTATTTGTAAAAGTGAAAGTCTAAGGAGAAATGGATTCCAAGCTGAAAATACTATTCCACCATTATTTAATGAGAGTGTGAAACCCTAATATAAAAGAGTAAATCAATTATTTCAAATGTTAATAATCGTTCATTCAAGTTTTTTTAACTAAATCTGTTTGTAAATGTGAAAGTCTAAAGAGAAATGGATTCCAAGCTGAAAATACTATTCCACCATTATTTAATGAGAGTGTGAAACCCTCATATAAAGCAGTAAATCAATTATTTCAAATGTTAATCATGGTTCATTCAAGTTTTTTTAACTAAATCTGTTTGTAAATGTGAAAGTCTTAGGAGAAATGGATTCCAAGCTGAAAATACTATTCCACCATTATTTAATGAGAGTGTGAAACCCTAATATAAAAGAGTAAATCAATTATTTCAAATGTTAATAATCGTTCATTCAAGTTTTTTTAACTAAATCTGTTTGTAAATGTGAAAGTCTAAAGAGAAATAGATTCCAAGCTGAAAATACTATTCCACCATTATTTAATGAGAGTGTGAAACCCTCATATAAAGCAGTAAATCAATTATTTCAAATGTTAATCATGGTTCATTCAAGTTTTTTTAACTAAATCTGTTTGTAAATGTGAAAGTCTTAGGAGAAATGGATTCCAAGGTGAAAATACTATTCCACCATTATTTAATGAGAGTGTGAAACCCTCATATAAAAGAGTAAATCAATTATTTCAAATGTTAATAATGTTTCATTCAAGTTTTTTAACTAAATATGTTTGTAAATTGAAAGACTTATTACAAATGGATTCCAAGCCATAAATACTATTCCAGCATTATTTAATACGACTGTGAATCACTCATATAAAGGAGTAAATCAATTATTTCAAATATTAATAATGTTTCATTCAAGTTTTTTAACTAAATATGTTTGTAAATTGAAAGACTTAGGACAAATAGATTCCAAGCAATAAATATTGCTCCAGCATTATTTAATACGAGTGTGAATCACTCATATAAAGGAATAAATCTATTATTTCAAATGTTAATAATCTTTCATTCAAGTTTTTTAACTAAATATGTTTGTAAATTGAAAGACTTAGGACAAATGGATTCCAAGCAATAAATACTATTCCAGCATTATTTAATACGAGTGTGAATCACTCATATAAAGGAGTAAATCAATTATTTCAAGTGTTAATAATGTTTCATTCAAGTTTTTTAACTAAATATGTTTGTAAATTGAAAGACTTAGGACAAATGGATTCCAAGCTATAAATATTGCTCCAGCATTATTTAATACAAGTGTGAATCACTCATATAAAGGAATAAATCAATTATTTCAAATGTTAATAATGTTTCATTCAAGTGTTTTAACTAAATATGTTTGTAAATTGAAAGACTTAGGACTAATGGATTCTAAGCAATAAATACTATTTAAGTATTATTTAATACGAGTGTCAATCACTCATATAAAGGAATAAATCAATTATTTCAAATGTTAATAATGTTTCATTCAAGTTTTTTAAATAAATATGTTTATAAATTGAAAGACTTAGGACAAATGGATTCCAAGCATTAAATACTATTCAAGCATTATTTAATACGAGTGTTAATCACTCATATAAAGTAGTAAATCAAGTATTTCAAATGTTAATAATGTTTCATTCAAGTTTTTTAACTAAATATGTTTGTAAATTGAAAGACTTAGGACAAATGGATTCCAAGCAATAAATACTATTCACGCATTATTTAATACGAGTGTTAATCACTCATATAAAGGAGTAAATCAATTATTTCAAATGTTAATAATGTTTCATTCAACTTTTTTTAACTAAATCTGTTTGTAAATGTGAAAGTCTTAGGAGAAATGGATTCCAAGCTGAAAATACTATTCCACCATTATTTAATGAGAGTGTGAAACCCTCATATAAAAGAGTAAATCAATTATTTCAAATGATAATAATCGTTCATTCAAGTTTTTTTAACTAAATCTGTTTGTAAATGTAAAAGTCTTAGGAGAAATGGATTCCAAGCTGAAAATACTATTCCACCATTATTTAATGAGAGTGTGAAACCCTCATATAAAAGAGTAAATCAATTATTTCAAATGTTAATAATCGTTCATTCAAGTTTTTTTAACTAAGTCTGTTTGTAAATGTGAAAGTGTTAGGAGAAATGGATTCCAAGCTGAAAATACTATTCCACCATTATTTAATGAGAGTGTGGAACCCTCATATAAAAGAGTAAATCAATTATTTCAAATGTTAATCATGGTTCATTCAAGTTTTTTAACTAAATCTATTTGTAAAAGTGAAAGTCTAAGGAGAAATGGATTCCAAGGTGAAAATACTATTCCACCATTATTTAATGAGAGTGTGAAACCCTCATATAAAAGAGTAAATCAATTGTTTCAAATGTTAATAATCGTTCATTCAAGTTTTTTTAACTAAATCTGTTTGTAAATGTGAAAGTCTTAGGAGAAATGGATTCCAAGCTGAAAATACTATTCCACCATTATTTAATGAGAGTGTGAAACCCTCATATAAATGAGTAAATCAATTATTTCAAATGTTAATAATGGTTCATTCAAGTTTTTTTAACTAAATCTTTTTGTAAAAGTGAAAGTCCTAGGAGAAATGGATTCCAAGCTGAAAATACTATTCCACCATTATTTAATGAGAATGTGAAACCCTCATATAAAGGAGTAAATCAATTATTTCAAATGTTAATAATCGTTCATTCAAGTTTTTTAACTAAATCTGTTTGTAAATTGAAAGACTTAGTACAAATGGATTCCAAGCCATAAATACTATTCCAGCATTATTTAATACGAGTGTGAATCACTCATATAAAGGAGTAAATCAATTATTTCAAATATTAATAATGTTTCATTCAAGTTTTTTAACTAAATATGTTTGTAAATTGAAAGACTTAGGACAAATGGATTCCAAGCAATAAATATTGCTCCAGCATTATTTAATACAAGTGTGAATCACTCATATAAAGGAATAAATCAATTATTTCAAATGTTAATAATGTTTCATTCAAGTTTTTTAACTAAATATGTTTATAAATTGAAAGACTTAGGACTAATGGATTCTAAGCAACAAATACTATTTGAGTATTATTTAATACGAGTGTCAATCACTCATATAAAGGAGTAAATCAATTATTTCAAATGTTAATAATGTTCATTCAAGTTTTTTAACTAAATATGTTTGTAAATTGAAAGACTTAGGAGAAATGGATTCCAAGCAATAAATACTATTCACGCATTATTTAATACGAGTGTTAATCACTCATATAAAGGAGTAAATCAATTATTTCAAATGTTAATAATGTTTCATTCAACTTTTTTTAACTAAATCTGTTTGTAAATGTGAAAGTCTTAGGAGAAATGGATTCCAAGCTGAAAATACTATTCCACCATTATTTAATGAGAGTGTGAAACCCTCATATAAAAGAGTAAATCAATTATTTCAAATGATAATAATCGTTCATTCAAGTTTTTTTAACTAAATCTGTTTGTAAATGTAAAAGTCTTAGGAGAAATGGATTCCAAGCTGAAAATACTATTCCACCATTATTTAATGAGAGTGTGAAACCCTCATATAAAAGAGTAAATCAATTATTTCAAATGTTAATAATCGTTCATTCAAGTTTTTTTAACTAAGTCTGTTTGTAAATGTGAAAGTGTTAGGAGAAATGGATTCCAAGCTGAAAATACTATTCCACCATTATTTAATGAGAGTGTGGAACCCTCATATAAAAGAGTAAATCAATTATTTCAAATGTTAATCATGGTTCATTCAAGTTTTTTAACTAAATCTATTTGTAAAAGTGAAAGTCTAAGGAGAAATGGATTCCAAGGTGAAAATACTATTCCACCATTATTTAATGAGAGTGTGAAACCCTCATATAAAAGAGTAAATCAATTGTTTCAAATGTTAATAATCGTTCATTCAAGTTTTTTTAACTAAATCTGTTTGTAAATGTGAAAGTCTTAGGAGAAATGGATTCCAAGCTGAAAATACTATTCCACCATTATTTAATGAGAGTGTGAAACCCTCATATAAATGAGTAAATCAATTATTTCAAATGTTAATAATGGTTCATTCAAGTTTTTTTAACTAAATCTTTTTGTAAAAGTGATAGTCCTAGGAGAAATGGATTCCAAGCTGAAAATACTATTCCACCATTATTTAATGAGAATGTGAAACCCTCATATAAAGGAGTAAATCAATTATTTCAAATGTTAATAATCGTTCATTCAAGTTTTTTAACTAAATCTGTTTGTAAATTGAAAGACTTAGTACAAATGGATTCCAAGCCATAAATACTATTCCAGCATTATTTAATACGAGTGTGAATCACTCATATAAAGGAGTAAATCAATTATTTCAAATATTAATAATGTTTCATTCAAGTTTTTTAACTAAATATGTTTGTAAATTGAAAGACTTAGGACAAATGGATTCCAAGCAATAAATATTGCTCCAGCATTATTTAATACAAGTGTGAATCACTCATATAAAGGAATAAATCAATTATTTCAAATGTTAATAATGTTTCATTCAAGTTTTTTAACTAAATATGTTTATAAATTGAAAGACTTAGGACTAATGGATTCTAAGCAACAAATACTATTTGAGTATTATTTAATACGAGTGTCAATCACTCATATAAAAGAGTAAATCAATTATTTCAAATGTTAATAATGTTCATTCAAGTTTTTTAACTAAATATGTTTGTAAATTGAAAGACTTAGGAGAAATGGATTCCAAGCAATAAATACTATTCACGCATTATTTAATACGAGTGTTAATCACTCATATAAAGGAGTAAATCAATTATTTCAAATGTTAATAATGTTTCATTCAACTTTTTTTAACTAAATCTGTTTGTAAATGTGAAAGTCTTAGGAGAAATGGATTCCAAGCTGAAAATACTATTCCACCATTATTTAATGAGAGTGTGAAACCCTCATATAAAAGAGTAAATCAATTATTTCAAATGATAATAATCGTTCATTCAAGTTTTTTTAACTAAATCTGTTTGTAAATGTGAAAGTCTTAGGAGAAATGGATTCCAAGCTGAAAATACTATTCCACCATTATTTAATGAGAGTGTGAAACCCTCATATAAAAGAGTAAATCAATTATTTCAAATGTTAATAATCGTTCATTCAAGTTTTTTTTAACTAAATCTGTTTGTAAATGTGAAAGTCTTAAGAGAAATGGATTCCAAGCTGAAAATACTATTCCACCATTATTTAATGAGAGTGTGGAACCCTCATATAAAAGAGTAAATCAATTATTTCAAATGTTAATCATGGTTCATTCAAGTTTTTTAACTAAATCTATTTGTAAAAGTGAAAGTCTAAGGAGAAATGGATTCCAAGCTGAAAATACTATTCCACCATTATTTAATGAGAGTGTGAAACCCTAATATAAAAGAGTAAATCAATTATTTCAAATGTTAATAATCGTTCATTCAAGTTTTTTTAACTAAATCTGTTTGTAAATGTGAAAGTCTTAGGAGAAATGGATACAAGCTGAAAATACTATTCCACCATTATTTAATGAGAGTGTGAAACCCTCATATAAAAGAGTAAATCAATTATTTCAAATGTTAATAATCGTTCATTCAAGTTTTTTAACTAAATCTGTTTGTAAATTGAAAGACTTAGTACAAATGGATTCCAAGCCATAAATACTATTCCAGCATTATTTAATACGAGTGTGAATCACTCATATAAAGGAGTAAATCAATTATTTCAAATATTAATAATGTTTCATTCAAGTTTTTTAACTAAATATGTTTGTAAATTGAAAGACTTAGGACAAATGGATTCCAAGCAATAAATATTGCTCCAGCATTATTTAATACAAGTGTGAATCACTCATATAAAGGAATAAATCAATTATTTCAAATGTTAATAATGTTTCATTCAAGTTTTTTAACTAAATATGTTTATAAATTGAAAGACTTAGGACTAATGGATTCTAAGCAATAAATACTATTTGAGTATTATTTAATACGAGTGTCAATCACTCATATAAAGGAGTAAATCAATTATTTCAAATGTTAATAATGTTCATTCAAGTTTTTTAACTAAATATGTTTGTAAATTGAAAGACTTAGGACAAATGGATTCCAAGCAATAAATACTATTCACGCATTATTTAATACGAGTGTTAATCACTCATATAAAGGAGTAAATCAATTATTTCAAATGTTAATAATGTTTCATTCAACTTTTTTTAACTAAATCTGTTTGTAAATGTGAAAGTCTTAGGAGAAATTGATTCCAAGCTGAAAATACTATTCCACCATTATTTAATGAGAGTGTGAAACCCTCATATAAAAGAGTAAATCAATTATTTCAAATGATAATAATCGTTCATTCAAGTTTTTTTAACTAAATCTGTTTGTAAATGTGAAAGTCTTAGGAGAAATGGATTCCAAGCTGAAAATACTATTCCACCATTATTTAATGAGAGTGTGAAACCCTCATATAAAAGAGTAAATCAATTATTTCAAATGTTAATAATCGTTCATTCAAGTTTTTTTTAACTAAATCTGTTTGTAAATGTGAAAGTCTTAAGAGAAATGGATTCCAAGCTGAAAATACTATTCCACCATTATTTAATGAGAGTGTGGAACCCTCATATAAAAGAATAAATCAATTATTTCAAATGTTAATCATGGTTCATTCAAGTTTTTTAACTAAATCTATTTGTAAAAGTGAAAGTCTAAGGAGAAATGGATTCCAAGCTGAAAATACTATTCCACCATTATTTAATGAGAGTGTGAAACCCTAATATAAAAGAGTAAATCAATTATTTCAAATGTTAATAATCGTTCATTCAAGTTTTTTTAACTAAATCTGTTTGTAAATGTGAAAGTCTTAGGAGAAATGGATTCCAAGCTGAAAATACTATTCCACCATTATTTAATGAGAGTGTGAAACCCTCATATAAAAGAGTAAATCAATTATTTCAAATGTTAATAATCGTTCATTCAAGTTTTTTAACTAAATCTGTTTGTAAATTGAAAGACTTAGTACAAATGGATTCCAAGCCATAAATACTATTCCAGCATTATTTAATACGAGTGTGAATCACTCATATAAAGGAGTAAATCAATTATTTCAAATATTAATAATGTTTCATTCAAGTTTTTTAACTAAATATGTTTGTAAATTGAAAGACTTAGGACAAATGGATTCCAAGCAATAAATATTGCTCCAACATTATTTAATACAAGTGTGAATCACTCATATAAAGGAATAAATCAATTATTTCAAATGTTAATAATGTTTCATTCAAGTGTTTTAACTAAATATGTTTGTAAATTGAAAGACTTAGGACTAATGGATTCTAAGCAATAAATACTATTTAAGTATTATTTAATACGAGTGTCAATCACTCATATAAAGGAGTAAATCAATTATTTCAAATGTTAATAATGTTTCATTCAAGTTTTTTAAATAAATATGTTTATAAATTGAAAGACTTAGGACAAATGGATTCCAAGCAATAAATACTATTCCAGCATTATTTAATACGAGTGTTAATCACTCATATAAAGGAGTAAATCAAGTATTTCAAATGTTAATAATGTTTCATTCAAGTTTTTTAACTAAATATGTTTGTAAATTGAAAGACTTAGGACAAATGGATTCCAAGCAATAAATACTATTCACGCATTATTTAATACGAGTGTTAATCACTCATATAAAGGAGTAAATCAATTATTTCAAATGTTAATAATGTTTCATTCAACTTTTTTTAACTAAATCTGTTTGTAAATGTGAAAGTCTTAGGAGAAATGGATTCCAAGCTGAAAATACTATTCCACCATTATTTAATGAGAGTGTGAAACCCTCATATAAAAGAGTAAATCAATTATTTCAAATGATAATAATCGTTCATTCAAGTTTTTTTAACTAAATCTGTTTGTAAATGTGAAAGTCTTAGGAGAAATGGATTCCAAGCTGAAAATACTATTCCACCATTATTTAATGAGAGTGTGAAACCCTCATATAAAAGAGTAAATCAATTATTTCAAATGTTAATAATCGTTCATTCAAGTTTTTTTTAACTAAATCTGTTTGTAAATGTGAAAGTGTTAGGAGAAATGGATTCCAAGCTGAAAATACTATTCCACCATTATTTGATGAGAGTGTGGAACCCTCATATAAAAGAGTAAATCAATTATTTCAAATGTTAATCATGGTTCATTCAAGTTTTTTAACTAAATCTATTTGTAAAAGTGAAAGTCTAAGGAGAAATGGATTCCAAGGTGAAAATACTATTCCACCATTATTTAATGAGAGTGTGAAACCCTCATATAAAAGAGTAAATCAATTATTTCAAATGTTAATAATCGTTCATTCAAGTTTTTTTAACTAAATCTGTTTGTAAATGTGAAAGTCTTAGGAGAAATGGATTCCAAGCTGAAAATACTATTCCACCATTATTTAATGAGAGTGTGAAACCCTCATATAAATGAGTAAATCAATTATTTCAAATGTTAATAATGGTTCATTCAAGTTTTTTCAACTAAATCTTTTTGTAAAAGTGAAAGTCCTAGGAGAAATGGATTCCAAGCTGAAAATACTATTCCACCATTATTTAATGAGAATGTGAAACCCTCATATAAAGGAGTAAATCAATTATTTCAAATGTTAATAATCGTTCATTCAAGTTTTTTAACTAAATCTGTTTGTAAATTGAAAGACTTAGTACAAATGGATTCCAAGCCATAAATACTATTCCAGCATTATTTAATACGAGTGTGAATCACTCATATAAAGGAGTAAATCAATTATTTCAAATATTAATAATGTTCATTCAAGTTTTTTAACTAAATATGTTTGTAAATTGAAAGACTTACGACAAATGGATTCCAAGCAATAAATATTGCTCCAGCATTATTTAATACAAGTGTGAATCACTCATATAAAGGAATAAATCAATTATTTCAAATGTTAATAATGTTTCATTCAAGTTTTTTAACTAAATATGTTTATAAATTGAAAGACTTAGGACTAATGGATTCTAAGCAATAAATACTATTTGAGTATTATTTAATACGAGTGTCAATCACTCATATAAAGGAGTAAATCAATTATTTCAAATGTTAATAATGTTCATTCAAGTTTTTTAACTAAATATGTTTGTAAATTGAAAGACTTAGGACAAATGGATTCCAAGCAATAAATACTATTCACGCATTATTTAATACGAGTGTTAATCACTCATATAAAGGAGTAAATCAATTATTTCAAATGTTAATAATGTTTCATTCAACTTTTTTTAACTAAATCTGTTTGTAAATGTGAAAGTCTTAGGAGAAATGGATTCCAAGCTGAAAATACTATTCCACCATTATTTAATGAGAGTGTGAAACCCTCATATAAAAGAGTAAATCAATTATTTCAAATGATAATAATCGTTCATTCAAGTTTTTTTAACTAAATCTGTTTGTAAATGTGAAAGTCTTAGGAGAAATGGATTCCAAGCTGAAAATACTATTCCACCATTATTTAATGAGAGTGTGAAACCCTCATATAAAAGAGTAAATCAATTATTTCAAATGTTAATAATCGTTCATTCAAGTTTTTTTTAACTAAATCTGTTTGTAAATGTGAAAGTCTTAAGAGAAATGGATTCCAAGCTGAAAATACTATTCCACCATTATTTAATGAGAGTGTGGAACCCTCATATAAAAGAGTAAATCAATTATTTCAAATGTTAATCATGGTTCATTCAAGTTTTTTAACTAAATCTATTTGTAAAAGTGAAAGTCTAAGGAGAAATGGATTCCAAGCTGAAAATACTATTCCACCATTATTTAATGAGAGTGTGAAACCCTAATATAAAAGAGTAAATCAATTATTTCAAATGTTAATAATCGTTCATTCAAGTTTTTTTAACTAAATCTGTTTGTAAATGTGAAAGTCTTAGGAGAAATGGATTCCAAGCTGAAAATACTATTCCACCATTATTTAATGAGAGTGTGAAACCCTCATATAAAAGAGTAAATCAATTATTTCAAATGTTAATAATCGTTCATTCAAGTTTTTTAACTAAATCTGTTTGTAAATTGAAAGACTTAGTACAAATGGATTCCAAGCCATAAATACTATTCCAGCATTATTTAATACGAGTGTGAATCACTCATATAAAGGAGTAAATCAATTATTTCAAATATTAATAATGTTTCATTCAAGTTTTTTAACTAAATATGTTTGTAAATTGAAAGACTTAGGACAAATGGATTCCAAGCAATAAATATTGCTCCAACATTATTTAATACAAGTGTGAATCACTCATATAAAGGAATAAATCAATTATTTCAAATGTTAATAATGTTTCATTCAAGTGTTTTAACTAAATATGTTTGTAAATTGAAAGACTTAGGACTAATGGATTCTAAGCAATAAATACTTTTTAAGTATTATTTAATACGAGTGTCAATCACTCATATAAAGGAGTAAATCAATTATTTCAAATGTTAATAATGTTTCATTCAAGTTTTTTAAATAAATATGTTTATAAATTGAAAGACTTAGGACAAATGGATTCCAAGCAATAAATACTATTCAAGCATTATTTAATACGAGTGTTAATCACTCATATAAAGGAGTAAATCAAGTATTTCAAATGTTAATAATGTTTCATTTAAGTTTTTTAACTAAATATGTTTGTAAATTGGAAGACTTAGGACAAATGGATTCCAAGCAATAAATACTATTCACGCATTATTTAATACGAGTGTTAATCACTCATATAAAGGAGTAAATCAATTATTTCAAATGTTAATAATGTTTCATTCAACTTTTTTTAACTAAATCTGTTTGTAAATGTGAAAGTCTTAGGAGAAATGGATTCCAAGCTGAAAATACTATTCCACCATTATTTAATGAGAGTGTGAAACCCTCATATAAAAGAGTAAATCAATTATTTCAAATGATAATAATCGTTCATTCAAGTTTTTTTAACTAAATCTGTTTGTAAATGTGAAAGTCTTAGGAGAAATGGATTCCAAGCTGAAAATACTATTCCAACATTATTTAATGAGAGTGTGAAACCCTCATATAAAAGAGTAAATCAATTATTTCAAATGTTAATAATCGTTCATTCAAGTTTTTTTTAACTAAATCTGTTTGTAAATGTGAAAGTGTTAGGAGAAATGGATTCCAAGCTGAAAATACTATTCCACCATTATTTAATGAGAGTGTGGAACCCTCATATAAAAGAGTAAATCAATTATTTCAAATGTTAATCATGGTTCATTCAAGTTTTTTAACTAAATCTATTTGTAAAAGTGAAAGTCTAAGGAGAAATGGATTCCAAGGTGAAAATACTATTCCACCATTATTTAATGAGAGTGTGAAACCCTCATATAAAAGAGTAAATCAATTATTTCAAATGTTAATAATCGTTCATTCAAGTTTTTTTAACTAAATCTGTTTGTAAATGTGAAAGTCTTAGGAGAAATGGATTCCAAGCTGAAAATACTATTCCACCATTATTTAATGAGAGTGTGAAACCCTCATATAAATGAGTAAATCAATTATTTCAAATGTTAATAATGGTTCATTCAAGTTTTTTTAACTAAATCTTTTTGTAAAAGTGAAAGTCCTAGGAGAAATGGATTCCAAGCTGAAAATACTATTCCACCATTATTTAATGAGAATGTGAAACCCTCATATAAAGGAGTAAATCAATTATTTCAAATGTTAATAATCGTTCATTCAAGTTTTTTAACTAAATCTGTTTGTAAATTGAAAGACTTAGTACAAATGGATTCCAAGCCATAAATACTATTCCAGCATTATTTAATACGAGTGTGAATCACTCATATAAAGGAGTAAATCAATTATTTCAAATATTAATAATGTTTCATTCAAGTTTTTTAACTAAATATGTTTGTAAATTGAAAGACTTACGACAAATGGATTCCAAGCAATAAATATTGCTCCAGCATTATTTAATACAAGTGTGAATCACTCATATAAAGGAATAAATCAATTATTTCAAATGTTAATAATGTTTCATTCAAGTTTTTTAACTAAATATGTTTATAAATTGAAAGACTTAGGACTAATGGATTCTAAGCAATAAATACTATTTGAGTATTATTTAATACGAGTGTCAATCACTCATATAAAGGAGTAAATCAATTATTTCAAATGTTAATAATGTTCATTCAAGTTTTTTAACTAAATATGTTTGTAAATTGAAAGACTTAGGACAAATGGATTCCAAGCAATAAATACTATTCACGCATTATTTAATACGAGTGTTAATCACTCATATAAAGGAGTAAATCAATTATTTCAAATGTTAATAATGTTTCATTCAACTTTTTTTAACTAAATCTGTTTGTAAATGTGAAAGTCTTAGGAGAAATGGATTCCAAGCTGAAAATACTATTCCACCATTATTTAATGAGAGTGTGAAACCCTCATATAAAAGAGTAAATCAATTATTTCAAATGATAATAATCGTTCATTCAAGTTTTTTTAACTAAATCTGTTTGTAAATGTGAAAGTGTTAGGAGAAATGGATTCGAAGCTGAAAATACTATTCCACCATTATTTAATGAGAGTGTGAAACCCTCATATAAAAGAGTAAATCAATTATTTCAAATGTTAATAATCGTTCATTCAAGTTTTTTTTAACTAAATCTGTTTGTAAATGTGAAAGTCTTAGGAGAAATGGATTCCAAGCTGAAAATACTATTCCACCATTATTTAATGAGAGTGTGGAACCCTCATATAAAAGAGTAAATCAATTATTTCAAATGTTAATCATGGTTCATTCAAGTTTTTTAACTAAATCTATTTGTAAAAGTGAAAGTCTAAGGAGAAATGGATTCCAAGCTGAAAATACTATTCCACCATTATTTAATGAGAGTGTGAAACCCTAATATAAAAGAGTAAATCAATTATTTCAAATGTTAATAATCGTTCATTCAAGTTTTTTTAACTAAATCTGTTTGTAAATGTGAAAGTCTTAGGAGAAATGGATTCCAAGCTGAAAATACTATTCCACCATTATTTAATGAGAGTGTGAAACCCTCATATAAATGAGTAAATCAATTATTTCAAATGTTAATAATGGTTCATTCAAGTTTTTTTAACTAAATCTTTTTGTAAAAGTGAAAGTCCTAGGAGAATTGGATTCCAAGTTGAAAATACTATTCCACCATTATTTAATGAGAATGTGAAACCCTCATATAAAGGAGTAAATCAATTATTTCAAATGTTAATAATCGTTCATTCAAGTTTTTTAACTAAATCTGTTTGTAAATGTGAAAGTCTAAAGAGAAATGGATTCCAAGCTGAAAATACTATTCCACCATTATTTAATGAGAGTGTGAAACCCTCATATAAAGCAGTAAATCAATTATTTCATATGTTAATCATGGTTCATTCAAGTTTTTTTAACTAAATCTGTTTGTAAATGTGAAAGTCTTAGGAGAAATGGATTCCAAGCTGAAAATACTATTCCACCATTATTTAATGAGAGTGTGAAACCCTCATATAAAAGAGTAAATCAATTATTTCAAATGTTAATAATGTTTCATTCAAGTTTTTTAACTAAATATGTTTGTAAATTGAAAGACTTATTACAAATGGATTCCAAGCCATAAATACTATTCCAGCATTATTTAATACGACTGTGAATCACTCATATAAAGGAGTAAATCAATTATTTCAAATATTAATAATGTTTCATTCAAGTTTTTTAACTAAATATGTTTGTAAATTGAAAGACTTAGGACAAATAGATTCCAAGCAATAAATATTGCTCCAGCATTATTTAATACGAGTGTGAATCACTCATATAAAGGAATAAATCTATTATTTCAAATGTTAATAATCTTTCATTCAAGTTTTTTAACTAAATATGTTTGTAAATTGAAAGACTTAGGACAAATGGATTCCAAGCAATAAATACTATTCCAGCATTATTTAATACGAGTGTGAATCACTCATATAAAGGAGTAAATCAATTATTTCAAGTGTTAATAATGTTTCATTCAAGTTTTTTAACTAAATATGTTTGTAAATTGAACGACTTAGGACAAATGGATTCCAAGCCATAAATACTATTCCAGCATTATTTAATACGAGTGTGAATCACTCATATAAAGGAGTAAATCAATTATTTCAAGTGTTAATAATGTTTCATTCAAGTTTTTTAACTAAATATGTTTGTAAATTGAAAGACTTACGACAAATGGATTCCAAACCATAAATACTATTCCAGCATTATTTAATATGTGTGTGAATCAATCATATAAAAGAGTAAATCAATTATTTCAAATGTTAATAATGTTTCATTCAAGTTTTTTAACTAAATATGTTTGTAAATTGAAAGACTTACGACAAATGGATTCCAAGCAATAAATACTATTCAAGCATTATTTAATACGAGTGTTAATCACTCATATAAAGGAGTAAATCAAATATTTCAAATGTTAATAATGTTTCATTCAAGTTTTTTAACTAAATATGTTTGTAAATTGAAAGACTTAGGACAAATGGATTCCAAGCAATAAATACTATTCAAGCATTATTTAATATGAGTGTGAATCACTCATATAAAGGAGTAAATCAATTATTTCAAATGTTAATAATGTTTCATTCAACTTTTTTTTCACTAAATCTGTTTGTAAATGTGAAAGTCTTAGGAGAAATGGATTCCAAGCTGAAAATACTATTCCACCATTATTTAATGAGAGTATGAATCCCTCATATAACGCAGTAAATCAATTATTTCAAATGTTAATCATGCTTCAGTCAAGTTTTTTTAACTAAATCTATTTGTAAAAGTGAAAGTCTAAGGAGAAATGGATTCCAAGCTGAAAATACTATTCCACCATTATTTAATGAGAGTGTGAAACCCTCATATAAAGGAGTAAATCAATTATTTCAAATGTTAATAATGGTTCATTCAAGTTTTTTTAACTAAATCTGTTTGTAAATGTGAAAGTCTTAGGAGAAATGGATTCCAAGCTGAAAATACTATTCCACCATTATTTAATGAGAGTGTGAAACCCTCATATAAAAGAGTAAATCAATTATTTCAAATGTTAATAATCGTTCATTCAAGTTTTTTTTAACTAAATCTGTTTGTAAATGTGAAAGTCTTAAGAGAAATGGATTCCAAGCTGAAAATACTATTCCACCATTATTTAATGAGAGTGTGGAACCCTCATATAAAAGAGTAAATCAATTATTTCAAATGTTAATCATGGTTCATTCAAGTTTTTTAACTAAATCTATTTGTAAAAGTGAAAGTCTAAGGAGAAATGGATTCCAAGCTGAAAATACTATTCCACCATTATTTAATGAGAGTGTGAAACCCTAATATAAAAGAGTAAATCAATTATTTCAAATGTTAATAATCGTTCATTCAAGTTTTTTTAACTAAATCTGTTTGTAAATGTGAAAGTCTTAGGAGAAATGGATTCCAAGCTGAAAATACTATTCCACCATTATTTAATGATAGTGTGAAACCCTCATATAAAAGAGTAAATCAATTATTTCAAATGTTAATAATCGTTCATTCAAGTTTTTTAACTAAATCTGTTTGTAAATTGAAAGACTTAGTACAAATGGATTCCAAGCCATAAATACTATTCCAGCATTATTTAATACGAGTGTGAATCACTCATATAAAGGAGTAAATCAATTATTTCAAATATTAATAATGTTTCATTCAAGTTTTTTAACTAAATATGTTTGTAAATTGAAAGACTTAGGACAAATGGATTCCAAGCAATAAATATTGCTCCAACATTATTTAATACAAGTGTGAATCACTCATATAAAGGAATAAATCAATTATTTCAAATGTTAATAATGTTTCATTCAAGTGTTTTAACTAAATATGTTTGTAAATTGAAAGACTTAGGACTAATGGATTCTAAGCAATAAATACTATTTAAGTATTATTTAATACGAGTGTCAATCACTCATATAAAGGAGTAAATCAATTATTTCAAATGTTAATAATGTTTCATTCAAGTTTTTTAAATAAATATGTTTATAAATTGAAAGACTTAGGACAAATGGATTCCAAGCAATAAATACTATTCAAGCATTATTTAATACGAGTGTTAATCACTCATATAAAGGAGTAAATCAAGTATTTCAAATGTTAATAATGTTTCATTCAAGTTTTTTAACTAAATATGTTTGTAAATTGAAAGACTTAGGACAAATGGATTCCAAGCAATAAATATTGCTCCAGCATTATTTAATACAAGTGTGAATCACTCATATAAAGGAATAAATCAATTATTTCAAATGTTAATAATGTTTCATTCAAGTTTTTTAACTAAATATGTTTATAAATTGAAAGACTTAGGACTAATGGATTCTAAGCAATAAATACTATTTGAGTATTATTTAATACGAGTGTCAATCACTCATATAAAGGAGTAAATCAATTATTTCAAATGTTAATAATGTTCATTCAAGTTTTTTAACTAAATATGTTTGTAAATTAAAAGACTTAGGACAAATGGATTCCAAGCAATAAATACTATTTACGCATTATTTAATACGAGTGTTAATCACTCATATAAAGGAGTAAATCAATTATTTCAAATGTTAATAATGTTTCATTCAACTTTTTTTAACTAAATCTGTTTGTAAATGTGAAAGTCTTAGGAGAAATGGATTCCAAGCTGAAAATACTATTCCACCATTATTTAATGAGAGTGTGAAACCCTCATATAAAAGAGTAAATCAATTATTTCAAATGATAATAATCGTTCATTCAAGTTTTTTTAACTAAATCTGTTTGTAAATGTGAAAGTCTTAGGAGAAATGGATTCCAAGCTGAAAATACTATTCCACCATTATTTAATGAGAGTGTGAAACCCTCATATAAAAGAGTAAATCAATTATTTCAAATGTTAATAATCGTTCATTCAAGTTTTTTTTAACTAAATCTGTTTGTAAATGTGAAAGTCTTAGGAGAAATGGATTCCAAGCTGAAAATACTATTCCACCATTATTTAATGAGAGTGTGGAACCCTCATATAAAAGAGTAAATCACTTATTTCAAATGTTAATCATGGTTCATTCAAGTTTTTTAACTAAATCTATTTGTAAAAGTGAAAGTCTAAGGAGAAATGGATTCCAAGCTGAAAATACTATTCCACCATTATTTAATGAGAGTGTGAAACCCTAATAAAAAGAGTAAATCAATTATTTCAAATGTTAATAATCGTTCATTCAAGTTTTTTTAACTAAATCTGTTTGTAAATGTGAAAGTCTTAGGAGAAATGGATTCCAAGCTGAAAATACTATTCCACCATTATTTAATGAGAGTGTGAAACCCTCATATAAATGAGTAAATCAATTATTTCAAATGTTAATAATGGTTCATTTAAGTTTTTTTAACTAAATCTTTTTGTAAAAGTGAAAGTCCTAGGAGAAATGGATTCCAAGTTGAAAATACTATTCCACCATTATTTAATGAGAATGTGAAACCCTCATATAAAGGAGTAAATCAATTATTTCAAATGTTAATAATCGTTCATTCAAGTTTTTTAACTAAATCTGTTTGTAAATGTGAAAGTCTAAAGAGAAATGGATTCCAAGCTGAAAATACTATTCCACCATTATTTAATGAGAGTGTGAAACCCTCATATAAAGCAGTAAATCAATTATTTCAAATGTTAATCATGGTTCATTCAAGTTTTTTTAACTAAATCTGTTTGTAAATGTGAAAGTCTTAGGAGAAATGGATTCCAAGCTGAAAATACTATTCCACCATTATTTAATGAGAGTGTGAAACCCTCATATAAAAGAGTAAATCAATTATTTCAAATGTTAATAATGTTTCATTCAATTTTTTTAACTAAATATGTTTGTAAATTGAAAGACTTATTACAAATGTATTCCAAGCCATAAATACTATTCCAGCATTATTTAATACGACTGTGAATCACTCATATAAAGGAGTAAATCAATTCTTTCAAATATTAATAATGTTTCATTCAAGTTTTTTAACTAAATATGTTTGTAAATTGAAAGACTTAGGACAAATAGATTCCAAGCAATAAATATTGCTCCAGCATTATTTAATACGAGTGTGAATCACTCATATAAAGGAATAAATCTATTATTTCAAATGTTAATAATCTTTCATTCAAGTTTTTTAACTAAATATGTTTGTAAATTGAAAGACTTAGGACAAATGGATTCCAAGCAATAAATACTATTCCAGCATTATTTAATACGAGTGTGAATCACTCATATAAAGGAGTAAATCAATTATTTCAAGTGTTAATAATGTTTCATTCAAGTTTTTTAACTAAATATGTTTGTAAATTGAAAGACTTACGACAAATGGATTCCAAACCATAAATACTATTCCAGCATTATTTAATATGTGTGTGAATCACTCATATAAAGGAGTAAATCAATTATTTCAAATGTTAATAATGTTTCATTCAAGTTTTTTAACTAAATATGTTTGTAAATTGAAAGACTTAGAACAAATGGATTCCAAGCCATAAATACTATTCAAGCATTATTTAATACGAGTGTGAATCACTCATATAAAGGAGTAAATCAATTATTTCAAGTGTTAATAATGTTTCATTCAAGTTTATTAACTAAATATGTTTGTAAATTGAAAGACTTAGGACAAATAGATTCCAAGCAATAAATATTGCTCCAGCATTATTTAATACGAGTGTGAATCACTCATATAAAGGAATAAATCTATTATTTCAAATGTTAATAATCTTTCATTCAAGTTTTTTAACTAAATATGTTTGTAAATTGAAAGACTTAGGACAAATGGATTCCAAGCAATAAATACTATTCCAGCATTATTTAATACGAGTGTGAATCACTCATATAAAGGAGTAAATCAATTATTTCAAGTGTTAATAATGTTTCATTCAAGTTTTTTAACTAAATATGTTTGTAAATTGAAAGACTTACGACAAATGGATTCCAAACCATAAATACTATTCCAGCATTATTTAATATGTGTGTGAATCACTCATATAAAGGAGTAAATCAATTATTTCAAATGTTAATAATGTTTCATTCAAGTTTTTTAACTAAATATGTTTGTAAATTGAAAGACTTAGAACAAATGGATTCCAAGCCATAAATACTATTCAAGCATTATTTAATACGAGTGTGAATCACTCATATAAAGGAGTAAATCAATTATTTCAAGTGTTAATAATGTTTCATTCAAGTTTTTTAACTAAATATGTTTGTAAATTGAAAGACTTAGGACAAATGGATTCCAAGCCATAAATACTATTCCAGCATTATTTAATACGAGTGTGAATCACTCATATAAAAGAGTAAATCAATTATTTCAAGTGTTAATAATGTTTCATTCAAGTTTTTTAACTAAATATGTTTGTAAATTGAAAGACTTACGACAAATGGATTCCAAACCATAAATACTATTCCAGCATTATTTAATATGTGTGTGAATCAATCATATAAAAGAGTAAATCAATTATTTCAAATGTTAATGATGTTTCATTCAAGTTTTTTAACTAAATATGTTTGTAAATTGAAAGACTTACGACAAATGGATTCCAAGCAATAAATACTATTCAAGCATTATTTAATACGAGTGTTAATCACTCATATAAAGGAGTAAATCAAATATTTCAAATGTTAATAATGTTTCATTCAAGTTTTTTAACTAAATATGTTTGTAAATTGAAAGACTTAGGACAAATGGATTCCAAGCAATAAATACTATTCAAGCATTATTTAATATGAGTGTGAATCACTCATATAAAGGAGTAAATCAATTATTTCAAATGTTAATAATGTTTCATTCAACTTTTTTTTCACTAAATCTGTTTGTAAATGTGAAAGTCTTAGGAGAAATGGATTCGAAGCTGAAAATACTATTCCACCATTATTTAATGAGAGTATGAATCCCTCATATAACGCAGTAAATCAATTATTTCAAATGTTAATCATGCTTCATTCAAGTTTTTTTAACTAAATCTATTTGTAAAAGTGAAAGTCTAAGGAGAAATGGATTCCAAGCTGAAAATACTATTCCACCATTATTTAATGAGAGTGTGAAACCCTCATATAAAAGAGTAAATCAATTATTTCAAATGATAATAATCGTTCATTCAAGTTTTTTTAACTAAATCTGTTTGTAAATGTGAAAGTCTTAGGAGAAATGGATTCCAAGCTGAAAATACTATTCCACCATTATTTAATGAGAGTGTGAAACCCTCATATAAAAGAGTAAATCAATTATTTCAAATGTTAATAATCGTTCATTCAAGTTTTTTTTAACTAAATCTGTTTGTAAATGTGAAAGTCTTAGGAGAAATGGATTCCAAGCTGAAAATACTATTCCACCATTATTTAATGAGAGTGTGGAACCCTCATATAAAAGAGTAAATCACTTATTTCAAATGTTAATCATGGTTCATTCAAGTTTTTTAACTAAATCTATTTGTAAAAGTGAAAGTCTAAGGAGAAATGGATTCCAAGCTGAAAATACTATTCCACCATTATTTAATGAGAGTGTGAAACCCTAATAAAAAGAGTAAATCAATTATTTCAAATGTTAATAATCGTTCATTCAAGTTTTTTTAACTAAATCTGTTTGTAAATGTGAAAGTCTTAGGAGAAATGGATTCCAAGCTGAAAATACTATTCCACCATTATTTAATGAGAGTGTGAAACCCTCATATAAATGAGTAAATCAATTATTTCAAATGTTAATAATGGTTCATTTAAGTTTTTTTAACTAAATCTTTTTGTAAAAGTGAAAGTCCTAGGAGAAATGGATTCCAAGTTGAAAATACTATTCCACCATTATTTAATGAGAATGTGAAACCCTCATATAAAGGAGTAAATCAATTATTTCAAATGTTAATAATCGTTCATTCAAGTTTTTTAACTAAATCTGTTTGTAAATGTGAAAGTCTAAAGAGAAATGGATTCCAAGCTGAAAATACTATTCCACCATTATTTAATGAGAGTGTGAAACCCTCATATAAAGCAGTAAATCAATTATTTCAAATGTTAATCATGGTTCATTCAAGTTTTTTTAACTAAATCTGTTTGTAAATGTGAAAGTCTTAGGAGAAATGGATTCCAAGCTGAAAATACTATTCCACCATTATTTAATGAGAGTGTGAAACCCTCATATAAAAGAGTAAATCAATTATTTCAAATGTTAATAATGTTTCATTCAATTTTTTTAACTAAATATGTTTGTAAATTGAAAGACTTATTACAAATGTATTCCAAGCCATAAATACTATTCCAGCATTATTTAATACGACTGTGAATCACTCATATAAAGGAGTAAATCAATTCTTTCAAATATTAATAATGTTTCATTCAAGTTTTTTAACTAAATATGTTTGTAAATTGAAAGACTTAGGACAAATAGATTCCAAGCAATAAATATTGCTCCAGCATTATTTAATACGAGTGTGAATCACTCATATAAAGGAATAAATCTATTATTTCAAATGTTAATAATCTTTCATTCAAGTTTTTTAACTAAATATGTTTGTAAATTGAAAGACTTAGGACAAATGGATTCCAAGCAATAAATACTATTCCAGCATTATTTAATACGAGTGTGAATCACTCATATAAAGGAGTAAATCAATTATTTCAAGTGTTAATAATGTTTCATTCAAGTTTTTTAACTAAATATGTTTGTAAATTGAAAGACTTACGACAAATGGATTCCAAACCATAAATACTATTCCAGCATTATTTAATATGTGTGTGAATCACTCATATAAAGGAGTAAATCAATTATTTCAAATGTTAATAATGTTTCATTCAAGTTTTTTAACTAAATATGTTTGTAAATTGAAAGACTTAGAACAAATGGATTCCAAGCCATAAATACTATTCAAGCATTATTTAATACGAGTGTGAATCACTCATATAAAGGAGTAAATCAATTATTTCAAGTGTTAATAATGTTTCATTCAAGTTTTTTAACTAAATATGTTTGTAAATTGAAAGACTTAGGACAAATAGATTCCAAGCAATAAATATTGCTCCAGCATTATTTAATACGAGTGTGAATCACTCATATAAAGGAATAAATCTATTATTTCAAATGTTAATAATCTTTCATTCAAGTTTTTTAACTAAATATGTTTGTAAATTGAAAGACTTAGGACAAATGGATTCCAAGCAATAAATACTATTCCAGCATTATTTAATACGAGTGTGAATCACTCATATAAAGGAGTAAATCAATTATTTCAAGTGTTAATAATGTTTCATTCAAGTTTTTTAACTAAATATGTTTGTAAATTGAAAGACTTACGACAAATGGATTCCAAACCATAAATACTATTCCAGCATTATTTAATATGTGTGTGAATCACTCATATAAAGGAGTAAATCAATTATTTCAAATGTTAATAATGTTTCATTCAAGTTTTTTAACTAAATATGTTTGTAAATTGAAAGACTTAGAACAAATGGATTCCAAGCCATAAATACTATTCAAGCATTATTTAATACGAGTGTGAATCACTCATATAAAGGAGTAAATCAATTATTTCAAGTGTTAATAATGTTTCATTCAAGTTTTTTAACTAAATATGTTTGTAAATTGAAAGACTTAGGACAAATGGATTCCAAGCCATAAATACTATTCCAGCATTATTTAATACGAGTGTGAATCACTCATATAAAAGAGTAAATCAATTATTTCAAGTGTTAATAATGTTTCATTCAAGTTTTTTAACTAAATATGTTTGTAAATTGAAAGACTTACGACAAATGGATTCCAAACCATAAATACTATTCCAGCATTATTTAATATGTGTGTGAATCAATCATATAAAAGAGTAAATCAATTATTTCAAATGTTAATGATGTTTCATTCAAGTTTTTTAACTAAATATGTTTGTAAATTGAAAGACTTACGACAAATGGATTCCAAGCAATAAATACTATTCAAGCATTATTTAATACGAGTGTTAATCACTCATATAAAGGAGTAAATCAAATATTTCAAATGTTAATAATGTTTCATTCAAGTTTTTTAACTAAATATGTTTGTAAATTGAAAGACTTAGGACAAATGGATTCCAAGCAATAAATACTATTCAAGCATTATTTAATATGAGTGTGAATCACTCATATAAAGGAGTAAATCAATTATTTCAAATGTTAATAATGTTTCATTCAACTTTTTTTTCACTAAATCTGTTTGTAAATGTGAAAGTCTTAGGAGAAATGGATTCGAAGCTGAAAATACTATTCCACCATTATTTAATGAGAGTATGAATCCCTCATATAACGCAGTAAATCAATTATTTCAAATGTTAATCATGCTTCATTCAAGTTTTTTTAACTAAATCTATTTGTAAAAGTGAAAGTCTAAGGAGAAATGGATTCCAAGCTGAAAATACTATTCCACCATTATTTAATGAGAGTGTGAAACCCTCATATAAAGGAGTAAATCAATTATTTCAAATGTTAATAATGGTTCATTCAAGTTTTTTTAACTAAATCTGTTTGTAAATGTGAAAGTCTTAGGAGAAATGGATTCCAAGCTGAAAATACTATTCCAGCATTATTTAATGAGAGTGTGAAACCCTCATATAAAGGAGTAAATCAATTATTTCAAATGTTAATAATGTTTCATTCAAGTTTTTTAACTAAATATGTTTGTAAATTGAAAGACTTAGGACAAATGGATTCCAAGCAATAAATACTATTCAAGCATTATTTAATATGAGGGTGAATCACTCATATAAAGGAGTAAATCAATTATTTCAAATGTTAATAATGTTTCATTCAACTTTTTTTTCACTAAATCTGTTTGTAAATGTGAAAGTCTTAGGAGAGATGGATTCCAAGCTGAAAATACTATTCCACCATTATTTAATGAGAGTATGAATCCCTCATATAACGCAGTAAATCAATTATTTCAAATGTTAATCATGCTTCATTCAAGTTTTTTTAACTAAATCTGTTTGTAAATGTGAAAGTCTTAGGAGAAATGGATTCCAAGCTGAAAATACTATTCCAGCATTATTTAATGAGAGTGTGAAACCATCAAAGAAAGGAGTAAATCAATTATTTCAAATGTTAATAATGGTTCATTCTAGTTTTTTTAACTAAATCTATTTGTAAAAGTGAAAGTCTACGGAGAAATGGATTCCAAGCTGAAAATACTATTCCACCATTATTTAATGAGAGTGTGAAACCCTCATATAAAGGAGTAAATCAATTATTTCAAATGTTAATAATGGTTCATTCAAGTTTTTTTAACTAAATCTGTTTGTAAATGTGAAAGTCTTAGGTGAGATGGATTCGAAGCTGAAAATACTATTCCACCATTATTTAATGAGAGTGTGAAACCCTCATATAAAGGAGTAAATCAATTATTTCAAATGTTAATAATGGTTCATTCAAGTTTTTTTAACTAAATCTGTTTGTAAATGTGAAAGTCTTAGGAGAAATGGATTCCAAGCTGAAAATACTATTCCACCATTATTTAATGAGAGTGTGAAACCCTCATATAAAGGAGTAAATCAATTATTTCAAATGTTAATAATGGTTCATTCAAGTTTTTTTAACTAAATCTATTTGTAAAAGTGAAAGTCTACGGAGAAATGGATTCCAAGCTGAAAATACTATTCCACCATTATTTAATGAGAGTATGAAACCCTCATATAAAGGAGTAAATCAATTATTTCAAATGTTAATAATGGTTCATTCTAGTTTTTTTAAGTAAATCTATTTGTAAAAGTGAAAGTCTACGGAGAAATGGATTCGAAGCTGAAAATACTATTCCACCATTATTTAATGAGAGTGTGAAACCCTCATATAAAGGAGTAAATCAATTATTTCAAATGTTAATAATGGTTCATTCAAGTTTTTTTAACTAAATCTGTTTGTAAATGTGAAAGTCTTAGGAGAAATCGATTCCAAGCTGAAAATACTATTCCACCATTATTTAATGAGAGTATGAATCCCTCATATAACGCAGTAAATCAATTATTTCATATGTTAATCATGCTTCATTCAAGTTTTTTTAACTAAATCTATTTGTAAAAGTGAAAGTCTAAGGAGAAATGTATTTGAAGCTGAAAATACTATTCCACCATTATTTAATGAGAGTGTGAAACCCTCATATAAAGGAGTAAATCAATTATTTCAAATGTTAATAATGGTTCATTCAAGTTTTTTTAACTAAATCTGTTTGTAAATGTGAAAGTCTTAGGAGAAATGGATTCCAAGCTGAAAATACTATTCCAGCATTATTTAATGAGAGTGTGAAACCCTCATATAAAGGAGTAAATCAATTATTTCAAATGTTAATAATAGTTCATTCAAGTTCTTTTAACTAAATCTGTTTGTAAATGTGAAAGTCTTAGGAGAGATGGATTCCAAGCTGAAAATACTATTCCACCATTATTTAATGAGAGTGTGAAACCCTCATATAAAGGAGTAAATCAATTATTTCAAATGTTAATAATGGTTCATTCAAGTTTTTTTAACTAAATCTATTTGTAAAAGTGAAAGTCTACGGAGAAATGGATTCCAAGCTGAAAATACTATTCCACCATTATTTAATGAGAGTATGAAACCCTCATATAAAGGAGTAAATCAATTATTTCAAATGTTAATAATGGTTCATTCTAGTTTTTTTAAGTAAATCTATTTGTAAAAGTGAAAGTCTACGGAGAAATGGATTCGAAGCTGAAAATACTATTCCACCATTATTTAATGAGAGTGTGAAACCCTCATATAAAGGAGTAAATCAATTATTTCAAATGTTAATAATGGTTCATTCAAGTTTTTTTAACTAAATCTGTTTGTAAATGTGAAAGTCTTAGGAGAAATCGATTCCAAGCTGAAAATACTATTCCACCATTATTTAATGAGAGTGTGAAACCCTCATATAAAGGAGTAAATCAATTATTTCAAATGTTAATAATGGTTCATTCTAGTTTTTTTAAGTAAATCTATTTGTAAAAGTGAAAGTCTACGGAGAAATGGATTCCAAGCTGAAAATACTATTCCACCATTATTTAATGAGAGTGTGAAACCCTCATATAAAGGAGTAAATCAATTATTTCAAATGTTAATAATGGTTCATTCAAGTTTTTTTAACTAAATCTGTTTGTAAATGTGAAAGTCTTAGGAGAAATCGATTCCAAGCTGAAAATACTATTCCACCATTATTTAATGAGAGTATGAATCCCTCATATAACGCAGTAAATCAATTATTTCATATGTTAATCATGCTTCATTCAAGTTTTTTTAACTAAATCTATTTGTAAAAGTGAAAGTCTAAGGAGAAATGGATTTGAAGCTGAAAATACTATTCCACCATTATTTAATGAGAGTGTGAAACCCTCATATAAAGGAGTAAATCAATTATTTCAAATGTTAATAATGGTTCATTCAAGTTTTTTTAACTAAATCTGTTTGTAAATGTGAAAGTCTTAGGAGAAATGGATTCCAAGCTGAAAATACTATTCCAGCATTATTTAATGAGAGTGTGAAACCCTCATATAAAGGAGTAAATCAATTATTTCAAATGTTAATAATAGTTCATTCAAGTTCTTTTAACTAAATCTGTTTGTAAATGTGAAAGTCTTAGGAGAGATGGATTCCAAGCTGAAAATACTATTCCACCATTATTTAATGAGAGTGTGAAACCCTCATATAAAGGAGTAAATCAATTATTTCAAATGTTAATAATGGTTCATTCAAGTTTTTTTAACTAAATCTGTTTGTAAATGTGAAAGACTTACGACAAATGGATTCCAATCTGAAAATACTATTCCAGCATTATTTAATGAGAGTGTGAAACCCTCATATAAAGGAGTAAATCAATTATTTCAAATGTTAATAATGGTTCATTCAAGTTTTTTTAACTAAATCTGTTTGTAAATGTGAAAGTCTTAGGAGAGATGGATTCGAAGCTGAAAATACTATTCCACCATTATTTAATGAGAGTGTGAAACCCTCATATAAAGGAGTAAATCAATTATTTCAAATGTTAATAATGGTTCATTCAAGTTTTTTTAACTAAATCTGTTTGTAAATGTGAAAGTCTTAGGAGAAATGGATTCCAAGCTGAAAATACTATTCCACCATTATTTAATGAGAGTGTGAAACCCTCATATAAAGGAGTAAATCAATTATTTCAAATGTTAATAATGGTTCATTCAAGTTTTTTTAACTAAATCTGTTTGTAAATGTGAAAGTCTTAGGAGAAATGGATTCCAAGCTGAAAATACTATTCCACCATTATTTAATGAGAGTATGAATCCCTCATATAACGCAGTAAATCAATTATTTCAAATGTTAATCATGCTTCTTTCAAGTTTTTTTAACTAAATCTGTTTGTAAATGTGAAAGTCTTAGGAGAAATGGATTCCAAGCTGAAAATACTATTCCAGCATTATTTAATGAGAGTGTGAAACCATCAAAGAAAGGAGTAAATCAATTATTTCAAATGTTAATAATGGTTCATTCTAGTTTTTTTAACTAAATCTATTTGTAAAAGTGAAAGTCTACGGAGAAATGGATTCCAAGCTGAAAATACTATTCCACCATTATTTAATGAGAGTGTGAAACCCTCATATAAAGGAGTAAATCAATTATTTCAAATGTTAATAATGGTTCATTCAAGTTTTTTTAACTAAATCTGTTTGTAAATGTGAAAGTCTTAGGAGAAATGGATTCCAAGCTGAAAATACTATTCCAGCATTATTTAATGAGAGTGTGAAACCCTCATATAAAGGAGTAAATCAATTATTTCAAATGTTAATAATAGTTCATTCAAGTTCTTTTAACTAAATCTGTTTGTAAATGTGAAAGTCTTAGGAGAGATGGATTCCAAGCTGAAAATACTATTCCACCATTATTTAATGAGAGTGTGAAACCCTCATATAAAGGAGTAAATCAATTATTTCAAATGTTAATAATGGTTCATTCAAGTTTTTTTAACTAAATCTGTTTGTAAATGTGAAAGACTTACGACAAATGGATTCCAATCTGAAAATACTATTCCACCATTATTTAATGAGAGTGTGAAACCCTCATATAAAGGAGTAAATCAATTATTTCAAATGTTAATAATGGTTCATTCAAGTTTTTTTAACTAAATCTGTTTGTAAATGTGAAAGTCTTAGGAGAGATGGATTCGAAGCTGAAAATACTATTCCACCATTATTTAATGTGAGTGTGAAACCCTCATATAAAGGAGTAAATCAATTATTTCAAATGTTAATAATGGTTCATTCAAGTTTTTTTAACTAAATCTGTTTGTAAATGTGAAAGTCTTAGGAGAAATGGATTCCAAGCTGAAAATACTATTCCACCATTATTTAATGAGAGTGTGAAACCCTCATATAAAGGAGTAAATCAATTATTTCAAATGTTAATAATGGTTCATTCAAGTTTTTTTAACTAAATCTGTTTGTAAATGTGAAAGTCTTAGGAGAAATGGATTCCAAGCTGAAAATACTATTCCACCATTATTTAATGAGAGTATGAATCCCTCATATAACGCAGTAAATCAATTATTTCAAATGTTAATCATGCTTCTTTCAAGTTTTTTTAACTAAATCTGTTTGTAAATGTGAAAGTCTTAGGAGAAATGGATTCCAAGCTGAAAATACTATTCCAGCATTATTTAATGAGAGTGTGAAACCATCAAAGAAAGGAGTAAATCAATTATTTCAAATGTTAATAATGGTTCATTCTAGTTTTTTTAACTAAATCTATTTGTAAAAGTGAAAGTCTACGGAGAAATGGATTCCAAGCTGAAAATACTATTCCACCATTATTTAATGAGAGTGTGAAACCCTCATATAAAGGAGTAAATCAATTATTTCAAATGTTAATAATGGTTCATTCAAGTTTTTTTAACTAAATCTGTTTGTAAATGTGAAAGTCTTAGGTGAGATGGATTCGAAGCTGAAAATACTATTCCACCATTATTTAATGAGAGTGTGAAACCCTCATATAAAGGAGTAAATCAATTATTTCAAATGTTAATAATGGTTCATTCAAGTTTTTTTAACTAAATCTATTTGTAAAAGTGAAAGTCTAAGGAGAAATGGATTCCAAGCTGAAAATACTATTCCACCATTATTTAATGAGAGTGTGAAACCCTCATATAAAGGAGTAAATCAATTATTTCAAATGTTAATAATGGTTCATTCAAGTTTTTTTAACTAAATCTGTTTGTAAATGTGAAAGTCTTAGGAGAAATGGATTCCAATCTGAAAATACTATTCCACCATTATTTAATGAGAGTGTGAAACCCTCATATAAAGGAGTAAATCAATTATTTCAAATGTTAATAATGGTTCATTCAAGTTTTTTTAACTAAATCTATTTGTAAAAGTGAAAGTCTAAGGAGAAATGGATTCGAAGCTGAAAATACTATTCCACCATTATTTAATGAGAGTGTGAAACCCTCATATAAAGGAGTAAATCAATTATTTCAAATGTTAATAATGGTTCATTCAATTTTTTTAACTAAATCTGTTTGTAAATGTGAAAGTCTTAGGAGAGATGGATTCCAAGCTGAAAATACTATTCCACCATTATTTAATGAGAGTGTGAAACCCTCATATAAAGGAGTAAATCAATTATTTCAAATGTTAATAATGGTTCATTCAAGTTTTTTTAACTAAATCTGTTTGTAAATGTGAAAGTCTTAGGAGAGATGGATTCCAAGCTGAAAATACTATTCCACCATTATTTAATGAGAGTATCAATCCCTCATATAACGCAGTAAATCAATTATTTCAAATGTTAATCATGCTTCACTCAAGTTTTTTTAACTAAATCTGTTTGTAAATGTGAAAGTCTTAGGCGAAATGGATTCCAAGCTGAAAATACTATTCCAGCATTATTTAATGAGAGTGTGAAACCATCAAAGAAAGGAGTAAATCAATTATTTCAAATGTTAATAATGGTTCATTCAAGTTTTTTTAACTAAATCTGTTTGTAAATGTGAAAGTCTTAGGAGAGATGGATTCCAAGCTGAAAATACTATTCCACCATTATTTAATGAGAGTGTGAAACCCTCATATAAAGGAATAAATCAATTATTTCAAATGTTAATAATGGTTCATTCAAGTTTTTTTAACTAAATCTGTTTGTAAATGTGAAAGTCTTAGGAGAGATGGATTCCAAGCTGAAAATACTATTCCACCATTATTTAATGAGAGTGTGAAACCCTCATATAAAGGAGTAAATCAATTATTTCAAATGTTAATAATGGTTCATTCAAGTTTTTTTAACTAAATCTGTTTGTAAATGTGAAAGTCTTAGGAGAAATGGATTCCAAGCTGAAAATACTATTCTACCATTATTTAATGAGAGTGTGAAACCCTCATATAAAGGAGTAAATCAATTATTTCAAATGTTAATAATGGTTCATTCAAGTTTTTTTAACTAAATCTGTTTGTAAATGTGAAAGTCTACGGAGAAATGTATTCCAAGTTGAAAATACTATTCCACCATTATTTAATGAGAGTGTGAAACCCTCATATAAAGGAGTAAATCAATTATTTCAAATGTTAATAATGGTTCATTCTAGTTTTTTTAACTAAATCTATTTGTAAAAGTGAAAGTCTACGGAGAAATGGATTCCAAGCTGAAAATACTATTCCACCATTATTTAATGAGAGTGTGAAACCCTCATATAAAGGAGTAAATCAATTATTTCAAATGTTAATAATGGTTCATTCAAGTTTTTTTAACTAAATCTGTTTGTACATGTGAAAGTCTTAGGAGAGATGGATTCGAAGCTGAAAATACTATTCCACCATTATTTAATGAGAGTGTGAAACCCTCATATCATGGAGTAAATCAATTATTTCAAATGTTAATAATGGTTCATTCAAGTTTTTTTAACTAAATCTGTTTGTAAATGTGAAAGTTTAAAGAGAAATGGATTCCAAGCTGAAAATACTATTCCACCATTATTTAATGAGAGTGTGAAACCCTCATATAAAGGAGTAAATCAATTATTTCAAATGTTAATAATGGTTCATTCAAGTTTTTTTAACTAAATCTATTTGTAAAAGTGAAAGTCTAAGGAGAAATGGATTCGAAGCTGAAAATACTATTCCACCATTATTTAATGAGAGTGTGAAACCCTCATATAAAGGAGTAAATCAATTATTTCAAATGTTAATAATGGTTCATTCAAGTTTTTTTAACTAAATCTGTTTGTAAATGTGAAAGTCTTAGGAGAAATGGATTCCAAGCTGAAAATACTATTCCACCATTATTTAATGAGAGTATGAATCCCTCATTTTACGCAGTAAATCAATTATTTCAAATGTTAATCATGCTTCATTCAAGTTTTTTTAACTAAATCTATTTGTAAAAGTGAAAGTCTAAGGAGAAATGGATTCGAAGCTGAAAATACTATTCCACCATTATTTAATGAGAGTGTGAAACCCTCATATAAAGGAGTAAATCAATTATTTCAAATGTTAATAATGGTTCATTCAAGTTTTTTTAACTAAATCTGTTTGTAAATGTGAAAGTCTTAGGAGAAATGGATTCCAAGCTGAAAATACTATTCCAGCATTATTTAATGAGAGTGTGAAACCCTCATATAAAGGAGTAAATCAATTATTTCAAATGTTAATAATGGTTCATTCAAGTTTTTTTAACTTAATCTGTTTGTAAATGTGAAAGTCTTAGGAGAAATGGATTCCAAGCTGAAAATACTATTCCACCATTATTTAATGAGAGTGTGAAACCCTCATATAAAGGAGTAAATCAATTATTTCAAATGTTAATAATGGTTCATTCAAGTTTTTTTTAACTAAATCTGTTTGTAAATGTGAAAGTCTTAGGAGAGATGGATTCCAAGCTGAAAATACTATTCCACCATTATTTAATGAGAGTATGAATCCCTCATATAACGCAGTAAATCAATTATTTCAAATGTTAATCATGCTTCATTCAAGTTTTTTTAACTAAATCTGTTTGTAAATGTGAAAGTCTTAGGAGAAATGGATTCCAAGCTGAAAATACTATTCCAGCATTATTTAATGAGAGTGTGAAACCATCAAAGAAAGGAGTAAATCAATTATTTCAAATGTTAATAATGGTTCATTCTAGTTTTTTTAACTAAATCTATTTGTAAAAGTGAAAGTCTACGGAGAAATGGATTCCAAGCTGAAAATACTATTCCACCATTATTTAATGAGAGTGTGAAACCCTCATATAAAGGAGTAAATCAATTATTTCAAATGTTAATAATGGTTCATTCAAGTTTTTTTAACTAAATCTGTTTGTAAATGTGAAAGTCTTAGGTGAGATGGATTCGAAGCTGAAAATACTATTCCACCATTATTTAATGAGAGTGTGAAACCCTCATATAAAGGAGTAAATCAATTATTTCAAATGTTAATAATGGTTCATTCAAGTTTTTTTAACTAAATCTGTTTGTAAATGTGAAAGTCTTAGGAGAAATGGATTCCAAGCTGAAAATACTATTCCACCATTATTTAATGAGAGTGTGAAACCCTCACATAAAGGAGTAAATCAATTATTTCAAATGTTAATAATGGTTCATTCAAGTTTTTTTAACTAAATCTATTTGTAAAAGTGAAAGTCTACGGAGAAATGGATTCCAAGCTGAAAATACTATTCCACCATTATTTAATGAGAGTATGAAACCCTCATATAAAGGAGTAAATCAATTATTTCAAATGTTAATAATGGTTCATTCTAGTTTTTTTAACTAAATCTATTTGTAAAAGTGAAAGTCTACGGAGAAATGTATTCCAAGCTGAAAATACTATTCCACCATTATTTAATGAGAGTGTGAATCCCTCATATAAAGGAGTAAATCAATTATTTCAAATGTTAATAATGGTTCATTCAACTTTTTTTTCACTAAATCTGTTTGTAAATGTGAAAGTCTTAGGAGAAATGGATTCCAAGCTGAAAATACTATTCCACCATTATTTAATGAGAGTATCAATCCCTCATATAACGCAGTAAATCAATTATTTCAAATGTTAATCATGCTTCATTCAAGTTTTTTTAACTAAATCTGTTTGTAAATGTGAAAGTCTTAGGCGAAATGGATTCCAAGCTGAAAATACTATTCCAGCATTATTTAATGAGAGTGTGAAACCATCAAAGAAAGGAGTAAATCAATTATTTCAAATGTTAATAATGGTTCATTCAAGTTTTTTTAACTAAATCTGTTTGTAAATGTGAAAGTCTTA
This sequence comes from Acanthosepion lycidas, assembly GCA_963932145.1. Classification (NCBI taxonomy): domain Eukaryota; kingdom Metazoa; phylum Mollusca; class Cephalopoda; order Sepiida; family Sepiidae; genus Acanthosepion; species Acanthosepion lycidas. The sequence continues at coordinate 11,429,313 of OZ010574.1, read as the reverse complement.
GGAGAGATGGATTCCAAGCTGAAAATACTATTCCACCATTATTTAATGAGAGTGTGAAACCCTCATATAAAGGAGTAAATCAATTATTTCAAATGTTAATAATGGTTCATTCAAGTTTTTTTAACTAAATCTGTTTGTAAATGTGAAAGTCTTAGGAGAAATGGATTCCAAGCTGAAAATACTATTCTACCATTATTTAATGAGAGTGTGAAACCCTCATATAAAGGAGTAAATCAATTATTTCAAATGTTAATAATGGTTCATTCAAGTTTTTTTAACTAAATCTGTTTGTAAATGTGAAAGTCTACGGAGAAATGTATTCCAAGTTGAAAATACTATTCCACCATTATTTAATGAGAGTGTGAAACCCTCATATAAAGGAGTAAATCAATTATTTCAAATGTTAATAATGGTTCATTCTAGTTTTTTTAACTAAATCTATTTGTAAAAGTGAAAGTCTACGGAGAAATGGATTCCAAGCTGAAAATACTATTCCACCATTATTTAATGAGAGTGTGAAACCCTCATATAAAGGAGTAAATCAATTATTTCAAATGTTAATAATGGTTCATTCAAGTTTTTTTAACTAAATCTGTTTGTACATGTGAAAGTCTTAGGAGAGATGGATTCGAAGCTGAAAATACTATTCCACCATTATTTAATGAGAGTGTGAAACCCTCATATAAAGGAGTAAATCAATTATTTGAAATGTTAATAATGGTTCATTCAAGTTTTTTTAACTAAATCTATTTGTAAAAGTGAAAGTCTAATGAGAAATGGATTCCAAGCTGAAAATACTATTCCACCATTATTTAATGAGAGTGTGAAACCCTCATATCATGGAGTAAATCAATTATTTCAAATGTTAATAATGGTTCATTCAAGTTTTTTTAACTAAATCTGTTTGTAAATGTGAAAGTTTAAAGAGAAATGGATTCCAAGCTGAAAATACTATTCCACCATTATTTAATGAGAGTGTGAAACCCTCATATAAAGGAGTAAATCAATTATTTCAAATGTTAATAATGGTTCATTCAAGTTTTTTTAACTAAATCTATTTGTAAAAGTGAAAGTCTAAGGAGAAATGGATTCGAAGCTGAAAATACTATTCCACCATTATTTAATGAGAGTGTGAAACCCTCATATAAAGGAGTAAATCAATTATTTCAAATGTTAATAATGGTTCATTCAAGTTTTTTTAACTAAATCTGTTTGTAAATGTGAAAGTCTTAGGAGAAATGGATTCCAAGCTGAAAATACTATTCCACCATTATTTAATGAGAGTATGAATCCCTCATTTTACGCAGTAAATCAATTATTTCAAATGTTAATCATGCTTCATTCAAGTTTTTTTAACTAAATCTATTTGTAAAAGTGAAAGTCTAAGGAGAAATGGATTCGAAGCTGAAAATACTATTCCACCATTATTTAATGAGAGTGTGAAACCCTCATATAAAGGAGTAAATCAATTATTTCAAATGTTAATAATGGTTCATTCAAGTTTTTTTAACTAAATCTGTTTGTAAATGTGAAAGTCTTAGGAGAAATGGATTCCAAGCTGAAAATACTATTCCAGCATTATTTAATGAGAGTGTGAAACCCTCATATAAAGGAGTAAATCAATTATTTCAAATGTTAATAATGGTTCATTCAAGTTTTTTTAACTTAATCTGTTTGTAAATGTGAAAGTCTTAGGAGAAATGGATTCCAAGCTGAAAATACTATTCCACCATTATTTAATGAGAGTGTGAAACCCTCATATAAAGGAGTAAATCAATTATTTCAAATGTTAATAATGGTTCATTCAAGTTTTTTTTAACTAAATCTGTTTGTAAATGTGAAAGTCTTAGGAGAGATGGATTCCAAGCTGAAAATACTATTCCACCATTATTTAATGAGAGTATGAATCCCTCATATAACGCAGTAAATCAATTATTTCAAATGTTAATCATGCTTCATTCAAGTTTTTTTAACTAAATCTGTTTGTAAATGTGAAAGTCTTAGGAGAAATGGATTCCAAGCTGAAAATACTATTCCAGCATTATTTAATGAGAGTGTGAAACCATCAAAGAAAGGAGTAAATCAATTATTTCAAATGTTAATAATGGTTTATTCTAGTTTTTTTAACTAAATCTATTTGTAAAAGTGAAAGTCTACGGAGAAATGGATTCCAAGCTGAAAATACTATTCCACCATTATTTAATGAGAGTGTGAAACCCTCATATAAAGGAGTAAATCAATTATTTCAAATGTTAATAATGGTTCATTCAAGTTTTTTTAACTAAATCTGTTTGTAAATGTGAAAGTCTTAGGTGAGATGGATTCGAAGCTGAAAATACTATTCCACCATTATTTAATGAGAGTGTGAAACCCTCATATAAAGGAGTAAATCAATTATTTCAAATGTTAATAATGGTTCATTCAAGTTTTTTTAACTAAATCTGTTTGTAAATGTGAAAGTCTTAGGAGAAATGGATTCAAAGCTGAAAATACTATTCCACCATTATTTAATGAGAGTGTGAAACCCTCATATAAAGGAGTAAATCAATTATTTCAAATGTTAATAATGGTTCATTCAAGTTTTTTTAACTAAATCTATTTGTAAAAGTGAAAGTCTACGGAGAAATGGATTCCAAGCTGAAAATACTATTCCACCATTATTTAATGAGAGTATGAAACCCTCATATAAAGGAGTAAATCAATTATTTCAAATGTTAATAATGGTTCATTCTAGTTTTTTTAACTAAATCTATTTGTAAAAGTGAAAGTCTACGGAGAAATGGATTCCAAGCTGAAAATACTATTCCACCATTATTTAATGAGAGTGTGAAACCCTCATATAAAGGAGTAAATCAATTATTTCAAATGTTAATAATGGTTCATTCAAGTTTTTTTAACTAAATCTGTTTGTAAATGTGAAAGTCTAAAGAGAAATGGATTCCAAGCTGAAAATACTATTCCACCATTATTTAATGAGAGTGTGAAACCCTCATATAAAGGAGTAAATCAATTATTTCAAATGTTAATAATGGTTCATTCAAGTTTTTTTAACTAAATCTATTTGTAAAAGTGCAAGTCTAAGGAGAAATGGATTCGAAGCTGAAAATACTATTCCACCATTATTTAATGAGAGTGTGAAACCCTCATATAAAGGAGTAAATCAATTATTTCAAATGTTAATAATGGTTCATTCAAGTTTTTTTAACTAAATCTGTTTGTAAATGTGAAAGTCTTAGGAGAAATGGATTCCAAGCTGAAAATACTATTCCACCATTATTTAATGAGAGTATGAATCCCTCATATAACGCAGTAAATCAATTATTTCAAATGTTAATCATGCTTCATTCAAGTTTTTTTAACTAAATCTATTTGTAAAAGTGAAAGTCTAAGGAGAAATGGATTCGAAGCTGAAAATACTATTCCACCATTATTTAATGAGAGTGTGAAACCCTCATATAAAGGAGTAAATCAATTATTTCAAATGTTAATAATGGTTCATTCAAGTTTTTTTAACTAAATCTGTTTGTAAATGTGAAAGTCTTAGGAGAAATGGATTCCAAGCTGAAAATACTATTCTAGCATTATTTAATGAGAGTGTGAAACCCTCATATAAAGGAGTAAATCAATTATTTCAAATGTTAATAATGGTTCATTCAAGTTTTTTTAACTAAATCTGTTTGTAAATGTGAAAGTCTTAGGAGAGATGGATTCCAAGCTGAAAATATTATTCCACCATTATTTAATGAGAGTGTGAAACCCTCATATAAAGGAGTAAATCAATTATTTCAAATGTTAATAATGGTTCATTCAAGTTTTTTTAACTAAATCTGTTTGTAAATGTGAAAGTCTTAGGAGAAATGGATTCCAAGCTGAAAATACTATTCCACCATTATTTAATGAGAGTGTGAAACCCTCATATAAAGGAGTAAATCAATTATTTCAAATGTTAATAATGGTTCATTCAAGTTTTTTTAACTAAATCTGTTTGTAAATGTGAAAGTCTTAGGAGAAATGGATTCCAAGCTGAAAATACTATTCCAGCATTATTTAATGAGAGTGTGAAACCCTCATATAAAAGAGTAAATCAATTATTTCAAATGTTAATAATGGTTCATTCAAGTTTTTTTAACTTAATCTGTTTGTAAATGTGAAAGTCTTAGGAGAAATGGATTCCAAGCTGAAAATACTATTCCACCATTATTTAATGAGAGTGTGAAACCCTCATATAAAGGAGTAAATCAATTATTTCAAATGTTAATAATGGTTCATTCAAGTTTTTTTTAACTAAATCTGTTTGTAAATGTGAAAGTCTTAGGAGAGATGGATTCCAAGCTGAAAATACTATTCCACCATTATTTAATGAGAGTATGAATCCCTCATATAACGCAGTAAATCAATTATTTCAAATGTTAATCATGCTTCATTCAAGTTTTTTTAACTAAATCTGTTTGTAAATGTGAAAGTCTTAGGAGAAATGGATTCCAAGCTGAAAATACTATTCCAGCATTATTTAATGAGAGTGTGAAACCATCAAAGAAAGGAGTAAATCAATTATTTCAAATGTTAATAATGGTTCATTCTAGTTTTTTTAACTAAATCTATTTGTAAAAGTGAAAGTCTACGGAGAAATGGATTCCAAGCTGAAAATACTATTCCACCATTATTTAATGAGAGTGTGAAACCCTCATATAAAGGAGTAAATCAATTATTTCAAATGTTAATAATGGTTCATTCAAGTTTTTTTAACTAAATCTGTTTGTAAATGTGAAAGTCTTAGGTGAGATGGATTCGAAGCTGAAAATACTATTCCACCATTATTTAATGAGAGTGTGAAACCCTCATATAAAGGAGTAAATCAATTATTTCAAATGTTAATAATGGTTCATTCAAGTTTTTTTAACTAAATCTGTTTGTAAATGTGAAAGTCTTAGGAGAAATGGATTCCAAGCTGAAAATACTATTCCACCATTATTTAATGAGAGTGTGAAACCCTCACATAAAGGAGTAAATCAATTATTTCAAATGTTAATAATGGTTCATTCAAGTTTTTTTAACTAAATCTATTTGTAAAAGTGAAAGTCTACGGAGAAATGGATTCCAAGCTGAAAATACTATTCCACCATTATTTAATGAGAGTATGAAACCCTCATATAAAGGAGTAAATCAATTATTTCAAATGTTAATAATGGTTCATTCTAGTTTTTTTAACTAAATCTATTTGTAAAAGTGAAAGTCTACGGAGAAATGTATTCCAAGCTGAAAATACTATTCCACCATTATTTAATGAGAGTGTGAATCCCTCATATAAAGGAGTAAATCAATTATTTCAAATGTTAATAATGGTTCATTCAACTTTTTTTTCACTAAATCTGTTTGTAAATGTGAAAGTCTTAGGAGAAATGGATTCCAAGCTGAAAATACTATTCCACCATTATTTAATGAGAGTGTGAAACCCTCATATAAAGGAGTAAATCAATTATTTCAAATGTTAATAATGGTTCATTCAAGTTTTTTTAACTAAATCTATTTGTAAAAGTGAAAGTCTAAGGAGAAATGGATTCCAAGCTGAAAATACTATTCCACCATTATTTAATGAGAGTGTGAAACCCTCATATAAAGGAGTAAATCAATTATTTCAAATGTTAATAATGGTTCATTCAAGTTTTTTTAACTAAATCTGTTTGTAAATGTGAAAGTCTTAGGAGAAATGGATTCCAATCTGAAAATACTATTCCACCATTATTTAATGAGAGTGTGAAACCCTCATATAAAGGAGTAAATCAATTATTTCAAATGTTAATAATGGTTCATTCAAGTTTTTTTAACTAAATCTATTTGTAAAAGTGAAAGTCTAAGGAGAAATGGATTCGAAGCTGAAAATACTATTCCACCATTATTTAATGAGAGTGTGAAACCCTCATATAAAGGAGTAAATCAATTATTTCAAATGTTAATAATGGTTCATTCAATTTTTTTAACTAAATCTGTTTGTAAATGTGAAAGTCTTAGGAGAGATGGATTCCAAGCTGAAAATACTATTCCACCATTATTTAATGAGAGTGTGAAACCCTCATATAAAGGAGTAAATCAATTATTTCAAATGTTAATAATGGTTCATTCAAGTTTTTTTAACTAAATCTGTTTGTAAATGTGAAAGTCTTAGGAGAGATGGATTCCAAGCTGAAAATACTATTCCACCATTATTTAATGAGAGTATCAATCCCTCATATAACGCAGTAAATCAATTATTTCAAATGTTAATCATGCTTCATTCAAGTTTTTTTAACTAAATCTGTTTGTAAATGTGAAAGTCTTAGGCGAAATGGATTCCAAGCTGAAAATACTATTCCAGCATTATTTAATGAGAGTGTGAAACCATCAAAGAAAGGAGTAAATCAATTATTTCAAATGTTAATAATGGTTCATTCAAGTTTTTTTAACTAAATCTGTTTGTAAATGTGAAAGTCTTAGGAGAGATGGATTCCAAGCTGAAAATACTATTCCACCATTATTTAATGAGAGTGTGAAACCCTCATATAAAGGAATAAATCAATTATTTCAAATGTTAATAATGGTTCATTCAAGTTTTTTTAACTAAATCTGTTTGTAAATGTGAAAGTCTTAGGAGAGATGGATTCCAAGCTGAAAATACTATTCCACCATTATTTAATGAGAGTGTGAAACCCTCATATAAAGGAGTAAATCAATTATTTCAAATGTTAATAATGGTTCATTCAAGTTTTTTTAACTAAATCTGTTTGTAAATGTGAAAGTCTTAGGAGAAATGGATTCCAAGCTGAAAATACTATTCTACCATTATTTAATGAGAGTGTGAAACCCTCATATAAAGGAGTAAATCAATTATTTCAAATGTTAATAATGGTTCATTCAAGTTTTTTTAACTAAATCTGTTTGTAAATGTGAAAGTCTACGGAGAAATGTATTCCAAGTTGAAAATACTATTCCACCATTATTTAATGAGAGTGTGAAACCCTCATATAAAGGAGTAAATCAATTATTTCAAATGTTAATAATGGTTCATTCTAGTTTTTTTAACTAAATCTATTTGTAAAAGTGAAAGTCTACGGAGAAATGGATTCCAAGCTGAAAATACTATTCCACCATTATTTAATGAGAGTGTGAAACCCTCATATAAAGGAGTAAATCAATTATTTCAAATGTTAATAATGGTTCATTCAAGTTTTTTTAACTAAATCTGTTTGTACATGTGAAAGTCTTAGGAGAGATGGATTCGAAGCTGAAAATACTATTCCACCATTATTTAATGAGAGTGTGAAACCCTCATATAAAGGAGTAAATCAATTATTTGAAATGTTAATAATGGTTCATTCAAGTTTTTTTAACTAAATCTATTTGTAAAAGTGAAAGTCTAATGAGAAATGGATTCCAAGCTGAAAATACTATTCCACCATTATTTAATGAGAGTGTGAAACCCTCATATCATGGAGTAAATCAATTATTTCAAATGTTAATAATGGTTCATTCAAGTTTTTTTAACTAAATCTGTTTGTAAATGTGAAAGTTTAAAGAGAAATGGATTCCAAGCTGAAAATACTATTCCACCATTATTTAATGAGAGTGTGAAACCCTCATATAAAGGAGTAAATCAATTATTTCAAATGTTAATAATGGTTCATTCAAGTTTTTTTAACTAAATCTATTTGTAAAAGTGAAAGTCTAAGGAGAAATGGATTCGAAGCTGAAAATACTATTCCACCATTATTTAATGAGAGTGTGAAACCCTCATATAAAGGAGTAAATCAATTATTTCAAATGTTAATAATGGTTCATTCAAGTTTTTTTAACTAAATCTGTTTGTAAATGTGAAAGTCTTAGGAGAAATGGATTCCAAGCTGAAAATACTATTCCACCATTATTTAATGAGAGTATGAATCCCTCATTTTACGCAGTAAATCAATTATTTCAAATGTTAATCATGCTTCATTCAAGTTTTTTTAACTAAATCTATTTGTAAAAGTGAAAGTCTAAGGAGAAATGGATTCGAAGCTGAAAATACTATTCCACCATTATTTAATGAGAGTGTGAAACCCTCATATAAAGGAGTAAATCAATTATTTCAAATGTTAATAATGGTTCATTCAAGTTTTTTTAAATAAATCTGTTTGTAAATGTGAAAGTCTTAGGAGAAATGGATTCCAAGCTGAAAATACTATTCCAGCATTATTTAATGAGAGTGTGAAACCCTCATATAAAGGAGTAAATCAATTATTTCAAATGTTAATAATGGTTCATTCAAGTTTTTTTAACTTAATCTGTTTGTAAATGTGAAAGTCTTAGGAGAAATGGATTCCAAGCTGAAAATACTATTCCACCATTATTTAATGAGAGTGTGAAACCCTCATATAAAGGAGTAAATCAATTATTTCAAATGTTAATAATGGTTCATTCAAGTTTTTTTTAACTAAATCTGTTTGTAAATGTGAAAGTCTTAGGAGAGATGGATTCCAAGTTGAAAATACTATTCCACCATTATTTAATGAGAGTATGAATCCCTCATATAACGCAGTAAATCAATTATTTCAAATGTTAATCATGCTTCATTCAAGTTTTTTTAACTAAATCTGTTTGTAAATGTGAAAGTCTTAGGAGAAATGGATTCCAAGCTGAAAATACTATTCCAGCATTATTTAATGAGAGTGTGAAACCATCAAAGAAAGGAGTAAATCAATTATTTCAAATGTTAATAATGGTTTATTCTAGTTTTTTTAACTAAATCTATTTGTAAAAGTGAAAGTCTACGGAGAAATGGATTCCAAGCTGAAAATACTATTCCACCATTATTTAATGAGAGTGTGAAACCCTCATATAAAGGAGTAAATCAATTATTTCAAATGTTAATAATGGTTCATTCAAGTTTTTTTAACTAAATCTGTTTGTAAATGTGAAAGTCTTAGGTGAGATGGATTCCAAGCTGAAAATACTATTCCACCATTATTTAATGAGAGTGTGAAACCCTCATATAAAGGAGTAAATCAATTATTTCAAATGTTAATAATGGTTCATTCAAGTTTTTTTAACTAAATCTGTTTGTAAATGTGAAAGTCTTAGGAGAAATGGATTCAAAGCTGAAAATACTATTCCACCATTATTTAATGAGAGTGTGAAACCCTCATATAAAGGAGTAAATCAATTATTTCAAATGTTAATAATGGTTCATTCAAGTTTTTTTAACTAAATCTGTTTGTAAATGTGAAAGTCTAAAGAGAAATGGATTCCAAGCTGAAAATACTATTCCACCATTATTTAATGAGAGTGTGAAACCCTCATATAAAGGAGTAAATCAATTATTTCAAATGTTAATAATGGTTCATTCAAGTTTTTTTAACTAAATCTATTTGTAAAAGTGCAAGTCTAAGGAGAAATGGATTCGAAGCTGAAAATACTATTCCACCATTATTTAATGAGAGTATGAATCCCTCATATAACGCAGTAAATCAATTATTTCAAATGTTAATCATGCTTCATTCAAGTTTTTTTAACTAAATCTATTTGTAAAAGTGAAAGTCTAAGGAGAAATGGATTCGAAGCTGAAAATACTATTCCACCATTATTTAATGAGAGTGTGAAACCCTCATATAAAGGAGTAAATCAATTATTTCAAATGTTAATAATGGTTCATTCAAGTTTTTTTAACTAAATCTGTTTGTAAATGTGAAAGTCTTAGGAGAAATGGATTCCAAGCTGAAAATACTATTCTAGCATTATTTAATGAGAGTGTGAAACCCTCATATAAAGGAGTAAATCAATTATTTCAAATGTTAATAATGGTTCATTCAAGTTTTTTTAACTAAATCTGTTTGTAAATGTGAAAGTCTTAGGAGAGATGGATTCCAAGCTGAAAATACTATTCCACCATTATTTAATGAGAGTGTGAAACCCTCATATAAAGGAGTAAATCAATTATTTCAAATGTTAATAATGGTTCATTCAAGTTTTTTTAACTAAATCTGTTTGTAAATGTGAAAGTCTTAGGAGAAATGGATTCCAAGCTGAAAATACTATTCCACCATTATTTAATGAGAGTGTGAAACCCTCATATAAAGGAGTAAATCAATTATTTCAAATGTTAATAATGGTTCATTCAAGTTTTTTTAACTAAATCTGTTTGTAAATGTGAAAGTCTTAGGAGAGATGGATTCCAAGCTGAAAATACTATTCCACCATTATTTAATGAGAGTATGAATCCCTCATATAACGCAGTAAATCAATTATTTCAAATGTTAATCATGCTTCATTCAAGTTTTTTTAACTAAATCTGTTTGTAAATGTGAAAGTCTTAGGAGAAATGGATTCCAAGCTGAAAATACTATTCCAGCATTATTTAATGAGAGTGTGAAACCATCAAAGAAAGGAGTAAATCAATTATTTCAAATGTTAATTATGGTTCATTCTAGTTTTTTTAAGTAAATCTATTTGTAAAAGTGAAAGTCTACGGAGAAATGGATTCCAAGCTGAAAATACTATTCCACCATTATTTAATGAGAGTGTGAAACCCTCATATAAAGGAGTAAATCAATTATTTCAAATGTTAATAATGGTTCATTCAAGTTTTTTTAACTAAATCTGTTTGTAAATGTGAAAGTCTTAGGTTAGATGGATTCTAAGCTGAAAATACTATTCCACCATTATTTAATGAGAGTATGAATCCCTCATTTTACGCAGTAAATCAATTATTTCAAATGTTAATCATGCTTCATTCAAGTTTTTTTAACTAAATCTATTTGTAAAAGTGAAAGTCTAAGGAGAAATGGATTCGAAGCTGAAAATACTATTCCACCATTATTTAATGAGAGTGTGAAACCCTCATATAAAGGAGTAAATCAATTATTTCAAATGTTAATAATGGTTCATTCAAGTTTTTTTAACTAAATCTGTTTGTAAATGTGAAAGTCTACGGAGAAATGGATTCCAAGCTGAAAATACTATTCCAGCATTATTTAATGAGAGTGTGAAACCCTCATATAAAGGAGTAAATCAATTATTTCAAATGTTAATAATGGTTCATTCAAGTTTTTTTAACTTAATCTGTTTGTAAATGTGAAAGTCTTAGGAGAAATGGATTCCAAGCTGAAAATACTATTCCACCATTATTTAATGAGAGTGTGAAACCCTCATATAAAGGAGTAAATCAATTATTTCAAATGTTAATAATGGTTCATTCAAGTTTTTTTTAACTAAATCTGTTTGTAAATGTGAAAGTCTTAGGAGAGATGGATTCCAAGCTGAAAATACTATTCCACCATTATTTAATGAGAGTATGAATCCCTCATATAACGCAGTAAATCAATTATTTCAAATGTTAATCATGCTTCATTCAAGTTTTTTTAACTAAATCTGTTTGTAAATGTGAAAGTCTTAGGAGAAATGGATTCCAAGCTGAAAATACTATTCCAGCATTATTTAATGAGAGTGTGAAACCATCAAAGAAAGGAGTAAATCAATTATTTCAAATGTTAATAATGGTTTATTCTAGTTTTTTTAACTAAATCTATTTGTAAAAGTGAAAGTCTACGGAGAAATGGATTCCAAGCTGAAAATACTATTCCACCATTATTTAATGAGAGTGTGAAACCCTCATATAAAGGAGTAAATCAATTATTTCAAATGTTAATAATGGTTCATTCAAGTTTTTTTAACTAAATCTGTTTGTAAATGTGAAAGTCTTAGGTGAGATGGATTCCAAGCTGAAAATACTATTCCACCATTATTTAATGAGAGTGTGAAACCCTCATATAAAGGAGTAAATCAATTATTTCAAATGTTAATAATGGTTCATTCAAGTTTTTTTAACTAAATCTGTTTGTAAATGTGAAAGTCTTAGGAGAAATGGATTCAAAGCTGAAAATACTATTCCACCATTATTTAATGAGAGTGTGAAACCCTCATATAAAGGAGTAAATCAATTATTTCAAATGTTAATAATGGTTCATTCAAGTTTTTTTAACTAAATCTATTTGTAAAAGTGAAAGTCTACGGAGAAATGGATTCCAAGCTGAAAATACTATTCCACCATTATTTAATGAGAGTATGAAACCCTCATATAAAGGAGTAAATCAATTATTTCAAATGTTAATAATGGTTCATTCTAGTTTTTTTAACTAAATCTATTTGTAAAAGTGAAAGTCTACGGAGAAATGGATTCCAAGCTGAAAATACTATTCCACCATTATTTAATGAGAGTGTGAAACCCTCATATAAAGGAGTAAATCAATTATTTCAAATGTTAATAATGGTTCATTCAAGTTTTTTTAACTAAATCTGTTTGTACATGTGAAAGTCTTAGGAGAGATGGATTCGAAGCTGAAAATACTATTCCACCATTATTTAATGAGAGTGTGAAACCCTCATATAAAGGAGTAAATCAATTATTTCAAATGTTAATAATGGTTCATTCAAGTTTTTTTTAACTAAATCTATTTGTAAAAGTGAAAGTCTAATGAGAAATGGATTCCAAGCTGAAAATACTATTCCACCATTATTTAATGAGAGTGTGAAACCCTCATATCATGGAGTAAATCAATTATTTCAAATGTTAATAATGGTTCATTCAAGTTTTTTTAACTAAATCTGTTTGTAAATGTGAAAGTCTAAAGAGAAATGGATTCCAAGCTGAAAATACTATTCCACCATTATTTAATGAGAGTGTGAAACCCTCATATAAAGGAGTAAATCAATTATTTCAAATGTTAATAATGGTTCATTCAAGTTTTTTTAACTAAATCTATTTGTAAAAGTGCAAGTCTAAGGAGAAATGGATTCGAAGCTGAAAATACTATTCCACCATTATTTAATGAGAGTGTGAAACCCTCATATAAAGGAGTAAATCAATTATTTCAAATGTTAATAATGGTTCATTCAAGTTTTTTTAACTAAATCTGTTTGTAAATGTGAAAGTCTTAGGAGAAATGGATTCCAAGCTGAAAATACTATTCCACCATTATTTAATGAGAGTATGAATCCCTCATATAACGCAGTAAATCAATTATTTCAAATGTTAATCATGCTTCATTCAAGTTTTTTTAACTAAATCTATTTGTAAAAGTGAAAGTCTAAGGAGAAATGGATTCGAAGCTGAAAATACTATTCCACCATTATTTAATGAGAGTGTGAAACCCTCATATAAAGGAGTAAATCAATTATTTCAAATGTTAATAATGGTTCATTCAAGTTTTTTTAACTAAATCTGTTTGTAAATGTGAAAGTCTAAAGAGAAATGGATTCCAAGCTGAAAATACTATTCTAGCATTATTTAATGAGAGTGTGAAACCCTCATATAAAGGAGTAAATCAATTATTTCAAATGTTAATAATGGTTCATTCAAGTTTTTTTAACTAAATCTGTTTGTAAATGTGAAAGTCTTAGGAGAGATGGATTCCAAGCTGAAAATACTATTCCACCATTATTTAATGAGAGTGTGAAACCCTCATATAAAGGAGTAAATCAATTATTTCAAATGTTAATAATGGTTCATTCAAGTTTTTTTAACTAAATCTGTTTGTAAATGTGAAAGTCTTAGGAGAAATGGATTCCAAGCTGAAAATACTATTCCACCATTATTTAATGAGAGTGTGAAACCCTCATATAAAGGAGTAAATCAATTATTTCAAATGTTAATAATGGTTCATTCAAGTTTTTTTAACTAAATCTGTTTGTAAATGTGAAAGTCTACGGAGAAATGGATTCCAAGCTGAAAATACTATTCCACCATTATTTAATGAGAGTGTGAAACCCTCATATAAAGGAGTAAATCAATTATTCAAATGTTAATAATGGTTCATTCAAGTTTTTTTAACTAAATCTGTTTGTAAATGTGAAAGTCTTAGGAGAAATGGATTCCAAGCTGAAAATACTATTCCACCATTATTTAATGAGAGTGTGAAACCCTCATATAAAGGAGTAAATCAATTATTTCAAATGTTAATAATGGTTCATTCAAGTTTTTTTAACTAAATCTGTTTGTAAATGTGAAAGTCTTAGGAGAGATGGATTCCAAGCTGAAAATACTATTCCACCATTATTTAATGAGAGTATGAATCCCTCATATAACGCAGTAAATCAATTATTTCAAATGTTAATCATGCTTCATTCAAGTTTTTTTAACTAAATCTGTTTGTAAATGTGAAAGTCTTAGGAGAAATGGATTCCAAGCTGAAAATACTATTCCAGCATTATTTAATGAGAGTGTGAAACCATCAAAGAAAGGAGTAAATCAATTATTTCAAATGTTAATTATGGTTCATTCTAGTTTTTTTAAGTAAATCTATTTGTAAAAGTGAAAGTCTACGGAGAAATGGATTCCAAGCTGAAAATACTATTCCACCATTATTTAATGAGAGTGTGAAACCCTCATATAAAGGAGTAAATCAATTATTTCAAATGTTAATAATGGTTCATTCAAGTTTTTTTAACTAAATCTGTTTGTAAATGTGAAAGTCTTAGGTTAGATGGATTCTAAGCTGAACATACTATTCCACCATTATTTAATGAGAGTGTGAAACCCTCATATAAAGGAGTAAATCAATTATTTCAAATGTTAATAATGGTTCATTCTAGTTTTTTTAACTAAATCTATTTGTAAAAGTGAAAGTCTACGGAGAAATGGATTCCAAGCTGAAAATACTATTCCACCATTATTTAATGAGAGTGTGAAACCCTCATATAAAGGAGTAAATCAATTATTTCAAATGTTAATAATGGTTCATTCAAGTTTTTTTAACTAAATCTGTTTGTAAATGTGAAAGTCTTAGGAGAAATGGATTCCAAGCTGAAAATACTATTCCACCATTATTTAATGAGAGTGTGAAACCCTCATATAAAGGAGTAAATCAATTATTTCAAATGTTAATAATGGTTCATTCAAGTTTTTTTAACTAAATCTGTTTGTAAATGTGAAAGTCTTAGGAGAAATGGATTCCAAGCTGAAAATACTATTCCACTATTATTTAATGAGAGTGTGAAACCCTCATATAAAGGAGTAAATCAATTATTTCAAATGTTAATAATGGTTCATTCAAGTTTTTTTAACTATATCTGTTTGTAAATGTGAAAGTCTTAGGAGAAATGGATTCCAAGCTGAAAATACTATTCCACCATTATTTAATGAGAGTGTGAAACCCTCATATAAAGGAGTAAATCAATTATTTCAAATGTTAATAATGGTTCATTCAAGTTTTTTTAACTAAATCTGTTTGTAAATGTGAAAGTCTTAGGAGAAATGGATTCCAAGCTGAAAATACTATTCCAGCATTATTTAATGAGAGTGTGAAACCATCAAAGAAAGGAGTAAATCAATTATTTCAAATGTTAATTATGGTTCATTCTAGTTTTTTTAAGTAAATCTATTTGTAAAAGTGAAAGTCTACGGAGAAATGGATTCCAAGCTGAAAATACTATTCCACCATTATTTAATGAGAGTGTGAAACCCTCATATAAAGGAGTAAATCAATTATTTCAAATGTTAATAATGGTTCATTCAAGTTTTTTTAACTAAATCTGTTTGTAAATGTGAAAGTCTTAGGTTAGATGGATTCTAAGCTGAACATACTATTCCACCATTATTTAATGAGAGTGTGAAACCCTCATATAAAGGAGTAAATCAATTATTTCAAATGTTAATAATGGTTCATTCTAGTTTTTTTAACTAAATCTATTTGTAAAAGTGAAAGTCTACGGAGAAATGGATTCCAAGCTGAAAATACTATTCCACCATTATTTAATGAGAGTGTGAAACCCTCATATAAAGGAGTAAATCAATTATTTCAAATGTTAATAATGGTTCATTCAAGTTTTTTTAACTAAATCTGTTTGTAAATGTGAAAGTCTTAGGAGAAATGGATTCCAAGCTGAAAATACTATTCCACCATTATTTAATGAGAGTGTGAAACCCTCATATAAAGGAGTAAATCAATTATTTCAAATGTTAATAATGGTTCATTCAAGTTTTTTTAACTAAATCTGTTTGTAAATGTGAAAGTCTTAGGAGAAATGGATTCCAAGCTGAAAATACTATTCCACTATTATTTAATGAGAGTGTGAAACCCTCATATAAAGGAGTAAATCAATTATTTCAAATGTTAATAATGGTTCATTCAAGTTTTTTTAACTATATCTGTTTGTAAATGTGAAAGTCTTAGGAGAAATGGATTCCAAGCTGAAAATACTATTCCACCATTATTTAATGAGAGTGTGAAACCCTCATATAAAGGAGTAAATCAATTATTTCAAATGTTAATAATGGTTCATTCAAGTTTTTTTAACTAAATCTGTTTGTAAATGTGAAAGTCTTAGGAGAAATGGATTCCAAGCTGAAAATACTATTCCACCATTATTTAATGAGAGTGTGAAACCCTCATACAAAGGAGTAAATAAATTATTTCAAATGTTAATAATGGTTCATTCAAGTTTTTTTAACTAAATCTGTTTGTAAATGTGAAAGTCTTAGGAGAAATGGATTCCATGCTGAAAATACTATTCCACCATTATTTAATGAGAGTGTGAAACCCTCATATAAAGGAGTAAATCAATTATTTCAAATGTTAATAATGGTTCATTCAAGTTTTTTAAACTAAATCTATTTGTAAAAATGAAAGTCTAAGGAGAAATGGATTCCAAGCTGAAAATACTATTCAACCATTATTTAATGAGAGTGTGAAACCCTCATATAAAGGAGTAAATCAATTATTTCAAATGTTAATAATGGTTCATTCAAGTTTTTTTAACTAAATCTATTTGTAAAAGTGAAAGTCTAAGGAAAAATGGATTCCAAGCTATAAATACTATTCCACCATTATTTAATGAGAGTGTGAAACCCTCATATAAAGGAGTAAATCAATTATTTCAAATGTTAATAATGGTTCATTCAAGTTTTTTTAACTAAATCTGTTTGTAAATGTGAAAGTCTTAGGAGAAATGGATTCCAAGCTGAAAATACTATTCCACCATTATTTAATGAGAGTGTGAAACCCTCATACAAAGGAGTAAATAAATTATTTCAAATGTTAATAATGGTTCATTCAAGTTTTTTTAACTAAATCTGTTTGTAAATGTGAAAGTCTTAGGAGAAATGGATTCCAAGCTGAAAATACTATTCCACCATTATTTAATGAGAGTGTGAAACCCTCATATAAAGGAGTAAATCAATTATTTCAAATGTTAATAATGGTTCATTCAAGTTTTTTTAACTAAATCTATTTGTAAAAGTGAAAGTCTAAGGAGAAATGGATTCCAAGCTGAAAATACTATTCAACCATTATTTAATGAGAGTGTGAAACCCTCATATAAAGGAGTAAATCAATTATTTCAAATGTTAATAATGGTTCATTCAAGTTTTTTTAACTAAATCTATTTGTAAAAGTGAAAGTCTAAGGAAAAATGGATTCCAAGCTATAAATACTATTCCACCATTATTTACTGAGTGTGTGACACACTCATCTACAGGATCGTTGGTTGGTTGGTTGAGTTTTATGGCATATCAACTACTGTTGGTTATTCAATGCCAATCTAAGTTCATATATATATATGAATTTTAAATGCCTATTTTGTATGGAACATTTTTAGCAACCTAGAGCTTATTTGCTTGCACACTGCAAAATAATCCTAGTTATTTTTGTTTAAGTGAAGAATTTCCATTTGATAAGGACAATTTATTTGCAAAATGGTAAAAGGTAGGACATGTTGGTTATACATCAGTCTACATCTTTGATAAGGGACCAATTCTTTTTAGAAAATCCAATATATTTTTTGGTTCACTTTTTGCAAATAATTTCTTCATGTTCTTCTTGTTATAGAAATTTCTACGGATATGTACGAGATTTGTACATTCTATTAGTATATGTTTTACAGTGTATTGTTTTCCACAGGAACATTTAGGAGTAGGTTCTTGTTTTAGTATGAAAGAGTGAGTCAGTCTTGTGTGTCCAATGCGTAGTCGGGCAATGGCAGTTTGTTCTTTTCTTGTTTAAAATTCAGTTGCTTTTCCTTTAGAATTGGTGCTATTTGGTAGAGTTTATTGTTGGTATTTCTGTCCCATAGTTGTTGCCATTTTAGTGTTATTGTTGACTTGATTTTATGTTTTAGGTCAGTGTATGGGATTTTGATGTTTTGGTCAGGTGTCATGTTAAGAGCAGCTTTGGCTAAGGAATCAGCTTTTTCATTTCCCTGGATTCCAATATGGCTTGGGATCCAGCAAAATATCACCTTTTTGCTATGTGTTAAGGTGTTCAGTTTGTTCAACAGTTTAACAATAAGAGGGTTATTCTGTTGTGTATTTTTTATGGATTGTAGGACAGAGATTGAGTCGGAATGAATAATGAATTTTTTTATGTTGCTGGCATCAACAATCTGAAGAGCCAAATTTATTGCACAGATTTCTGCGGTGAATATGGAAGCTTCATTTGGGAGACATTTTTCCACTGTTTTCTTACCAAGAACTACTCCACATCCAGTTCTATTGCTGTTTTTGGAATCATCAGTATAAATGTGCAAGTAATTTGGGTACTTTTCATGAATATTGTAGAGTTTTTCTTGATAGGTTAATGGGTATGTTTTATTTTTAGGGAGTTTGTTGAGATCAAGGTTGACCACAGGTTCTTTAAGTTGCCAGGGAGGTGAGCTTAGTTTAACGGTTTCCTGGATGTTTGTATATGAGATGTTGTTGTCTTCTACTGTATGTTTCATTCGGAGACCAAAAGGTTTTATGGCCTTTTCTTTTTGATCAAATATGGCTTGGTATTTAGATTTAAAAATGCAATTATAGGCTGGATTGGTGGGTTGAGATTTGATTTTAGTGTAGTATTGCAGACCTAATTTTGTGAATCTAAGTTTTAGTGGTGGTTCGTATGCTTCAAAATAAAGGCTCTCCACAGGGGATGTTCTAAATGCCCCCAAGATGAGTCTCAATCCTTCATGATGGATTGTATTAAGAGTTTTTAGATAAGATTTTCTGGCTGCTCCATATATGTAGCAGCCATAATCCAGTTTTGATCGGATTAATGTTCGATACAATTTAATGAAAGTTTGTTGATCTGCACCCCAGTTGTGGGCTACAACTCGAAGTAGTTTTAGAGCTTTACTGCATTTTTCTTTTAGATATTGTATGTGGGGGATGAAGTTCAGTTTTTTGTCGAATACAACTCCCAGAAATTTATATTGTTCGACTACCGGAATTTCTGTTTTGTCTAATTTTAGTGTTGGGTTATTATGCATTTTTCTTAGTTGACAAAAATGCATGCATTTGGTTTTTGATTTTGAAATCTTGAAGCCGTTTGTGATAGCCCATCTATTTATTTTGTTGATGCCTTGTTGCAGTTGACGTTCTGCAGTACGTATGTATTTGGATGTGGAGGTTATACAGAAGTCATCAACATACAAATAGTTATCAATTCCAAGATTAAGATAGTTGGTAATGCTATCAATTTTGATGTTGAAGAGGGTTACTGACAGTATACTCCCCTGAGGAACACCCTCTTCTTGGTTTTGAATGTGCGACAGGGTTGAACCAATTTTGACTCGGAACTTCCTGTCTGAAAGAAATGATTTGATGAAGTTTGGTAGTCTGCCCTTCAATCCCATGTCACGCAGGTCTTTCATAATACCATACCTCCAAGTGGTCTCATAAGCCTTTTCCAAATCGAAAAAAATGGCTTCAAGGTGTTGCTTTTGGATGTATGCCTCCCTTATAGAGGTCTCCAACCTGACCACATGATCCATCATAGATCTTTGATTTCTGAAGCTGCATTGGGAGTTGGTAAACAGGTTGTTGGATTCTACATATCAAATTAGCCTTCTATTAATCATACATTCCATAGTTTTGCACAGACAGCTGGTTAGTGCTATTGGTCGATAATTTATAGGACAGAGATTGTTTTTCCCTGGTTTAGGAATGTGTATGATGGTAGCTAGTTTCCATGATTCTGGTATAGTGCTATTTTTCCAAATTAAATTGAATATATATAGTAGGTATTCTAATGATTTTGGTGGTAGTTGCTTGAGAAATTAATAATGAATTTCGTATGGTCCAACTGCAGTGTTGTGAGAAGCTTGTATGGCTTCTTTTAACTCTTGTAATGTGAAGAATCCATTGTAATTTTCTGTATTGTCTGAATTAAAATTGAGCTTCTGTTTTTCGATTTTATTTTTATAGTTTAGAAATTCTGTATTAGTATTGTCAGAGGAGGAATTTAGTGAGAAAGTCTCAGCCAGTGTATTTGCGATGTCTTTAATGTTTGTTACCTCATCATAATGAGGTGTTTAATGGTGGTAGAAATTCTTTTGCCCGCAATTTTGCGGATCATTTTCCACACTGTAGCAGTTTTAGTGGAGGAGTTTATTTTGCTTACATAATTTTGCCAACTATTCTTTTTGGCCAACTTAATTATTTTCCGGGCCTTTGCTCGGAGCAGTATGAAGGAGTTAAGGTTATTGGTGGAAGGTTCTTTGTTGAATATACGGAGAGCAGCATTACGCAGTCGGATTGCTATTTTACATTCATCATTATACCAAGGTGTGTTGCGCCTATTTGATGGAGAAGTTTTTGGAATGGTTTCATTTGCTATTGGGATTAATGTTTCTGAAAAGTGTTTAATTGGGTCTGAACATCTTGAATCTTCAACCAGTCTTGTATTGCATAATGTATTGAATTGTTGTCAGTCAGCTTTATTTATTTTCCAGCTGGGAGGTCTGTTATTATCAGTGGAAGGTTGTGTAATATTTATTCTGATTGGGAAATGGTCACTGCCCCAAGAATCTTCATGAACCTTCCACGTATAATCCATGTAGCTGGAAGGATCAGATAGAGTGATGTCAATAGCTGAATAGGAGCTGGTAGATGGATTGAGATGGCTTGGAGATTTGTTGTTTAAGATGCAGACATTGTTGTTATTGATTATGTTTTCCAAGTCTTTACCCTTTTGATTAGTTTTAAGACACCCCCATATGGTATTATGACTGTTAAGGTCACCTAATAATAAGTGGGGTTTAGGGATTTGGTCAATTAGCTTATTGAGTTTTATTTCATTAATTGGATAATGAGGTGGAATGTAGATGGAGCAGATACTGACTGTTTTGTGCAATGTTGTTTTGACAGCAGTGACTTGAAGATCACTGTCAATGGTTATTTGATATTGGGGTATGTCTTTCCTAACTAGGATCGACACACCTCCAGAAGCTCTGTGTCCGTCTTTGTGTAAATGATTATATGAATTGTAATTTGTTTATTTTTAAGTAGTTATTGTCCTTGAGGAATGTTTCTTGAAGACATACCACTTTGAGATTATATTTCTTGAGGAGTATGAGAAGTTCTTCATGATTATCTCTAATTCCTCTGCAATTCCACTGTAATATTGAATTATTTTGCAGGTCCTTCATGTCAAGTTGGAATTATTGCTTTTTTTTTTCTTCTGTATCCATCTTTTCTATCATGCTAAACCTATTTTTGGTCTCAATCTTCAATGTTGATGGGTCTGAAGATTGGCTTAGTGGATTCAACAACTTTAAACGTTCCTGTGAGGATAAAGTCGGGGTATGATCTCTCTTTGTGGGTAACGTTCTACTTTATCATTGTTAGGTTCGGGGTTTGATATGTTATTTTTCCCCAAGTTATCAATTTTTAAAGTTGGAGGACAGATTGGTGATCGTTGCAGGTTTTGTTTTTGGGAGGAGTGGTCTGTGTCTGTGATGTCTATTTGGTTATTTTTTTATCATCACTAATTTTATCATGAGATGTATTAATCTTAGCTGGAATTGAGATGTTTGAATACTATTGGTGTGTTCCTTTTTTAGATCTTCCTGGAATTTTGTCCACTCACTTGGATCCAAATTTATAAGTTTATTTATCAGGGTTCTATATTTATTATCTTCATTATTAGTTTCAGCCCTCCATGTAACAGAGGCATAGCTGGTCTCACCCATATAGGACCCTACAATTTTCCTGGCCTCCAGAAAGGACACATCTTTCTTATGTTTAACCTCCAGGATTTCTCTTTCTGTAAATGTCACAAGATCTTGCGTATGCCGGATGGTCTTGTTGGCAATTTGGACATCTAAGTGGTTCCAAACATTCAACCTCTTTATGGTTTGGCTCTTTTTCCCCGCATTTGGCACATGTCTGTCGTCCTCTACAAGTGTTCCTGTGGTGTCCAAATTTCTGGCATTTGAAGCACCTCAAGGGAGCTGGGACGTACTGCTCAACTCTCTCCAGACAATAGCCTATTTTTACCACTTTAGGTATTTGGGGTTGATTAAATGTCAAGATGTAAGTGTTTGTCTCGATTTTTTCACCACTCTTTCTTATACTCACCCTTCTTATATTAGTTACTCCCGGTTTTCCCAGGGCAGCTGTCATTTCGTCTTCTGTGGCTAAAGCCAGCTCTCGACTTTTGATGATGCCTTTGGAAACATTGAGACTTTCATGTGGGTAGCTTTTGCACTTGGTATTATAAAAATTTTTCATTTTTAAGGTGTTTTCTGCTTGTCTTTGACTATCCACCTCAACAAGCAAGTTCCCATTTCTTAATTTTTTGGCGTTTTTTGGGGTCGCCCGTGCTGAAATAATTTTCTCAATCAAAAATGGGGAGAATTTAGCAAGACAGACCTCCTCCAGGGATTCAATGACAATAAATCTGGGGAAGTCTACTTCTTCACAGTCAGAGTCTGATTCAGATAGGTTACGTTTTGTTTTTTTATTTAAAGATGCCATGTCTGAGTTTTTATATTCATTGGCCCTGTGCTCCACCATGGGTGTCCAACTTGAGAAGGGAATGAACCAAGAGGGGTAACCCATTCATCTTGGCTGAGACGGGGACACACAACCAGTATACTCATATTGGGAGCGAAGTTCTGAGCCACTGCCAAACTCTGGTTTAGTGCCGAAAAATTCAACAGCGGTCAAAAAGTCTTTTGCTCTCAACACAATTGACCCTCAGCCCCCGCCTTCTAGCACATATATGATAATGGGTTGGGAAATGTTCCACTAAAGTAGATTCAATAGTACAGTCAGGAGAAAAATAAATATATATGTGCTAGGGCATGTCGGGACCAGCCGATTGATCAGATCGGGCCCAATCCGACTGCCCGTCAGACCAAGTAAGGGACAGAGTGGTGTGTTTCAAGTCATTGACCACTCTGTTGCCAGATCACTGGCTGCTCAACCACCAGGATTCCGTCCGAGCGCCTTATGGGTCACCACCCATGGCCACAGGTGGCCTCATTGGGGGGTTCTTACCCCCTCTACAGAGGACTCATGTAGAGGAGTAAAACAATTATTTCAAATGTTAATAATGGCTCAACTAAGGTTTTTAACTAAATCTGTTTGTAAAAGGATACAGTCTAAATAGAAATTGATTCCAAGAAATAAATATTATTGCACCATTATTTAATGTGCATGTGATGCACTCATGTAGAGGAGTAAAACAATTATTTCAAGAGGTAAAAATGGTTCATTCAAGTTTTTTTTTTAACTAAATCCTATTATAAATGTCTCAGAAAAAATGGATTCCAAGCAATAAATACTATTCCACCATTATTTAATGAGAGTGTGATGCACTTATGTAGAGGAGTAAAACAATTATTTCAATAGTAAATAATGGTTCATTCAAGTTTTTTTAACTAAATCCTATTGTAAAATTCTCTACAGAAGCCAAGTAATTAGACATAGATTAAGCAAGATGTCTTCCGACACTGTGAAGATGGGCTTCATTTGTGAAATCAAAATCCCAGAGGTGCATACTCTTCAGGCCATGTGCAAGTCGTTTTGTTGGCATTTTGAGAGCCAGTTTACCAAGGAGACTGGTGTATGTGAGGACGAATTTTGCAGCTATTTGGCTTATTTCCTTAGCTTTTGCCGACTGAAGTGGCTAGTTGCGAGTGAAAGATCACGAAAGGTGAGGTCTGCGTGACATTGAAGAGGGTCGGCACAGGCAATTCGCCTGGTCTTGATGGTTTGCCCTATGAACTGTACTTGATGTTGTCGCACATCTTTGTCCCAATTTTGACTGTGGTGTACAACAACTTGTTCCGGCAGGGGTCCCTCCCCAACCAGTTTTCCAGGGGTGTGATCACGCTGTTGAAAAAGGGCAAGGGTGTTGGGGGGAAACTAGATGACTACAGGCCCATAACTCTGCTAAACATAGAGTTAAAGATTTTGGCCAAGATCCTGCAGGAGCATTTGCAGTCAGTTGCTGAGTCTCTGTTGGGTCCTGAGCAGACTTGTTCTATGAGGGGCGGAACAATTCAAAGCAACCTGCATCTGATCCGCACGATCACAGAGGGTGTAAAAGACAATGATGTTGATGACGTATCTGCTTTCATGTCGTCCCGCAGAGACATTGAAGCGGTACTGAAGGCACTTGATTGGTACGAAAATGTGACAGGGGTCAAGATTAACCACAACAAGTCGTCCAGTTTGTGGTTAGGTGCCTGGAAGGGGGTTAGTCTTCCAGGGCTCTTCGGTTGGACGGATGGTCCTATCCACATTTTTGGAGTGTGGTTTGGACCCAACCTCCAGCTGAAGAAAAATTGTTCTGAAGTACAAGCAAAGTTCAGAGCTGCCGGGCAGACTTGGCGTCAATGGAAGTTGTCCATGAAGGGAAGGGCGGAGGTGTGTGCTACATACATTTTCCAGATTGTCCTTTATTGATTGTCCGTACTTCCTCTCTGTGACAGCTATCGGAAGGTGCTCGCTATCCTCCATTTTATGGAGGGGACGTGGGAATCGGGTCGACAGATGAGTCTGTGCATAACATCCGTGTCATGGGGGGCTGGGAATGCCACACTTGGTGAGCTACAAACTCGCCTCGAGGTTGGCTTTCCTATGCCGCACATTGACAGGAGATTCGATTATGGCGGAGATTGTTAGGGACACATTCCCTTTCCTTACTATCAGTACCCCCATCTCGCGGGTTGAGCGCCATTGTAAACCCCAGGATCAATCGGATTTTCCTTTGTTAGCCATTCCTCTTTCCAGTGACCTTTCCCGGCCTAGAGAAGTCTTCTGTCATCTTTTAGTGGAGGGGGTCTTGAATGATTCCCTATGTGAGGGTCTCGGCTTGTCGGTGGAGGAGTTTTGCTCTTACTGGTCTTGGGCGCCAGTGGCGGGTTACCTCAGTAACACTGAGTTTTCGCTTACCTGGCGATTGGCTCGGAATCGGCTGCCTCTCAATGACAAGGCCTTCATATGGGGCTTGGTGGATTTGCCAGACTGTGTGTGGTGTGGCCTTGGTTTAGAAGAAACAGCTTTGCATCCCTTCTACCATTGATTCTTTCAGCATCAACTCAAGATGAAGATTAGAACTGATAGAAAACGATTGGATTCGACAATCTTCAGTGAAAGGTGGGTGAAAGAGGCCAGGTTGGTTCGTTTGAATGGGGCTAGCCTTGATTTTCTCTTCTATGTCAACCTATGTCACATCGGGGTGGTTTCCTGTGAAGCCCTCCCCTTGGTTAGGTTAGACAAGCTTTTGTGTACATAGTTAATGTGAGTAAGTGTTGTTCCCGGCCTGTTCCTGGCCACTTCTTTGGTTATGATCCAGGTTGAGATTCCCAACCTCCCCAGTTTGTTTTTTGGCCCCTTTTTATCTTGACTTTGTCAGCTTTATATTTTCCCATGCCCATATGTTTTTTTTTATCCTTTTCCCACTCCCTTAGTGAGAGCACCTCTTTATTTTGTCCAATGAGCAGAATACAGCGGCCTCTCTGTTTTGAGGGTTGGATGGGCCCTACTAACATCAGTTATGTTCAATTTGATTTGTGTTAATATTTTAGTTTGTTATTGAGTTCATCTCCCTCCCCTCTCACTTTTTCATCATAGATTTTTATATATATTTTAACATCATTAAATTTTTATGTCACTGGGCATGTTTTGTAGTGAGAATGTGATATTATGGTGTATGGAGGATTGATTAGTGACGGACGAGTTCTTGTGGTGAATGTGGAAATTGTAATGTATGAATGGGTCATGAATTGGATTAGCTAGGTATAGGATAGTTAGTTAATACCAGCTTCAACCCCTCCCCCTTTTCGGCCTCGTGCCATAATTGTATTTATTAATGCAACAAATATTGAAATGACAGCTATACGTAGTGACGTGTTCAGAAAGTGTGGATGGTGAATTGAACCAGCAATATTTTGATTTGTACAAGTGACGTTGCAGCAATACAGATTTATTTAAACTACAAGCTATTTCGGCCTTTTCTCTAATCATGGCAGACAGAAGCTTCGATATTAGGCTGATACCTGAATTCAGTGGAGCTGCAACCGATCTACCAATTGTAGAATGGATTGAAAATGTGGAGTTGGTTTGTGAACTTTGCGAGATGGAGAAAGTCAAGCGGGTACTGCCACTGCGCTTGCAAGCTGGGGCTCTCTCTGTATATCGGCAGCTGACAAAGGAGCAGAGGTCAGATCCAGAGCAAAATTAAGCAAGCCCTTATAACTGCATATGCGGTGGATTCACATATGATCAGTTTGTGTCACAGTTTGTGTCACAATGTTTTTGGCCAGGGGAAATGGTAGACAAATTTTTAGCAGAGTTGAAACGGCCAGCTTTGTTGGTTGGCGGCCAATTACCTGAATGATGGATGACATGCGCCTTCGTTTCTGGACTGCCAAAACAAATCAAGCAACTTCTCCATGCATCATCCAGAATGGACACTATGACGCTGGACCAGATCCTGACTCGCGCTCGGGCCGTTATGAACAATAGCAAAGAGCTGGATGAGTCAGTTGCCACAGCAGTTCAACAGACGAATACAGCAGCTCAGTGCACGGATGGCATTGTGTGCTTTAAGTGTTTTGGTCCCAACCACCTGGCAAAGGATTGCAGGCAAAGCTACTTGAGAAGACAGCTACCGGACCCGAAGATCCCGCTGCAAGATATGGTGTTTTCGGTGCAACAAGGTTGGGCACATTTCCTCAGAGTGCCAGTGGAACGGATCTGGGGAACAGACATCAGCACCGGTCTTTTCTCCAAGCGACTAAAAACACGGTGCTACCTATAATTGAGGTAGCCGGAGATGGAAAGAAGTGCACGGCCCTGGTTGATTCTAGTTGCCCATGGACATTGGTGAGAAAATGCGCATGTCTCAATTGGCGACCATTGAAGACACAAGTCCTAACTGTCAATGGTAAGGCACTAAAATGCTGTGGACAAGGCAATATTACATTGAATGTTAGTCATGCTCAACCCGTGTACATTGATGTCCTAATTGTGGACGGACCACTACTTGGGTTTGATCTTCTTCTTGGGATTGACGCAATTAAAGAATCAGGAGGAGGGCATATCAATTCCTCAGGAGAAGTTCAATTTTCTGAAGAAAGTAAGCCCCACTGTGCTGCTATTTCCATCATTGAACCCGACTTTAGTGTAGAGTTCGACCATCATAACAAAGTATGGACAGCCTCATGGAAGTGAACCAATGAACAACCACCTATACCCTGAAGAATAGAGTGGCAGAATGTTCGGTACCTGACTATGCATGGGACGAATATGAAAGGGAACTTCAGTCATGGCTGGATAATGGATGGCTGCAACCATACCCCGAAGATGAACCTGGTCCACCTAAGTGTCTAATCCCATTAATGGCAGTGATAAAAGAGAGCAAGCAGAAGGATTACCATGAGTTGAATGGTTTTGTAGAAACATATACTGTTAACGCAGATGTTTGTGCACATAAGTTGCGAGAATGGCGACGATTGGGGGCCCAATGTATCTTTGTTGGCTTTGCAGAGGGCGTATCTGCAGATACATGTGAAGAAGGTGCTGTGGCCCTATCAAACTATCATAGTGAAGGGGCAAAGATACTGCCTAACCCGACTGGGTTTCGGTTTAAATGTGGTACCTCTCATTATGAAAGCCATAATTGACACAGTATTGTTGCAAGACAAAACCATTGTGAATGCCACATCGGCATATGTTGACGACATTTATGTCAACGAGAGTCTAATTCCTGTCACACGTGTGAGAGAGCTCCTGTCCAAGTACGGACTAGTGTGCAAGGAACCGACAAGATTAGAAGACGGAGCTAAGGTGCTGGGTTTACAGGTCTGGAGTGACAATGGTACTCTCCGATGGAGGCGAGGTGGAGAGATCCCCGATATCCCTGTAAGGATAACTCGCCGGCACGTATTCTCGTTATGTGGAAAACTTGTGGGCCACTTTCCTATTTGCAGCTGGCTATGAGTGGCCACTGCGTTTGTGAAACGACAAGCAAGCGCTCTAACCACAGGATGATATGACAAAGTCGAGAATGCCTCTATTAATTGCATGTTAGCCAACATAATGGCCAGAATACACGAGGCTGATCCAGTATGAGGAGACTGGTGTGTGATTGGCCGCAAAATGAACGTGTGGGTGGATGCAAGTTCCGTAGCCACATATATTGTATTAAAGGTAGATGGAAACATCATTGAGGATGCGTCATGGTTGCACCCAGCTGGAGATGCTAAGCACATCAATTTGGCCAAGCTAGACACAACGATAAAGGGTGTCAATTTCGCTCTTCAATAGCAGGTGTTGACAATACATCTTTTTAGTGATTCAGCATGAGTTCATCAGTTGATTTTGAATACCTTAACTGGCAAGGCACGAATAAATACGAAGGCGTCTGGGGAAATGCTAGTGCGGAGACGGTTGAACACACTTCACAAGCTTGTAGCTGAATATGGCTTGACAGTGGACATAATACTGGTCAAATCCAACATGAATCTGGCAGACCGGCTGACCAGGGTGCCAAAGACGTGGTTAAACGTACACAAAGAGGGAACGGATCCAGTGCAGTCAGTATGTGCCATTGCAAAGAGACCAAGGTGGACAAACACCAAGTGGCTAATGTCCACCGGAAAACCGGACACCAGGGCATGAAAAGGACACTGTACTTTGTTAGGTTGATAGACACTTCAGTATCGTCAGAAGTTGTAAAAGCAGTTGTCAAAGAATGTGAGTTGTGCCAAACCATTCACTCGGCTCCTTTACATTGGCGAAAAGGAAAGCTAAACTGGAATAGGTCAGCAATGGACATCACTCACCATGGTGGTAAGCACTTTCTGACAATTATTGATTGTGGGCCTTCTCGGTTCATGATATGGTGCCCACCATGTCAACAAGATTCTACTAGCGTAGTTTGGCAGTTAGAGGCATTTTTTTATGAACGGGGTCCGCCACTCGAGATATTGACCAACAATGACACATTTCAAACATTTTTTGAGTAATTGGGGTGTATGTTTGCAGTTTCAGTGTGTCTATGCACGTGCTGGAAATAGTATAGTAGAAAGAAGCCACTGAAGCATCAAAACCATTGCAGCTAGAAAGCAGTGCTCTATACCAGAGGCGGTTTACTGGTATAACGTTACACTTAAAGATAATCATTCACTTACTACTGCATATATGGGGCATCGAGGCTATGTTCCACATTGAATCTCAGAATATTCAAGGAGCATATGAAGTGGGAGATGTGGTTTGGGTGAAAACTCCCCACGGGAGATGCACGACTAAATTTAGAATGGGTCACGTGACTCATGTTAATAGGCCACAGTCAGTGAACGTCGATGGAGTTCCGCATCATGTGAAGGACTTGCATCCCTTTATGGGAACAGTCCCGATGGATACACAGGACAGTGATTCTGAAGAGAGTGAGCAGTTAGTAAATTTGAGATCAACACCATTAGAAGAAACTGATCACTCTCTTGATACTGAATCTGTTACAGACGACACAAATGGTGAAGACAACTCCCCAACTGTTAGTGTCCAAAATACTAAAGTGGTACATCCTGCTAGCTCACCTGATGACAGTTCATCTGAAGATGAAGCTTGTGTTGCTCCACTCCCTCGACGAAGTACCCGTCAAAAGAGACCTGCTCGCAACTGTATGTTTTGTAATCATGAGATCAGGGGGAATGTGGTGAACAGCCCCATAGAAGTAAGCTAGCCAGAGTGGCTTGTATCTGGTGTATAGGAAAATAAGGGTCTTGCCTTAAGGTGCGGCACATGACATCAGCAAGTTTGCTCTGTGAAAATGGAATGACACTCTTGTCCAGTCATTTTAGCAGTATGTGCAGTGATGTGGATTTTTTGTACAGTTTGGCATGCTTCCGCCAATAGCAAGTCGTGTGCTGATTGATCAAATTGGAGGAGGCATTTTGCCAGTGTAAGGGAGAATAAAAGCGAAGAATGCTGATTGGTTGGTGAACCATGGTGTTGGTTTGATAAAAGAGGGCTGAAGCAGTGAAAACTGATAAAAAGGACGGCTATACGTAGTGATGTATTAGGAAAGCAAGGACAGTGATTTGAGTCAGCAATATTTTGATATGTACAACTGACGTTGCAGCAATACAGATTTATTTAAACTACAGTAATGAGTCTGTGATGCACACATGTACAGGAGGAAAAAAATATTTCAAATCTCAATAAAGGTTCATTCAAGTTTTTTTAACTAACTCCCATTGTAAAATGTAAAGTCTCAGCATAAATGGTTTCCAAAAAGCAAATAAAATTCCACAAATATCTAATGAGTCTGTCATGCACTCAAGTAGAGTATTAAAAGAATTAATTCAATTCTTAATAGTTGTACAGTCAAGTTTTAAACTAAATCCCATTGTAAAAGGTAAACTCTCAGCAGAAATAGTTTCCAAGAAGGAAATACGACAGCACCATTATTTAATGAGTGTGTGATTCACTCATGTAGAAGAGGAAAAGAATTATTTCAAAGGTTAATAATGGTTCATTCACATTTTATAAATAAATCCACTTGTAAAAGTTAAAGACTAAGCAGAAATAGTTTACAAGCAATAAATATTATTCGACCATTAGGTAATGAGACTTTGATGCACACATGTAGAGGAGTAAAAGAAATATTATTGTTAATAATGGTTCATTCAATTTTTAAAATAAATCACATTGTAAAAAGTAAATTATCAGCAGAAATGGTTTCGAAGCAGTAAATACTATTCTACCATTATGTAATGAGACTGTGATGCATTCATTTAGAACAGTAAAATAAATATATCAAATGTTAATAATGATTCATGCAAGTGTTTTACTAAATCACATTGTAGAATATAATGTCACAGGAGAAATGATTTCCAAGCAGTAAATACTATTGCACCATTATATAATGAGATTGTAATGCGCTCATGTAGAGCAGTAGAAGAAATATTTCAATTGTTAATAATGGTTCATTGAATTTTTTTTTAACAAAATCTCATTCTAAAAGGTAAAGCCTCAGCTGAAATGGTTTCCATAAAGTAAATACAATTCCACCAGCATGTAATGAGACTGTGATGCACGCATGTAGAACAGTAAAAGAAATATGTCAATTATTGATAATTGTTCATTCAAGTTTTTTACCTAAATCCCATTGAAAGGACAAAGTCTCAGCAGAAATAGTTTTGAAGCAATAAATGCTCTTCCACCATTATGTAATGACAATGTGATGCTCTCATGTAGAAGAGTAAAAGCAGTATTTCAATTGATAACAATGTTCATTAAAGTTTTTTTCTTAGATCCCATTGGAAAATGGAAAGCCTCAGTAGAAATGATTTCCAAGAAATAAATACTATGACACCATTATGTAATAATCTAATGCCCTCATTTAGAGGAGTAAAAAGAAATATCTGAATTTTTTATAATGGTGCATTCAAAATTTGCACTAAATCTCATAGTGAAATGTATCGTCTCAGCAAAAATGGTTTCAAAGCAGCAAAAGATATTTCTTCATTGGAGCAAATACTATTCGTACGTTATGTAATGAGACTGTGATGCACTCATGTAGAGGAGTGAAAGAAATATTTCAATTGTTTAGAATGGTTCATTCTAGTTTTTCACTAAATATCATTGTAAAATGATCCGTCAATTCAGAAAATTCTCCATTGCAGCAAGTACTATTTGTACGTTATGTCATGAGACTCTGATGCACTCATGTAGAGGAGTAAAAGAAATATTTCAATTATTTATAATAGTTCAATCAAGTTCTTTTTAACTAAATCTCATTGTAAAATGAAGTGTCTCAGCAGAAATGGCTTCATAGCACCAAATACTATTCCACCATTATGGAATGAGAATCTGATGCACTAATGTAGAGGAGTAAAACAAATATATCAGTAGTTTATAATGGGTCATTCCAGTTTTGTAACTAAGTGCCATTGCAAAATGGACTATCTCAGCAAAAATGACTTCACAGCAGCAAATACTATTCCACCATTATGTAATGAGACACAGATACACTTATGTAGAGTAACAAAAGAAATATTTCAATTCTTTATAATGGTTCAACCAAATTTTAACTAAGTCTCGATGTGAAATGAACTGTCTCAGCTTCATAGCAGCAAATACTATTCAGCCATTATATAAATTCAAATGTTTAGAATGGTTCATTCAACATTTTTTTCACTAAATAAGAAATTGGTTCATTGCAGCAAATGCTATTCCAACATTATGTAATGAGACGCTGATGCACTCAAGTAGAGGAGTAAAAGAAATATTTCAATTGTTTACAATGGTTTATTTGAGTTATTTCATGAAATATCATTGTAAAATTATCATTCTCATCAGAAATAGATCCTTGCAGCAAATACTATTCTAACATTGTTATATGAGACAATTATGCACTCATGTACAGGAGTAAAAAAATTATTGCAATTGTTTAGAATGTTACATTCTAGTTTTTTCACTAAATATCATTTTAAAATGATCCATCTATTCAGAAATTGCTTCATTGCAGCAAATACTATACCTACATTATGTAATGAGACTCAGATGCACTCATGTAGAGGAGTAAAAGAAATATTTCAATTGTTTGCAATTGTTCATTCTAGTTTTTTCAATAAATATCATTGTAAAATGATTCTTCTCAAAAGAAATTGCTTCATTGCAGGAAATACTAATCCAACATTGTGAAATGAAACCCTGATGCACTCATGAAGAGGAGTAAAAGAAATATTTCAATTGTTTAGAGCGGTTCATTCCAGTTTTTTCACTAAATATCATTGTACAATGATTCTTCTCATCAGAAATGGATTCATTGCAGCAAATGCTATTCCTACATGTCGTAATGCGACTCTGATAAACTCATGTAGAGAAGTAAAAGAAATATTTCAATTGTTTACAATGGTTCATTCTAGATTCTCAGTAAATATCATTGTAAAAAGATGCTTCTATTCAGAAATTGCTGCATTGCAGCAAATACTATTCGTACATTATGTAATGAGCCTCTGATACACTCATGTAGAGGAGTAAAAGAAATATTTCAATTGTTTACAATGGTTTATTCCAGTTTTTTCAGTAAATATCATTGCAAAATGATCCTTCTATTCAGAAATTTCTGCATTGCAGCAAGTACAATTCATACATTATCCAATGAGACACTGATACACTCATGTAGAAGAGTAAAAGAAATATTTCAATTGTTTACAATGCTTCATTCCAGTTTCTTCACGAAATATGATTGTAAAATGATACTTCTATTTAGAAATCTCTTCATTGCAGCAAATACTATTCGTACGTTATGTAATGAGACTGATGCACTCATGTAGAGCAGTAAAAGAAATATTTCAATTGTTGACAATTATTCATTCTAGTTTTTTCGCTAAATATAATTGTAAAATGATAGTTCTATTTGCAAATTTCTTCATTGCAGCAAATACTATTCGTAAGTTATGTAATGAGACTCTGATGCACTCATGTAGAGGAGTAAAAGAAATATTTCAATTGTTTACAATGGTTCATTCTAGTTTTTTCACTAAGTATGATTGTAAAATGATCCTTCTATTTGGAAATTTCTTCATTGCAGCAAATACTATTCGTACGTTATGTAATGAGACTCTGATGCACTCATTTACACGAGTAAAAGAAATATTTCAATTATTTACAATGGTTCAATCTACTTTTTTCACTAAATATGAATGTAAAATGATCCTTCTATTCAGAAATTTCTTCATTTAAGCAAATACTCTTCATACATTATATAATGAAACTCTGATGAACTCATGTAGACGAGTAAAAGAAATATTTCAATTGTTTACAATGGTTCATTCTCGGTTTTTCACTAAATATGATTGTAAAATGATACATCTATTGGGAAATTTCTTCATTACAGCAAATACTATTCATACATTATGTAATGAGATTCTGATGCACTCATGTAGACGAGAAAAAGAAATATTTCAATTGTTTACAATTGTTCGTTGTAGTTTTTTCACTAAATATGATTGTAAAATGATCCTTCTATTCAGAAATTTCTTCATTTAAGCAAATACCCTTCGTACATTATGTAATGAGACTCTGATGAACTCATGTAGACGAGTATAAGAAATATATCAATTGTGTACAATGGAACATTCTAGATTGTTCACTAAATATCATCGTAAAATGATACTTCTATTCGGAAATTTCTTCATTGGAGCAAATACTATTATTCGTACGTTATGTAATGAGACTCTGATGCACGCATGTAGAGGAGTAAAAGAAATATTTCGATTGTTTACAATGGTTCATTCTAGTGTTTTCACTAAATATGATTGCAAAGTGATAATTCTATTTGGAAATTTCTTCATTGCAGCAAATACTATTCGTACGTTATGTAATGAGAGTCTGATGCACTCATGTAGAGGAGTAAAAGAAATATTTCAAATGTTTACAATGGTTCATTCTAGTTTTTTCACTAAATACCATTGTAAAATGATACTTCTATACAGAAATTTCTCCATTGGAGCAAATACTATTCGTACGTTATGTAATGAGACACTGATACATTCATTTAGAGGAGTAAAAGAAATATTTCAATTGTTTACAATGGTTCATTCTAGTTTTTTCACTAAGTATGATTGTAAAATGATACTTCCCTTTGGAAATTTCTTCATTGTAGCAAATACTATTCATACGCTATGTAATGAGACAGTGATGCACTCATGTAGAGGAGTAAAGGAAATATTTCAATTGTTTACAATGGTTCATTCTAGTTTTTTCACTAAATACCATTGTAAAATGATCCTTCTATTCAGAAATTTCTTCATTTAAGCAAATAACCTTCGTACATTATGTAATGAGACTCTGATGAACTCATTTACACGAGTAAAAGAAATATTTCAATTATTTACAATGGTTCATTCTACTTTTTTCACTAAATATGAATGTAAAATGATCCTTCTATTCAGAAATTTCTTCATTTAAGCAAATACTCTTGATACATTATATAATGAAACTCTGATGCACTCATGTAGAGGAGTAAAAGAAATTATTCAGTTGTTAATGATACTTCCCTTTGGAAATTTCTTCATTGTAGCAAATACTATTCATACGCTATGTAATGAGACAGTGATGCACTCATGTAGAGGAGTAAAGGAAATATTTCAATTGTTTACAATGGTTCATTCTATTTTTTTCACTAAATACCATTGTAAAATGATCATTCTATTCAGAAATTTTTTCATTTAAGCAAATAACCTTCGTACATTATGTAATGAGACTCTGATGAACTCATGTAGACGAGTAAAAGAAATATATCAATTGTGTACAATGGAACATTCTAGTTATTTCACTAAATATGATTGCATAATGATACTTCTATTCGGAAATTTCTTCATTGCAGCAAATACTATTCATACGTTATGTAATGAGACTCTGATGCACTCATGTAGAGGAGTAAAAGAAATATTTAAATTGTTTAAAATGTTTCATTCTAGTTTTTTCACTAAATATGATTGTAAAATGATTCTTCTATTCAGAAATTTCTTCATTGCACCAAAAACTATTCGTACGTTATGTAATGAGACTCTGATGCACTCATGTAGAGTATTAAAAGAAATATTTCAATTGTTTACAATGGTTCATTATAGTTTTTTCACTAAATATGATTGAAAATGATACTTCTATTTGGAAATAGCTTCATTGCAGCAAATACTATTCGTACGTTATGTAATGAGACTCTGAAGCACTCATGTAGAGGAGTAAAGGAAAGATTTCAATTGTTTGAAATGTTTCATTCTAGTTTTTTCACTAAATATGAATGTAAAATGATACTTCTATTTGGAAATTGCTTCATTGCAGCAAATACTATTCGTACGTTATGTAATGAGACTGTGATGCACTCATGTAGAGGAGTAAAAGAAATATTTCAATTGTTTACAATGTTTCATTCTAGTTTTTTCACTAAATATGATGGAAAATGATACTTCTATTTGGAAATTGCTTCATTGCAGCAAATACTATTCGTACGTTATGTAATGAGACTCTGATGCACTCATGTAGAGTAGTATAGGAAATATTTCTATTGTTTGCAATGGTTTATTCTACTTTTTTCACTAAATATGATTATAAAATGACACTTTATTTGGAAATTACTTCATTGCAGTAAATACTATACGTACGTTATGTAATGAGACTCTGATGCACTCATGTAGAGGAGTAAAGGAAATATTTCTATTGTTTGCAATGGTTCATTCTAGTTCTTTCACTAAATATGATTGTAAATGACACTTCAATTTGGAAATTGCTTCATTGCAGCAAATACTATTCGTACGTTATATAATGAGACTCTGATGCACTCATGTAGAGGAGTAAAAGAAATATTTCAATTGTTTACAATGGTTCATTCTAGTTTTTTCACTAAATATGAATATAAAATGATACTTCTATTTGGAAATTGCTTCATTGCAGCAAATACTATTCGTACGTTATGTAATGAGACTCTGATGCACTCATGTAGAGGAGTAAAGGAAATATTTCTATTGTTTGCAATGGTTCATTCTAGTTTTTTCACTAAATATGATTGTAAAATGATACATCTATTTGCAAATTTCTTCATTGCAGCAAAAACTATTCGTACGTTATGTAATGAGACTCTGATACACTCATGTAGAAAAGTAAAGGAAATATTTCAATTGTTTACAATGGTTCATTCTAGTTTTTTCACTAAATGTCATTGATAAAGTTACTTCTATTTAAAAATTTCTTCATTGCAGCAAATACTATTCGTACGTTATGTAATGAGACTGTGATGCACTCATGTAGAGGATTAAAAGAATATTTCAATTGTTTACAATGGTTCATTCTAGTTTTTTCACTAAATATGATTGTAAAATGATACTTCTATTTGCAAATTGCTTCATTGCTGCAAATAGTATTGATACGTTATGTAATGAGAGTCTGATGCACTCATGTTGAGGAGTAAAGGAAATATTTCTATTCCTTGCAATGGTTCATTCTAGTTTTTTCACTACATATGATTGTAAAACGATACTTCTATTTGGAAATTGCTTCATTACAGCAAATACGATTCGTACGTTATGTAATGAGACTCTGATGCACTCATGTAGAGGAGTAAAGGAAATATTTCAATTGTTTACAATGGTTCATTCTAGTTTTTTCACTAAATATGATTATAAAATGATACTTCTATTTGGAAATTTCATCATAGCAGCAAATACTATTCATACGTTATGTAATGAGATTCTGATGCACTCATGTAGATGAGTAAAGGAAATATTTCTATTGTTTGCAATGGTTCATTCTAGTTTTTTCACTAAATATGATTGTAAAATGATACTTCTATTTGGAAATTGCTTCATTGCAGCAAATACTATGCGCACGTTATGTAATGAGACTCTCATGCTCTCATGTAGAGGATTAAAGGAAATATTTCAATTGTTTGCAATGGTTCATTCTAGTTTTTTCGCTCAATATGATTGTAAAATGATACATCTATTTGCAAATTTCTTCATTGCAGTAAAAACTATTCGTACGTTATGTAATGAGACTCTGATGCACTCATGTAGAGGAGTAAAGGAAAAATTTCAATTGTTTACAATGGTTCATTCTAGTTTTTTCAATAAATATCATTGAAAAAGATACTTCTATTTGGAAATAGCTGCATTGCAGCAAATGCTATTCGTACGTTATGTAATGAGACTCTGATGCACTCATGTAGAGGAGTAAAGGAAATATTTCTAGTGATTGCAATGGTTCATTCTAGTTCTTTCACTAAATATGATTGTAAAATGATACTTCTATTGGGAAATTGCTTCATTGCAGCAAAAACTATTCGTACGTTATGTAATGAGACTCTGATGCACTCATGTAGATGAGTAAAGGAAATATTTCAATTGTTTGCAATGGTTCATTCTAGTTTTTTCACTAAATATGATTGTAAAATGATACATCTATTTGCAAATTTCTTCATTGCAGCAAAAACTATTCGTACGTTATGTAATGAGACTCTGATACACTCATGTAGAAAAGTAAAGGAAATATTTCAATTGTTTACAATGGTTCATTCTAGTTTTTTCACTAAATGTCATTGATAAAGTTACTTCTATTTAAAAATTTCTTCATTGCAGCAAATACTATTCGTACGTTATGTAATGAGACTGTGATGCACTCATGTAGAGGAGTAAAAGAAATATTTCAATTGTTTACAATGGTTCATTCTAGTTTTTTCACTAAATATGATTGTAAAATGATACTTCTATTTAGAAATTGCTTCATTGCAGCAAATACTATTCCTACGTTATGTAATGAGACTCTGATGCACTCATGTAGAGGAGTATAGGAAATATTTCTATTGTTTGCAATGGTTTATTCTACTTTTTTCACTAAATATGATTATAAAATGACACTTTATTTGGAAATTACTTCATTGCAGTAAATACTATACGTACGTTATGTAATGAGACTCTGATGCACTCATGTAGAGGAGTAAAGGAAATATTTCTATTGTTTGCAATGGTTCATTCTAGTTCTTTCACTAAATATGATTGTAAATGACACTTCAATTTGGAAATTGCTTCATTGCAGCAAATACTATTCGTACGTTATATAATGAGACTCTGATGCACTCATGTAGAGGAGTAAAAGAAATATTTCAATTGTTTACAATGGTTCATTCTAGTTTTTTCACTAAATATGAATATAAAATGATACTTCTATTTGGAAATTGCTTCATTGCAGCAAATACTATTCGTACGTTATGTAATGAGACTCTGATGCACTCATGTAGAGGAGTAAAGGAAATATTTCTATTGTTTGCAATGGTTCATTCTAGTTTTTTCACTAAATATGATTGTAAAATGATACATCTATTTGCAAATTTCTTCATTGCAGCAAAAACTATTCGTACGTTATGTAATGAGACTCTGATACACTCATGTAGAAAAGTAAAGGAAATATTTCAATTGTTTACAATGGTTCATTCTAGTTTTTTCACTAAATGTCATTGATAAAGTTACTTCTATTTAAAAATTTCTTCATTGCAGCAAATACTATTCGTACGTTATGTAATGAGACTGTGATGCACTCATGTAGAGGATTAAAAGAATATTTCAATTGTTTACAATGGTTCATTCTAGTTTTTTCACTAAATATGATTGTAAAATGATACTTCTATTTGCAAATTGCTTCATTGCAGCAAATAGTATTGATACGTTATGTAATGAGACTCTGATGCACTCATGTTGAGGAGTAAAGGAAATATTTCTATTGCTTGCAATGGTCCATTCTAGTTTTTTCACTACATATGATTGTAAAAGGATACTTCTATTTGGAAATTGCTTCATTGCAGCAAATACGATTCGTACGTTATGTAATGAGACTCTGATGCACTCATGTAGAGGAGTAAAGGAAATATTTCAATTGTTTACAATGGTTCATTCCAGTTTTTTCACTAAATATGATTATAAAATGATACTTCTATTGGGAAATTTCATCATTGCAGCAAATACTATTCATACGTTATGTAATGAGATTCTGATGCACTCATGTAGATGAGTAAAGGAAATATTTCTATTGTTTGTAATGGTTCATTCTAGTTTTTTCACTAAATATGATTGTAAAATGATACTTCTATTTGGAAATTGCTCCATTGCAGCAAATACTTTTCATACGTTATGTAATGAGACTCTGATGCACTCATGTAGAGGAGTAAAAGAAATATTTAAATTGTTTACAATGGTTCATACGAGTTTTTTCACTAAATATGATTATAAAATGATACTTCTATTTGGAAATTGCTTCATTGCAGCAAATACTATTCGTACGTTATGTAATGAGACTCTGATGCACTCATGTAGAGGAGTAAAAGAAATATTTCAATTGTTTACAATGGTTCATACTAGTTTTTTCACTAAATATGATTATAAAATGACACTTTATTTGGAAATTACTTCATTGCTGCAAATACTATACGTACGTTATGTAATGAGACTCTGATGCACTCATGTAGAGGAGTAAAGGAAATATTTCTATTTTTTGCAATGGTTCATTCCAGTTTTTTCACTAAATATGATTGTAAAATGATACTTCTATTTGGAAATTACTTCATTTGAGCAAATACTATTCGTACGTTATGTAATGAGACTCTGATTCACTCATGTATAGGAGGAAACGAAATATTGCAATTGTTTACAATGGTTCATTCTAGTTTTTTCACTAAATATGATTGTAAAATGATACTTCTATTTGCAAATTGCTTCATTGCAGCAAATAGTATTGATACGTTATGTAATGAGACTCTGATGCACTCATGTAGAGGAGTACAGGAAATATTTCAATTGTTTACAAAGGTTCATTCTAGTTTTTTCACTAAATATGATTATAAAATGATACTTCTATTTGGAAATTTCATCATTGCAGCAAATACTATTCATACGTTATGTAATGAGATTCTGATGCACTAATGTAGATGAGTAAAGGAAATATTTCTATTGTTTGCAATGGTTCATTCTAGTTTTTTCACTAAATATGATTGTAAAATGATACTTCTATTTGGAAATTGCTTCATTGCAGTAAATACTATGCGCACGTTATGTAATGAGACTCTGATGCTCTCATGTAGAGGATTAAAGGAAATATTTCAATTGTTTACAATGGTTCATTCAAGTTTTTTCACTAAATATGATTGTAAAATGATACTTCTATTTGGAAATTGCTCCATTGCAGCAAATACTTTTCATACGTTATGTAATGAGACGCTGATGCACACAAGTAGATGAGTAAAGGAAATATTTCTATTGTTTTCAATGGTTCATTCTAGTTTTTTCACTAAATATGATTGTAAAATTATACTACAATCAGGAAATTGCTTCATTGCAGCAAATACTATTCGTACGTTCTTTAATGAGACTCTGATGCACTCATGTAGAGGAGTAAAAGAAATATTTCAATTGTTTACAATGGTTCATTCTAGTTTTTTCACTAAATATGATTATAAAATGATACTTCTATTTGGAAATTGCTTCATTGCAGCAAATACTATTCGTACGTTATGTAATGAGACTCTGATGCACTCATGTAGAGGAATAAAAGAAATATTTCAATTGTTTACAATGGTTCATTCTAGCATTTTCACTAAATATGATTGTAAAATGATACTTCTATTTAGAAATTGCTTCATTGCAGCAAATACTATTCGTACGTTATGTAATGAGACACTGATACACTCATGTAGAGGAGTAAAAGAAATATTTCAATTGTTTAAGATGGTTCATTCTCGTTTTTTCACTAAGTATGATTGTAAAATGATACTTCTGTTTGGAAATTTCTTCATTGTAGCAAATACTATTCGTACGTTATGTAATGAGACACTGATGCACTCATGTAGAGGAGTAAAAGAAATATTTCAATTGTTTACAATGGTTAATTCTAGTTTTTTCACTAAATACCATTGTAAAATGATACTTCTATCCGGAAATTGCTTCATTGCAGCAAAAACTATTCGTACGTTATGAAATGCGACTCTAATGCACTCATGTAGAGTAGTAAAGGAAATATTTCAATTGTTTGCAATGGTTCATTCTAGTTTTTTCATTAAATATCATTGAAAAAGATACTTCTATTTAGAAATTGCTTCATTGCAGCAAATACTATTCATACGTTATGTAATGAGACTCTCATGCACTCATGTAGAGGAGTAAAGGAAATATTTCAATTGTTTGCAATGGTTCATTCTAGTTTTTTAACTCAATATGATTGTAAAATGATACATGTATTTG
The DNA here is from genome assembly GCA_963932145.1 of Acanthosepion lycidas. Taxonomy (NCBI): domain Eukaryota; kingdom Metazoa; phylum Mollusca; class Cephalopoda; order Sepiida; family Sepiidae; genus Acanthosepion; species Acanthosepion lycidas. The sequence continues at coordinate 11,387,307 of OZ010574.1, read as the reverse complement.
CAAATTTCTTCATTGCAGTAAAAACTATTCGTACGTTATGTAATGAGACTCTGATGCACTCATGTAGAGGAGTAAAAGAAATATTTCAATTACTTACAATGGTTCATTCTAGTTTTTTCACTAAATATGAATATAAAATGATACTTCTATTTGGAAATTGCTTCATTGCAGCAAATACTATTCGTACGTTATGTACTGAGACTCTGATGCACTCATGTAGAGGAGTAAATGAAATATTTCTATTGTGTGCAATGGTTCATTCCAGTTTTTTCACTAAATATGATTGTAAAATGATACTTCTATTTGGAAATTTCTTCATTGCAGCAAATACTATTCGTACGTTATGTAATGAGACTCTGATTCACTCATGTATAGGAGGAAACGAAATATTTCAATTGTTTACAATGGTTCATTGTAGTTTTTTCACTAAATATGATTGTAAAATGATACATCTATTTGCAAATTGCTTCATTGCTGCAAATAGTATTGATACGTTATGTAATGAGAGTCTGATGCACTCATGTTGAGGAGTAAAGGAAATATTTCTATTCCTTGCAATGGTTCATTCTAGTTTTTTCACTACATATGATTGTAAAACGATACTTCTATTTGGAAATTGCTTCATTGCAGCAAATACGATTCGTACGTTATGTAATGAGACTCTGATGCACTCATGTAGAGGAGTAAAGGAAATATTTCAATTGTTTACAATGGTTCATTCTAGTGTTTTCACTAAATATGATTATAAAATGATACTTCTATTTGGAAATTTAATCATAGCAGCAAATACTATTCATACGTTATGTAATGAGATTCTGATGCACTCATGTAGATGAGTAAAGGAAATATTTCTATTGTTTGCAATGGTTCATTCTAGTTTTTTCACTAAATATGATTGTAAAATGATACTTCTATTTGGAAATTGCTTCATTGCAGCAAATACTATGCGCACGTTATGTAATGAGACTCTCATGCTCTCATGTAGAGGATTAAAGGAAATATTTCAATTGTTTACAATGGTTCATTCTAGTTTTTTCAATAAATATCATTGAAAAAGATACTTCTATTTGGAAATAGCTGCATTGCAGCAAATGCTATTCGTACGTTATGTAATGAGACTCTGATGCACTCATGTAGAGGAGTAAAGGAAATATTTCTAGTGATTGCAATGGTTCATTCTAGTTCTTTCACTAAATATGATTGTAAAATGATACTTCTATTGGGAAATTGCTTCATTGCAGCAAAAACTATTCGTACGTTATGTAATGAGACTCTGATGCACTCATGTAGATGAGTAAAGGAAATATTTCAATTGTTTGCAATGGTTCATTCTAGTTTTTTCACTAAATATGATTGTAAAATGATACATCTATTTGCAAATTTCTTCATTGCAGCAAAAACTATTCGTACGTTATGTAATGAGACTCTGATACACTCATGTAGAAAAGTAAAGGAAATATTTCAATTGTTTACAATGGTTCATTCTAGTTTTTTCACTAAATGTCATTGATAAAGTTACTTCTATTTAAAAATTTCTTCATTGCAGCAAATACTATTCGTACGTTATGTAATGAGACTGTGATGCCCTCATGTAGAGGAGTAAAAGAAATATTTCAATTGTTTACAATGGTTCATTCTAGTTTTTTCACTAAATATGATTGTAAAATGATACTTCTATTTAGAAATTGCTTCATTGCAGCAAATACTATTCCTACGTTATGTAATGAGACTCTGATGCACTCATGTAGAGGAGTATAGGAAATATTTCTATTGTTTGCAATGGTTTATTCTACTTTTTTCACTAAATATGATTATAAAATGACACTTTATTTGGAAATTACTTCATTGCAGTAAATACTATACGTACGTTATGTAATGAGACTCTGATGCACTCATGTAGAGGAGTAAAGGAAATATTTCTATTGTTTGCAATGGTTCATTCTAGTTCTTTCACTAAATATGATTGTAAATGACACTTCAATTTGGAAATTGCTTCATTGCAGCAAATACTATTCGTACGTTATATAATGAGACTCTGATGCACTCATGTAGAGGAGTAAAAGAAATATTTCAATTGTTTACAATGGTTCATTCTAGTTTTTTCACTAAATATGAATATAAAATGATACTTCTATTTGGAAATTGCTTCATTGCAGCAAATACTATTCGTACGTTATGTAATGAGACTCTGATGCACTCATGTAGAGGAGTAAAGGAAATATTTCTATTGTTTGCAATGGTTCATTCTAGTTTTTTCACTAAATATGATTGTAAAATGATACATCTATTTGCAAATTTCTTCATTGCAGCAAAAACTATTCGTACGTTATGTAATGAGACTCTGATACACTCATGTAGAAAAGTAAAGGAAATATTTCAATTGTTTACAATGGTTCATTCTAGTTTTTTCACTAAATGTCATTGATAAAGTTACTTCTATTTAAAAATTTCTTCATTGCAGCAAATACTATTCGTACGTTATGTAATGAGACTGTGATGCACTCATGTAGAGGATTAAAAGAAATATTTCAATTGTTTACAATGGTTCATACTAGTTTTTTCACTAAATATGATTATAAAATGATACTTCTATTTGGAAATTGCTTCATTGCAGCAAATACTATTCGTACGTTATGTAATGAGACTCTGATGCACTCATGTAGAGGAGTAAAAGAAATATTTCAATTGTTTACAATGGTTCATACTAGTTTTTTCACTAAATATGATTATAAAATGACACTTTATTTGGAAATTACTTCATTGCAGCAAATACTATACGTACGTTATGTAATGAGACTCTGATGCACTCATGTAGAGGAGTAAAGGAAATATTTCTATTTTTTGCAATGGTTCATTCCAGTTTTTTCACTAAATATGATTGTAAAATGATACTTCTATTTGGAAATTACTTCATTTGAGCAAATACTATTCGTACGTTATGTAATGAGACTCTGATTCACTCATGTATAGGAGGAAACGAAATATTGCAATTGTTTACAATGGTTCATTCTAGTTTTTTCACTAAATATGATTGTAAAATGATACTTCTATTTGCAAATTGCTTCATTGCAGCAAATAGTATTGATACGTTATGTAATGAGACTCTGATGCACTCATGTAGAGGAGTACAGGAAATATTTCAATTGTTTACAATGGTTCATTCTAGTTTTTTCACTAAATATGATTATAAAATGATACTTCTATTTGGAAATTTCATCATTGCAGCAAATACTATTCATACGTTATGTAATGAGATTCTGATGCACTAATGTAGATGAGTAAAGGAAATATTTCTATTGTTTGCAATGGTTCATTCTAGTTTTTTCACTAAATATGATTGTAAAATGATACTTCTATTTAGAAATTGCTTCATTGCAGCAAATACTATTCCTACGTTATGTAATGAGACTCTGATGCACTCATGTAGAGGAGTATAGGAAATATTTCTATTGTTTGCAATGGTTTATTCTACTTTTTTCACTAAATATGATTATAAAATGACACTTTATTTGGAAATTACTTCATTGCAGTAAATACTATACGTACGTTATGTAATGAGACTCTGATGCACTCATGTAGAGGAGTAAAGGAAATATTTCTATTGTTTGCAATGGTTCATTCTAGTTCTTTCACTAAATATGATTGTAAATGACACTTCAATTTGGAAATTGCTTCATTGCAGCAAATACTATTCGTACGTTATATAATGAGACTCTGATGCACTCATGTAGAGGAGTAAAAGAAATATTTCAATTGTTTACAATGCTTCATTCTAGTTTTTTCACTAAATATGAATATAAAATGATACTTCTATTTGGAAATTGCTTCATTGCAGCAAATACTATTCGTACGTTATGTAATGAGACTCTGATGCACTCATGTAGAGGAGTAAAGGAAATATTTCTATTGTTTGCAATGGTTCATTCTAGTTTTTTCACTAAATATGATTGTAAAATGATACATCTATTTGCAAATTTCTTCATTGCAGCAAAAACTATTCGTACGTTATGTAATGAGACTCTGATACACTCATGTAGAAAAGTAAAGGAAATATTTCAATTGTTTACAATGGTTCATTCTAGTTTTTTCACTAAATGTCATTGATAAAGTTACTTCTATTTAAAAATTTCTTCATTGCAGCAAATACTATTCGTACGTTATGTAATGAGACTGTGATGCACTCATGTAGAGGATTAAAAGAAATATTTCAATTGTTTACAATGGTTCATTCTAGTTTTTTCACTAAATATGATTGTAAAATGATACTTCTATTTGCAAATTGCTTCATTGCAGCAAATAGTATTGATACGTTATGTAATGAGACTCTGATGCACTCATGTTGAGGAGTAAAGGAAATATTTCTATTGCTTGCAATGGTCCATTCTAGTTTTTTCATTACATATGATTGTAAAAGGATACTTCTATTTGGAAATTGCTTCATTGCAGCAAATACGATTCGTACGTTATGTAATGAGACTCTGATGCACTCATGTAGAGGAGTAAAGGAAATATTTCAATTGTTTACAATGGTTCATTCCAGTTTTTTCACTAAATATGATTATAAAATGATACTTCTATTGGGAAATTTCATCATTGCAGCAAATACTATTCATACGTTATGTAATGAGATTCTGATGCACTCATGTAGATGAGTAAAGGAAATATTTCTATTGTTTGTAATGGTTCATTCTAGTTTTTTCACTAAATATGATTGTAAAATGATACTTCTATTTGGAAATTGCTCCATTGCAGCAAATACTTTTCATACGTTATGTAATGAGACTCTGATGCACTCATGTAGAGGAGTAAAAGAAATATTTCAATTGTTTACAATGGTTCATACTAGTTTTTTCACTAAATATGATTATAAAATGATACTTCTATTTGGAAATTGCTTCATTGCAGCAAATACTATTCGTACGTTATGTAATGAGACTCTGATGCACTCATGTAGAGGAGTAAAAGAAATATTTCAATTGTTTACAATGGTTCATACTAGTTTTTTCACTAAATATGATTATAAAATGACACTTTATTTGGAAATTACTTCATTGCAGCAAATACTATACGTACGTTATGTAATGAGACTCTGATGCACTCATGTAGAGGAGTAAAGGAAATATTTCTATTTTTTGCAATGGTTCATTCCAGTTTTTTCACTAAATATGATTGTAAAATGATACTTCTATTTGGAAATTACTTCATTTGAGCAAATACTATTCGTACGTTATGTAATGAGACTCTGATTCACTCATGTATAGGAGGAAACGAAATATTGCAATTGTTTACAATGGTTCATTCTAGTTTTTTCACGAAATATGATTGTAAAATGATACTTCTATTTGCAAATTGCTTCATTGCAGCAAATAGTATTGATACGTTATGTAATGAGACTCTGATGCACTCATGTAGAGGAGTACAGGAAATATTTCAATTGTTTACAATGGTTCATTCTAGTTTTTTCACTAAATATGATTATAAAATGATACTTCTATTTGGAAATTTCATCATTGCAGCAAATACTATTCATACGTTATGTAATGAGATTCTGATGCACTAATGTAGATGAGTAAAGGAAATATTTCTATTGTTTGCAATGGTTCATTCTAGTTTTTTCACTAAATATGATTGTAAAATGATACTTCTACTTGGAAATTGCTTCATTGCAGTAAATACTATGCGCACGTTATGTAATGAGACTCTGATGCTCTCATGTAGAGGATTAAAGGAAATATTTCAATTGTTTACAATGGTTCATTCAAGTTTTTTCACTAAATATGATTGTAAAATGATACTTCTATTTGGAAATTGCTCCATTGCAGCAAATACTTTTCATACGTTATGTAATGAGACGCTGATGCACACAAGTAGAGGAGTAAAGGAAATATTTCTATTGTTTTCAATGGTTCATTCTAGTTTTTTCACTAAATATGATTGTAAAATTATACTACTATCAGGAAATTGCTTCATTGCAGCAAATACTATTCGTACGTTCTTTAATGAGACTCTGTTGCACTCATGTAGAGGAGTAAAAGAAATATTTCAATTGTTTACAATGGTTCATTCTAGTTTTTTCACTAAATATGATTATAAAATGATACTTCTATTTGGAAATTGCTTCATTGCAGCAAATACTATTCGTACGTTATGTAATGAGACTCTGATGCACTCATGTAGAGGAATAAAAGAAATATTTCAATTGTTTACAATGGTTCATTCTAGTTTTTTCACTAAATATGATTGTAAAATGATACTTCTATTTAGAAATTGCTTCATTGCAGCAAGTACTATTCATACGTTATGTAATGAGACTCTGATGCACTCATGTAGAGGAGTATAGGAAATATTTCTATTGTTTGCAAGGGTTCATTCTAGTTTTTTCACTAAATATGATTATAAAATATCACTTTATTTGGAAATTACTTCATTGCAGCAAATACTATACGTACGTTATGTAATGAGACTCTGATGCACTCATGTAGAGGAGTAATGGAAATATTTCTATTGTTTGCAATGGTTCATTCTAGTTCTTTCACTAAATATGATTGTAAATGACACTTCTATTTGGAAATTGCTTTATTGCAGCAAATACTATTCGTACGTTATATAATGAGACGCTCATGCACTCATGTAGAGGAGTAAAAGAAATATTTCAATTGTTTACAATGGTTCATTCTAGTTTTTTCACTAAATATGAATATAAAATGATACTTCTATTTGGAAATTGCTTCCTTGCAGCAAATACTATTCGTACGTTATGTACTGAGACTCTGATGCACTCATGTAGAGAAGTAAATGAAATATTTCTATTGTTTGCAAAGGTTCATTCCAGTTTTTTCACTAAATATGATTGTAAAATGATACTTCTATTTGGAAATTTCTTCATTGCAGCAAATACTATTGGGACGTTATGTAATGAGACTCTGATGCACTCATGTAGAGGAGTAAAAGAAATATTTTAATTTTTTACAATGTTTCATTTTAGTTTTTTCTCAAATATGATTATAAAATGATAATTCTATTTGGAAATTCCTTCATTGCAGCAAATACTATTCGTACGTTATGTAATGAGACTCTGATGCACTCATGTAGAGGAGTGAAGGAAATATTTCTATTGTTTGCAATGGTTCATTCTAGTTTTTTCACGAAATATGATTTTAAAATGACACTTCTATAAGGAAATTTCTTCATTGCAGCAAATACTATTCGTACGTTATGTAATGAGACTCTGATGCACTCATGTAGAGGAGTAAAGGCAATATTTCTATTGCTTGCAATTGTTCATTCAAGTTTTTTCACTAAATATGATTGTAAAATTATACTTCTATCAGGAAATTGCTTCATTGCAGCAAATACTATTCGTACGTTCTTTAATGAGACTCTGATGCACTCATGTAGAGGAGTAAAAGAAATATTTCAATTGTTTACAATGGTTCATTCTAGTTTTTTCACTAAATATGATAGTAAAATGATTCTTCTAATTAGAAATTGCTTCATTGCAGCAAATACTATTCGTACGTGAGGTAATGAGACTCTGATGCACTCATGTAGATGAGTAAAGGAAATATTTCAATTGTTTACAATGGTACATTCTAGTTTTTTCATTAATATGATTATAAAATGATACTTCTATTTGCAAATTGCATCATTGCAGCAAATAGTATTGATACGTTATGTAATGAGACTCTGATGCACTCATGTAGAAGAGTAAAGGATATATTTCTATTGCTTGCAATGGTTCATTCTAGTTTTTTCACTACATATGATTGTAAAAGGATACTTCTATTTGGAAATTGCTTCATTGCAGCAAATACGATTCGTACGTTATGTAATGAGACTCTGATGCACTCATGTAGAGTAGTAAAGGAAATATTTCAATTGTTTACAATGGTTCATTCTAGTTTTTTCACTAAATATGATTGTCAATTGATACTTCTATTTGGAAATTGCATCATTGCAGCAAATACTATTCATACGTTATGTAATGAGATACTGATGCACTCATGTAGAGGAGTAAAGGAAATATTTCTATTATTTGCAATGGTTCATTCTAGTTTTTTCACTAAATATAATTGTAAAATGATACTTCTATTTGGAAATTGCTTCATTGCAGCAAATAGTATTCATACGTTATTTAATGAGACGCTGATGCACTCATGTAGAGGAGTAAATGAAATATTTCAATTGTTTACAATGGTTCATTCTAGTTTTTTCACTAAGTATGATTGTAAAATGATCCTTCTATTCGGAAATTTCTTCTTTGCAGCAAATACTATTCATATATTATGTAATGAGATTGTGATGCACACATGTAGACAAGTAAAAGAAATATTTCAATTGTTTACAATTATTCATTCTTGTTTTTTCATTAAATACGAATGCAAAATGATCCTTCTATTCGGAAGTTTCTTCATTGCAGCAAAAACTATTCATACATTATGTAATGAGACTCTGATGCACTCATTTACACGAGTAAAAGAAATATTTCAATTATTTACAATGGTTCATTCTACTTTTTTCACTAAATATGAATGTAAAATGATCCTGCTATTCAGAAATTTCTTCATTTAAGCAAATACTCTTCATACATTATATAATGAAACTCTGATGAACTCATGTAGACGAGTAAAAGAAATATTTCAATTGTTTACAATGGTTCATTCTCGGTTTTTCACTAAATATGAATATAAAATGATACTTCTATTTGGAAATTGCTTCATTGCAGCAAATACTATTCGTACGTTATGTAATGAGACTCTGATGCACTCATGTAGAGGAGTAAAGGAAATATTTCTATTGTTTGCAATGGTTCATTCCAGTTTTTTCAATAAATATGATTGTAAAATGATACTTCTATTTGGAAAGTTCTTCATTGCAGCAAATACTATTCGTACGTTATGTAATGAGACTCTGATTCACTCATGTATAGGAGGAAACGAAATATTTCAATTGTTTACAATGGTTCATTCTAGTTTTTTCACTAAATATGATTGTAAAATGATACTTCTATTTGCAAATTGCTTCATTGCAGCAAATAGTATTGATACGTTATGTAATGAGACTCTGATGCACTCATGTTGAGGAGTAAAGGAAATATTTCAATTGTTTACAATGGTTCATTCTAGTTTTTCCACGAAATATGATTGTAAAATGATACTTCTATTTGGAAGTTTTTTCATTGCAGCAAAAACTATTCATACATTATGTAATGAGATTCTGATGCACTCATGTAGACGAGAAAAAGAAATATTTCAATTGTTTACAATTGTTCGTTGTAGTTTTTTCACTAAATATGATTGTAAAATGATCCTTCTATTCAGAAATTTCTTCATTTAAGCAAATACCCTTCGTACATTATGTAATGAGACTCTGATTAACTCATGTAGACGAGTATAAGAAATATATCAATTGTGTACAATGGAACATTCTAGATTGTTCACTAAATATAATTGTAAAATGATACTTCTATTCGGAAATGTCTTCATTGGAGCAAATACTATTATTCGTACGTTATGTAATGAGACTCTGATGCACGCATGTAGAGGAGTAAAAGAAATATTTCGATTGTTTACAATGGTTCATTCTAGTTTTTTCACTAAATGTGATTGCAAAGTGATAATTGTATTTGGAAATTTCTTCATTGCAGCAAATACTATTCGTACGTTATGTAATGAGACACTGATACATTCATTTAGAGGAGTAAAAGAAATATTTCATTTGTTTACAATGGTTCATTCTAGTTTTTTCACTAAGTATGATTGTAAAATGATACTTCCCTTTGGAAATTTCTTCATTGTAGCAAATACTATTCATACGCTATGTAATGAGACAGTGATGCACTCATGTAGAGGAGTAAAGGAAATATTTCAATTGTTTACAATGGTTCATTCTAGTTTTTTCACTAAATACCATTGTAAAATGATCCTTCTATTCAGAAATTTCTTCATTTAAGCAAATAACCTTTGTACATTATGTAATGAGACTCTGATGAACTCATGTAGACGAGTAAAAGAAATATATCAATTGTGTACAATGGAACATTCTAGTTATTTCACTAAATATGATTGTATAATGATACTTCTATTCGGAAATTTCTTCATTGCAGCAAATACTATTCATACGTTATGTAATGAGACTCTGATGCACTCATATAGAGGAGTAAAAGAAATATTTAAATTGTTTAAAATGTTTCATTCTAGTTTTTTCACTAAATATGATTGTAAAATGATTCTTCTATTCAGAGATTTCTTCATTGCAGCAAAAACTATTCGTACGTTATGTAATGAGACACTGATGCACTCATGTAGAGGAGTAAAAAAAATATTTCAATTGTTTACAATGTTTCATTCTAGTTTTTTCACTAAATATGATTGTAAAATGATCCTTCGTTTAAGAATTTTGTTCATTGCAGCAAATACTATTCGTACGTTATGTAATGAGACTCTGATGCACTCATGTAGAGGAGTAAAAGAAATATTTCAGTTGTTTACAATGATTCAGTCTAGTTTTTTCACTAATTATGATTGTAAAATGATACTTCTATATGGAAATTTCTTCATTGCAGCGAATAATATTCGTACGTTATGTAATGAGACTCTGACGCACTCATGCAGAGGAGTAAAAGAAATATTTCTATTGTTTACAATGGTTCATTGAACTTTTTTCATTAAATACCATTGTAAAATGATCCTTCTATTCAGAAATTGCTTCAATAAAAGGAAATATTTCTTCAATAACTGGAAATATTTCAATTGTTTGCAATGGTTCATTCTAGTTTTTTCATTAAATATCATTGAAAAAGATACTTCTATTTAGAAATTGCTTCATTGCAGCCAATACTATTCGTACATTATGTAATGAGAGTCTGATGCACCAATGTAGAGGAGGAAAAGAAATATTTCAATTGTTTACAATGGTTCATTCTCGTTTTTTCACTAAGTATGATTGTAAAATGGTAATTCTGTTTGGAAATTTCTTTATTGTAGCAAATACTATTCGTACGTTATGTAATGAGACACTGATGCACTCATGTAGAGGAGTACAAGAAATATTTCAATTGTTTACAATGGTTCATTCTAGTTTTTTCACTAAATACCATTGTAAAATGATATTTCTCTTCGGAAATTTCTTCATTGCAACAAATACTATTCGTACGTTATGAATGAGAGTCTGATGCACTCATGTAGAAGTGTAAGAGAAATATTTCAATTTTTTACAATGGTTCATTCTAGTTTTTTCAATAAATATCATTGAAAAAGATACTTCTATTTGGAAATAGCTTCATTGCAGCAAATGCTATTCGTACGTTATGTAATGAGACTCTGATGCACTCATGTAGAGGAGTAAAGGAAATATTTCTAGTGTTTGCAATGGTTCATTCAAGTTCTTTCACTAAATATGATTGTAAAATGATACTTCTATTGGGAAATTGCTTCATTGCAGCAAATACTATTCGTACGTTATGTAATGAGACTCTGATACACTCATGTAGAAAAGTAAAGGAAATATTTCAATTGTTTACAATGGTTCATTCTAGTTATTTCACTAAATATGATAGTAAAATGATACTTCTATTTGCAAATTGCTTCATTGCAGCAAATAGTATTGATACGTTATGTAATGAGACTCTGATGCACTTATGTTGAGAAGTAAAGGAAATATTTCTATTGCTTGCAATGGTTCATTCTAGTTTTTTCGCTACATATGATTGTAAAAGGATACTTCTATTTGGAAATTCCTTCATTGCAGCAAATAAGATTCGTACGTTATGTAATGAGACTTTGATGCACTCATGTAGAGGAGTAAAGGAAATATTTCAATTGTTTACAATGGTTCATTCTAGTTTTTTCACTAAATATGATTATAAAATGATACTTCTATTTGGAAATTTCATCATTGCAGCAAATACTATTCATACGTTATTTAATGAGATTCTGATGCACTCATGTAGATGAGTAAAGGAAATATTTCTATTGTTTGCAATGGTTCATTCTAGTTTTTTCACTAAATATGATTGTAAAATGATACTTCTATTTGGAAATTGCTTCATTGCAGCAAATACTATACGCACGTTATGTAATGAGACTCTGATGCTCTCATGTAGAGGATTAAAGGAAATATTTCAATTGTTTACAATGGTTCATTCTAGTTTTTTCACTAAATATGATTGTAAAATGTTACTTCTATTTGGAAATTGCTCCATTGCAGTAAATACTTTTCATACGTTATGTAATGAGACTCTGATGCACCCATGTAGAGGAGTAAAGGAAATATTTGTATTGTTTTCAATGGTTCATTCTAGTTTTTTCACTAAATATGATTGTAAAATGATACTTCTATTTGGAAATTGCTTCATTGCAGCAAATACTTTTCATACGTTATGTAATGAGACTCTGATGCAGTCATGTAGAGGAGTATAGGAAATATTTCTATTGTTTGCAATGGTTCATTCTAGTTTTTTCACTAAATATGATTATAAAATGACACTTTATTTGGAAATTACTTCATTGCAGCAAATAGTATACGTACGTTATGTAATGAGACTCTGATGCACTCATGTAGAGGAGTAAAGGAAATATTTCTATTGTTTGCAATGGTTCATTCTAATTCTTTCACCAAATATGATTGTAAATGACAGTTCTATTTGGAAATTGCTTCATTGCAGCAAATACTATTCGTACGTTATATAATGAGACCCTGATGCACTCATGTAGAGGAGTAAAAGAAATATTTCAATTGTTTACAATGGTTCATTCTAGTTTTTTCACTAAATATGATTGTAAAATGATACTTCTATTTGGAAATTGCTTCATTGCAGCAAATACGATTCTTACGTGATGTAATGAGACTCTGATGCACTCATGTAGAGGATTCAAAAAATATTTCAATTGTTTGCAATGGTTCATTCTAGTTTTTTCACTACATATGATTGTAAAAGGATACTTCTATTTGAAAATTGCTTCATTGCAGCAAATACGATTCGTACGTTATGTAATGAGACTCTGATGCACTCATGTAGAGGAGTAAAGGAAATATTTCTACTGTTTACAAAGGTTTATTCTAGTTTTTTCACAAAATATGATTGTAAATTGATACTTCTATTTGGAAATTGCATCATTGCAGCAAATACTATTGATACCTTATGTAATGAGACTCTGATGCACTCATGTAGAGGAGGAAAGGAAATATTTCTATTGTTTACAAAGGTTTATTCTAGTTTTTTCACAAAATATGATTGTAAAATTATACTTCTATTTGGAAATTGCTTCATTGCAGCAAATACTATTCGTACATTATGTAAGGAGACTCTGATGCAATCATGTAGAGGAGTAAAAGAAATATTTCAATTGTTTACAATGGTTCATTCTAGTTTTTTCACTACATATGATTGTAAAATGATACTTCTATTTGGAATTTCCTTCATTGCAGCAATTACTATTCGTACGTTATGTAATGAGACTCTGATGCACTCATGTAGAGGAGTAAAGGAAATATTTCTACTGTTTGCAATGGTTCATTCTAGTTTTTCTCATTAAATATGATTGTAAAATGATACTTCTATTTGGAAATTTCTTCATTGCAGCAAATAGTATTCATACGTTATGTAATGAGAAACAGATGCTCTCAGGTAGAGGATTAAAGGAAATATTTCTATTGTTGACAATGGTTCATTCTAGTTTTTTCACTAAATATGATGGTAAAATATCACTTCTATTTGGAAATTTCTTCATTGCAGCAAATACTATTCGTACGTTATGTAATGAGACTCTGATGCACTCATGTAGAGGAGTAAAAGAAATATTTTAATTTTTTACAATGTTTCATTTTAGTTTTTTCTCAAATATGATGATAAAATGCTAATTCTATTTGGAAATTGCTTCATTGCAGCAAATACTATTCGTACGTTATGTAATGAGACTCTGATGCACTCATGTAGAGGAGTGAAGGAAATATTTCTACTGTTTGCAATGGTTCATTCTAGGTTTTCACTAAATATGATTGGAAAATTATACTTCTATTTGGAAATTGCTTCATTGCAGCAAATACTATACGTACGTTATGTAATGAGACATTGATGCACTCATGTAGATGAGTAAAGGAAACATTTCTATCCTTTTGCAATGGTTCATTCTAGTTTCATCACTAAATATGATTGTAAAATGATACTTCTATTTGGAAAAAGCTTCATTGCAGCAAATACTATTCATACGTTATGTAATGAGACTCTGATGCACTAACGTAGAGGAGTAAAGGAAATATTTCTATTGTTTGCAATGGTTCATTCTAGTTTTTTCACTAAATATGATTGTAAAATGATACTTCTATTTGGAAATTGCTTCATTGCAGCAAATACTATTCGTACGTTATGTAATGAGACTCTGATGCACTCATGTAGAGGAGTAAAGGAAATATTTCTACTGTTTGCAATGGTTCATTCTAGTTTTTCTCATTAAATATGATTGTAAAATGATACTTCTATTTGGAATTTCCTTCATTGCAGCAATTACTATTCGTACGTTATGTAATGAGACTCTGATGCACTCATGTAGAGGAGTAAAGGAAATATTTCTACTGTTTGCAATGGTTCATTCTAGTTTTTCTCATTAAATATGATTGTAAAATGATACTTCTATTTGGAAATTTCTTCATTGCAGCAAATAGTATTCATACGTTATGTAATGAGAAACAGATGCTCTAAGGTAGATGAATAAAGGAAATATTTCTATTGTTGACAATGGTTCATTCTAGTTTTTTCACTAAATATGATTGTAAAATGACACTTCTATTTGGAAATTTTTCTCATTGCAGCAAATACTATTCGTACGTTATGTAATGAGACTCTGATGCACTCATGTAGAGGAGTAAAGGAAATATTTCTATTGTTTGCAATGGTTCATTCTAGTTTTTTCACTAAATATGATAGTAAAATGATACTTCTATTTGGAATTTGCTTCATTGCAGCAAATACTATTCGTACGTTATGTAATGAGACTCTGATGCACTCATGTAGGGGAGTAAAGGAAATATGTCTACTGTTTGCAATGGTACATTCTAGATTTTCTCACTAAATATGATTGTAAAATGATACTTCTATTTGGAAATTTCTTCATTGCAGCAATTACTATTCGTACGTTATGTAATGAGACTCTGATGCACTCATGTAGAGGAGTAAAGGAAATATTTCTATTGCTTGCAATAGTTCATTCTAGTTTTTTCACTAAATATGATTGGAAAATGATACTTCTATTTGGAAATTGCTTCATTGCAGCAAATACTATACGTACGTTATGTAATGAGACATTGATGCACTCATGTAGATGAGTAAAGGAAATATTTCTATCGTTTGCAATGGTTCATTCTAGTTTTATCACTAAATATTATTGTAAAATGATACTTCTATTTGGAAATTGCTTCATTGCAGCAAATACTATTCATACGTTATGTAATGAGACTCTGATGCACTAACGTAGAGGAGTAAAGGAAATATTTCTATTGTTTGCAATTGTTCATTCTAGTTTTTTCACTAAATATGATTGTAAAATGATACTTCTATTTGGAAATTGCTTCATTGCAGCAAATACTATTCGTACGTTATGTAATGAGACTCTGATGCACTCATGTAGATGTGTAAAGGAAATATTTATATCGTTTGCAATGGTTCATTCTAGTTTTATCACTAAATATGATTGTAAAATGATACTTCTATTTGGAAATTGCTACATTGCAGCAAATACTATTCATACGTTATGTAATGAGACTCTGATGCACTAACGTAGAGGAGTAAAGGAAATATTTCTATTGTTTGCAATGGTTCATTCTAGTTTTTTCACTAAATATGATTGTAAAATGACATTTCTTTTTGGAAATTTTTCTCATTGCAGCAAATACTATTCGTACGTTATGTAATGAGACTCTGATGCACTCATGTAGAGGAGTAAAGGAAATATTTCTATTGTTTGCAATGGTTCATTATAGTTTTTTCACTAAATATGATAGTAAAATGATACTTCTATTTGGAATTTGCTTCATTGCAGCAAATACTATTCGTACGTTATGTAATGAGACTCTGATGCACTCATGTAGGGGAGTAAAGGAAATATGTCTACTGTTTGCAATGGTTCATTCTAGATTTTCTCACTAAATATGATTGTAAAATGATACATCTATTTGGAAATTTCTTCATTGCAGCAAATACTATTCGTACGTTATATAATGAGACTCTGATGCACTCATGTACAGGAGAAAAGGAAATATTTCTATAGTTTGCAAGTGTTTATTCCAGTTTTTTCACTAAATATGATTGCAAAATGATACTTCTATTTGGAAATTGCTTCATTGCAGCCAATACCATTCGTACGTTATGTAATGAGACACTGATGCACTCATGTAGAGGAGGAAAGGAAATATTTCAATTATTTACAATGGTTCATTCTAGTTTTTTCACTAAATATGATTGTAAAATGATGCTTCTATTTGGAGATTGCTTCATTGCAGCAAATACTATTCATACGTTATGTAATGAGACACTGATGCACTCACGTAGAGGAGTAAAGGAAATATTTCTATTGTTTGGAATGGTTCATTCTAGTTTTTTCACGAAACATGATTGTAAAATGACACTTCTATTTGGAAATTTCTTCATTGCAGCAAATACTATTCGTACGTTATGTAATGAGACTCTGGTGCTCTCATGTAGAGGAGTAAAGGAATATTTCTATTGTTTGCAATGGTTCATTCTAGTTTTTTCACTAATTATGATTGTAAAATGATACTCCTATTTAGAAATTTCTTCATTGCAGCAAATACTACTCGTACGTTTGTAATGAGACTCTGATGCACTCATGTATAGGAGGAAACGAAATATTTCAATTGCTTACAATGGTTCATTCTAGTTTTTTCACGAAATATGATTGTAAAATTATACTTCTTTTTGGAAATTGCTTCATTGCAGCCAATAGTATTCCTACGTTATGTAATAAGACTCTGATGCTCTCATGTAGAGGAGTAAATGAAATATTTCAATTGTTTACAATGGTTGATTCTAGTTTTTTCACTAAATATGATTGTAAAATGATACTTCTATTTGGAAATTGCTTCATTGCAGCAAATACTATTCATACGCTATGTAATGAGTTTCTGATGCACTAACGTAGAGGAGTAAAGGAAATATTTCTATTGTTTGCAATGGTTCATTCTAGTTTTTTCACTAAATATGATAGTAAAATGATACTTCTATTTGGAATTTGCTTAATTGCAGCAAATACTATTCGTACGTTATGTAATGAGACTCTGATGCACTCATGTAGAGGAGTAAAGGAAATATGTCTACTGTTTGCAATGGTTCATTCTAGTTTTTCTCACTAAATATGATTGTAAAATGATACTTCCATTTAGAAATTGCTTCATTGCAGCAAATATTATTCGTACGTTATGTAATGAGACTCTCATGCTCTCATGTAGAGGAGTAAAAAAAATATTCCAATTGTTTACAATGGTTCATTCTAGGTTTTCACTAAATATGATTGTAAAATGATACTTCTATTTAAAAATTGCTTCATTGCAGCAAATACTATTGATACGTTATGTAATGAGACACTGATGCACTCATGTACAGGAGTAAAGGAAATATTTCAATTGTTTACAATGGTTCATTCTAGTTTTTTAACTAAATATGATTGTAAAATGATGCTTCTATTTCGAAATTGCTTCATTGCAGCCAATACTATTCGTACGTTATGTAATGAGACTCTGATGCACTCACGTAGAGGTGAAAAGGAATATTTCTATTGTTTTCAATGGTTCATTCTAGTTTTTTCACGAAATATGAATGTAAAATGAAACTTCTATTTGGAAATTTCTTCATTGCAGCAAATACTATTCGTACGTTATGTAATGAGACTCTGATGCACTCATGTAGAGGAGTAAAGGAAATATTTCTATTGTTTGCAATTGTTCTTTCTAGTTTTTTCACTAAATATGATTGTAAAATGCTACTTCTATTTGGAAATTGCTTCATTGCAGCAAATTCTATTCGTACGTTATGTAATGAGACTGATGCATTCATGTAGAGGAGTAAAGGAAATATTTCTATTGTTTGCAATGGTTCATTCTAGTTTTTTCACTAAATATGATTGTAAAATGATACTCCTATTTAGAAATTTCTTCATTGCAGCAAATACTATTCGTACGTTATGTAATGAGACTCTGATGCACTCATGTATAGGAGCAAACGAAATATTTCAATTGCTTACAATGATTCATTCTAGTTTTTTCACGAAATATGATTGCAAAATAATACTTCTTTTTGGAAATTGCTTCATTGCAGCCAATAGTATTCATACGTTATGTAATGAGACTCTGATGCACTCATGTAGAGGAGTAAAGGAAATATTTCTATTGCTTGCAATGGTTCATTCTAGTTTTTTCACTAAATATGATTGTAAAATGATACTTCTATTTGGAAATTGCTTCATTGCAGCAAAATACGATTCATACGTTATGTAATGAGATACTGATGCACTCATGTAGAGGAGAAAAGGAAATATTTCAATTATTTACAATGGTTCATTCTAGTTTTTTCACTAAATATGATTGTAAAATGATGCTTCTATTTGGAAATTGCTTCATTGCAGCAAATACTATTCGTACGTTATGTAATGAGACTGATGCACTCATGTAGAGGAGTAAAGGAAATATTTCTATTGTTTGCAATGGTTCATTCTAGTTTTTTCACTAAATATGATTGTAAAATGATACTCCTATTTAGAAATTTCTTCATTTCAGCAAATACTATTTGTACGTTATGTAATGAGACTCTGATGCACTCATGTATAGGAGGAAACGAAATATTTCAATTGCTTACAATGGTTCATTCTAGTTTTTTCACGAAATATGATTGTAAAATAATACTTCTTTTTGGAAATTGCTTCATTGCAGCCAATAGTATTCATACGTTATGTAATGAGACTCTGATGCACTCATGTAGAGGAGTAAAGGAAATATTTCTATTGCTTGCAATGGTTCATTCTAGTTTTTTCACTAAATATGATTGTAAAATGATACTTCTATTTGGAAATTGCTTCATTGCAGCAAAATACGATTCTTACGTTATGTAATGAGATACTGATGCACTCATGTAGAGGAGAAAAGGAAATATTTCAATTATTTACAATGGTGCATTCTAGTTTTTTCACTAAATATGATTGTAAAATGATGTTCTATTTGGAAATTGCTTCATTGCAGCAAATACTATTCATACGTTATGTAATGAGACTCTGATGCACTAACGTAGAGGAGTAAAGGAAATATTTCTATTGTTTGCAATGGTTCATTCTAGTTTTTTCACTAAATATGATTGTAAAATGACAGGTCTATTTGGAAATTTTTCTCATTGCAGCAAATCCTATTCGTACGTTATGTAATGAGACTCTGATGCACTCATGTAGAGGAGTAAAGGAAATATTTCTATTGTTTGCAATGATTCATTCTAGTTTTTTCACTAAATATGATAGTAAAATGATACTTCTATTTGGAAATTGCTTCATTGCAGCAAATACTAATCGTACGTTATGTAATGAGACTCTGATCCTCACATGTAGAGGATTAAAGGAAATATTTCAATTGTTTACAATGGTTCATTCTAGTTTTTTCACTAAATATGATTGTAAAATGATACTTCTATTTAAAAATTGCTTCATTGCAGCAAATACTATTCGTACGTTATGTAATGAGATACTGATGCACTCATGTAGAGGAGTAAAGGAAATATTTCAATTGTTTACAATGGTTCATTCTAGTTTTTTCACTAAATATGATGGTAAAATGTTGCTTCTATTTGGAAATTGCTTCATTGCAGCCAATACTATTCGTACGTTATGTAATGAGACACTGATGCACTCATGTAGAGGAGGAAAAGAAATATTTCAATTATTTACAATGGTTCATTCTAGTTTTTTCACTAAATATGATTGTAAAATGATGCTTCTATTTGGAAATTGCTTCATTGCAGCAAATACTATTCATACGTTATGTAATGAGACTCTGATGCACTCATGTAGAGGAGTAAAGGAAATATTTCTATTGTTTGCAATGGTTCATTCTAGTTTTTTCAAGAAATATGATTGTAAAATGATACTTCTATTTGGAAATTGATTCACTGCAGCAAATACTATTCATACGTTATGTAATGAGACTCTGATGCACACATGTAGAGGAGTAAAGGAAATATTTCAATTGTTTACAATGGTTCATTCTAGTTTTTTCACTGAATATAATTGTAAAATGATACTTCTATTTGGAAAATGATTCATTGCAGCAAATACTATTCATACGTTATGTAATGAGACTATGATGCACTCATGTAGAGGAGTAAATGAAATATTTCAATTGTTTACAATGGTTCATTCTAGTTTTTTCACTAAATATGATTGTAAAATGATACTTCTATTTGGAAATTGATTCATTGCAGCAAATACTATTCGTACGTTATGTAATGAGACTCTGATAATCTCATGTAGAGGATTAAAAAATATTTCAATTGTTTGCAATGTTTCATTCTAGTTTTTTCACTAAATATGATTGTAAAATGATACTTCTATTTGGAAATTGCTTCATTGCAGCAAATACTATTCGTACGTTATGTAATAAGACTCTGATGCACTCATGTAAAGGAGTAAAGGAAATATTTCTATTGTTTGCAATGGTTCATTCTAGTTTTTTCACTAAATATGATTGTAAAATGATACCCCTATTTAGAAATTTCTTCATTGCAGCAAAAACTATTCGTACGTTATGTAATGAGACTCTGATGCACTCATGTATAGAAGGAAACGAAATATTTCAATTGTTTACAATGGTTCATTCTAGTTTTTTCACTAAATATTATTGTAAAATTATAGTTCTTTTTGGAAATTGCTTCATTCAGCCAATATTATTCATACGTTATGTAATGAGACTCTGATGCACTCATGTAGAGGAGTAAAGGAAATATTTCTATTGCTTGCAATGTTTCA
Organism: Acanthosepion lycidas; assembly: GCA_963932145.1. Classification (NCBI taxonomy): domain Eukaryota; kingdom Metazoa; phylum Mollusca; class Cephalopoda; order Sepiida; family Sepiidae; genus Acanthosepion; species Acanthosepion lycidas. The sequence goes on along the minus strand of OZ010574.1, from coordinate 11,366,296 downwards.
TTCTAGTTTTTTCACTAAATATGATTGTAAAATGATACTTCTATTTGGAAATTGCTTCATTACAGCAAATACGATTCTTACGTTATGTAATGAGACTCTGATGCACTCATGTAGAGGAGTAAAGGAAATATTTCAATTATTTACAATGGTTCATTCTAGTTTTTTCACTAAATATGATTGTAAAATAATGCTTCTCTTTGGAAATTTCTTCATTGCAGCAAATACTATTCGTACGTTATGTAATGAGACTCTGATGCTCTCATGTAGAGGAGTAAATGAAATATTTCAATTGTTTACAATGGTTCATTCTAGTTTTTTCACTAAATATGATTGTAAAATGATACTTCTGTTTGGAAATTGATTCATTGCAGCAAATCCTATTCGTACGTTATGTAATGAGACATTGATGCACTCATGTAGAGGAGTAAAGGAAATATTTCAATTGTTTTCAATGGTTCATTCTAGTTTTTTCACTAAATATGATTGTAAAATGATACTTCTATTTGGAAATTGCTTCATTGCAGCAAATACTATTCGTACGTTATGTAATGAGACTCTGATAATCTCATGTAGAGGATCAAAAAAATATTTCAATTGTTTGCAATGTTTCATTCTAGTTTTTTCACTAAATATGATTGTAAAATGATACTTCTATTTGGAAATTGCTTCATTCCAGCAAATACTATTCGTACGTTATGTAATGAGACTCTGATAATCTCATGTAGAGGATTAAAAAAATATTTCAATTGTTTGCAATGTTTCATTCTAGTTTTTTCACTAAATATGATTGTAAAATGATACTTCTATTTCGAAATTGCTTCATTGCAGCAAATACTATTCATACGTTATGTAATGAGACTCTGATGCACTCACGTAAAAGAGTAAAGGAAATATTTCTATTGTTTGCAATGGTTCATTCTAGTTTTTTCACTAAATATGATTGTAAAATGATACTTCTATTTGGAAATTTCTTCATTGCAGCAAATACTATTCGTACGTTATGTAATGAGACATTGATTCACTCATGTAGAGGAGTAAAGGAAATATTTCAATTGATTACAATGGTTCATTCTAGTTTTTTCACGAAATATGATTGTAAAATTATACTTCTATTTGGAAATTGCTTCATTGCAGCAAAATACGATTCGTACGTTATGTAATGAAACATTGATTCACTCATGTAGAGGAGTAAAGGAAATATTTCAATTGTTTACAATGGTTCATTCTAGTTTTTTCACTAAATATGATTGTAAAATAATGCTTCTATTTGGAAATTTCTTCATTGCAGCAAATACTATTCATACGTTATGTAATGAGACTCTGATGCTCTCATGTAGAGGAGTAAATGAAATATTTCAATTGTTTACAATGGTTCATTCTAGTTTTTTCACTAAATATGATTGTAAAATTATACTTCTATTTGAAATTTGCTTCATTTGCAGCAAATACTATTCGTACGTTATGTAACGAGAGTCTGATGCACTAATGTAGAGGAGGAAAGGAAATATTTCAATTGTTTACAATGGTTCATTCTAGTTTTTTCACTAAATATGATTCTAAAATGATGCTTCTATTTGGAAAATGCTTCATTGCAGCAAATACTATTCATACGTTATGTAATGAGACTCTGATGCACTCATGTAGAGGAGTAAAGGAAATATTTCTATTGTTTGAAATGGTTAATTCTAGTTTTTTCACTAAATATGATTGTAAAATGACAATCCTATTTGGAAATTTATTCATTGCAGCAAATACTATTCTTACGTTATGTAATGAGACTCTGATGCACTCATATAGAGGAGTAAAGGAAATATTTCTATTGTTTGCAATGGTTCATTCTAGTTCTTTCACTAAATATGATTGTAAAATGATACTTCTATTTGGAATTTGCTTCATTTGCAGCAAATACTATTCGTACGTTATGTAACGAGACTCTGATGCACTAATGTAGAGGAGGAAAGGAAATATTTCAATTGTTTACAATGGTTCATTCTAGTTTTTTCACTAAATATGATTGTAAAATGAAGCTTCTATTTGGAAATTGCTTCATTGCAGCAAATACTATTCATACGTTATGTAATGAGACTCTGATGCACTCACGTAAAGGAGTAAAGGAAATATTTCAATTGTTTGCAATGGTTCATTCCAGTTTTTTCACTAAATATGATTGTAAAATGACAGTTCTATTTGGAAATTTATTCATTGCAGCAAATACTATTCGTACGTTATGTAATGAGACTCTGATGCACTCATGTAGAGGAGTAAAGGAAATATTTCTATTGTTTGCAATGGTTCATTCTAGTTATTTCACTAAATATGATTGTAAAATGATACTTCTATTTGGAATTTGCTTCATTGCAGCAAATACAATTCATACGTCATGTAATGAGACTGTGATGCACTCATGTAGAGGAATAAAGGAAATATTACTATTGTTTGCAATGGTTCATTCTAGTTTTTTCACTAAATATGATTGTAAAATGATGCTTCTATTTGGAAATTGCTTCATTGCAGCAAATACTATTCATACGTTATGTAATGAGACTCTGATGCACTCACGTAGAGGAGTAAAGGAAATATTTCTATTGTTTGCAATGGTTCATTCTAGTTTTTCTCATTAAATATGATTGTAAAATGATACTTCTATTTGGAAATTTCTTCATTGCAGCAAATACTATTCGTACGTTATGTAATGAGACTCTGATGCACTGATGTATACGAGGAAACGAAATATTTCAATTGTTTACAATGGTTCATTCTAGTTTTTTCACTAAATATGATTGTAAAATGATACTTCTATTTGGAAATTGCTTCATTGCAGCAAATAGTATTCATACGTTATAAAATGAGACTCCGATGCACTCATGTAGAGGAGTAAAGGAAATATTTCTATTGCTTGCAATGGTTCATTCTAGTTTTTTTCACTAAATATGATTGTTAAATGATATTTCTATTTGGAAATTGCTTCATTGCAGCAAATACTATTCATACGTTATGTAATGAGACTGTGACGCACTTATGTAGAGGAGTAAAGGAAATATTTCTATTGTTTGAAATGGTTTATTATAGTTTTTTCACTAAATATGATTGTAAAATGATACTTCTATTTGGAAATTGATTCATTGCAGCAAATACTATTCGTACGTTATTTAATGAGAATCTGATGCTCTCAGGTAGAGGATTAAAGGAAATATTTCTATTGTTGACAATTTTTCATTCTAGTTTTTTCACTAAATATGATTGTAAAATGACAATTCTATTTGGAAATTTCTTCATTGCAGCAAATACTATTCGTACGATATGTACTGAGACTCTGATGCACTCATGTAGAGGAATAAAGGAAATATTACTAGTGTTTGCAATGGTTCATTCTAGTTTTTTCACTAAATATGATTGTAAAATGACACTTCTATTTGGAAATTATTCACATTGCAGCAAATACTAATCATACGTTATGTAATGAGACTCTGATGCACTCATGTAGAAGAGTATAGGAAATATTTCTATTGTTTGCAATGGTTCATTCTAGTTTTTTCACTAAATATGATTGTAAAATGACACTTCTATTTTAAAATTACTTCATTGCAGCAAATACTATTCGTACGTTATGTAATGAGACTCTGATGCACTCATATAGAGGAGTAAAGGAAATATTTCTATTGTTTGCAATGGTTCATTCTAGTTTTTTCACTAAATAGGATTGTAAAATGATACTTCTATTTGGAATTTGCTTCATTTGCAGCAAATACTATTCGTACGTTATGTAACGAGACTCTGATGCACTAATGTATAGGAGGAAAGGAAATATTTCAATTGTTTACAATGGTTCATTCTAGTTTTTTCACTAAATATGATTGTAAAATGATGCTTCTATTTGGAAATTGCTTCATTGCTGCAAATACTATTCATACGTTATGTAATGAGACTCTGATGCACTCACGTAAAAGAGTAAAGGAAATATTTCAATTGTTTGCAATGGTTCATTCCATTTTTTTCACTAAATATGATTGTAAAATGACACTTCTATTTGGAAATTGCTTCATTGCAGCAAATACTATTCGTACGTTATGTAATGAGACTCTGATGCTCTCATGTAGAGGAGTAAAGGAAATATTTCCTCTGATTACAATGGTTCATTCTAGTTTTTTCACTAAATATGATTTTAAAATGATACTTCTATTTGGAAATTTCTTCATTGCAGCAAATATTATTCATACGTTATGTAATGAGACTCTGATGCACTCATGTAGAGGAGTAAAGGAAATATTTCTACTGTTTGCAATTGTTCATTCTAGTTTTTTCACTAAATATGATTGTAAAATGATACTTCTAATTGGAAATTGCTTCATTGCAGCAAATACTATTCATACGATATGTCATGAGATTCTGATGCACTCATGTAGAGGATTAAAAAAATATTTCAATTGTTTGCAATGGTTCATTCTAGTTTTTTCACTAAATATGATTGTAAAATGGTAAATATATTTGGAAATTGCTTCATTGCAGCAAATACTATTCATACGTTATGTAATGTGACTCTGATGCACTCATGTAGAGGAATAAATGAAATATTACTATTGTTTGCAATGGTTCATTCAATTTTTTTCACTAAATATGATTGTAAAATGATACTTCTATTTGGAATTTGCATCATTGCAGCAAATACTATTCATACGTTATGTCATGAGACTCTGATGCTCTGATGTAGAGGAGTAAAGGAAATATTTCTATTGTTTGCAATGGTTCATTCTAGTTTTTTCACTAAATATGATTGTAAAATGATACTTCTATTTGGAAATTGCTTCATTGCAGCAAGTACTATTCATACGTTATGTCATGAGACTCTGATGCTCTGATGTAGAGGAGTAAAGGAAATATTTCTATTGTTTGCAATGGTTCATTCTAGTTTTTTCATTAAATATGATTGTAAAATGATACGTCTATTTGGAAATTGCGTCATTGCAGCAAATACTATTCATAAGTTATGTCATGAGACTCTGATGCACTCATGTAGAGGAATAAAGGAAATATTTCTATTGTTTACAATGGTTCATTCCAGTTTTTTCACTAAATATGATTGTAAAATGATACTTCTATTTGGAAATTTCTTCATTGCAGCAAATACTATTCGTACGTTATGTAATGAAACTCTGATGCACTCATGTATAGGAGGAAAGGAATTATTTCAATTGTTTACAATGGTTCATTCTAGTTTTTTCACTAAATATGATTGTAAAATGATTCTTCTATTTGGAAATTTCTTCATTGCAGCAAATACTATTCGTACGTTATGTAATGAGACTCTGATGCACTCATGTAGAGGAGTAAAGGAAATATTTCTATTGTTTGCAATGGTTCATTCAAGTTTTTTCACTAAATATGATTGTAAAATGATACCTCAATTTGGAAATTTCTTCATTGCAGCAAATACTATTCGTACGTTATGTAATGAGACTCTGATGCACTCATGTAGAGGAGTAAAAGAAATATTTCTATTGTTTACAATGGTTCATTCTAGTTTTTTCACTAAATATGATTGTAAAATGATACTTCTATTTGGAAATTTCTTCATTGCTGCAAATACTATTCGTACGTTATGTAATGAGACTCTGATGCACTCATGTAAAGGAGTAAAGGAAATATATCTATTGTTTGCAATGGTTCATTCTAGTTTTTTCACTATATATGATTGGAAAATGATACCTCTATTTGAAAATTTCTTCATTGCAGCAAATACTATTCGTACGTTATGTAATGAGACTCTGATGAACTCATGTAGAGGAGTAAAGGAAATATTTCTATTGTTTGCAATGGTTCATTCCAGTTTTTTAACTAAATATGATTGTAAAATGATACTTCTATTTGGAAATTTCTTCATTGCAGCAAATACTCTTCGTACGTTATGTAATGAGACTCTGATGCAGTCATGTATAGGAGGAAACGAAATATTTCAATTGTTTACAATGGTTCATTCTAGTTTTTTCACTAAATATGATTGTAAAATGATACTTCTATTTGCAAATTTCATCATTGCAGCAAACAGTATTCATACATTATGTAATGAGACTCTGAGGCACTCATGTAGAGGAGTAAAGGAAATATTTCTATTGCTAGCAATGGTTCATTCTAGTTTTTTCACTAAATATGATTGTAAAATGATGCTTCTATTTGGAAATTGCTTCATTGCAGCAAATACTATTCGTACGTTATGTAATGAGATACTGAAGCACTCATGCAGAGGAGTAAAGGAAATATTTCAATTGTTTACAATGGATCATACTAGTTTTTTTCTCTAAATATGATTGTAAAATGATGCTTCTATTTGGAAATTTCTTCATTGCAGCAAATACTATTCGTACGTTATGTAATGAGACTCTGATGCACTCATGTCGAGGATTAAAGGAAATATTTCTATTGTTTGCAATCGTTCATTCTAGTTTTTTCACTAAATATGATTGTAAAATGATACTTCTATTTGCAAATTGCTTCATTGCAGCAAATAGTATTCATACGTTATGTAATGAGACTCTGATGCACTCATGTAGAGGAGTAAAGGAAATATTTCTATTGCTTGCAATGGTTCATTCTAGTTTTATCACCAAATATGATTGTAAAATGATACTTCTATTTGGAAATTGCTTCTTTGCAGCAAATACGATGTGTACGTTATATAATGAGACTCTGATGCACTCATGTAGAGGAGTAAAGGAAATATTTCAATTGTTTACAATGGTTCATTCTAGTTTTTTCACTAAATATGATTGTAAAATGGTACTTGTATTTGGAAATTGCTTCATTGCAGCAAATACTTTTCGTACGTTATGTAATGAGATTCTGATGCACTCATGTAGAGGTGTAAAGGAAATATTTCAATTGTTTGCTATGGTTCATTCTAGTTTTTTCACAAAATATGATTGTAAAATGATGCTTCTATTTGGAAATTGCTTCATTGCAGCAAATACTATTCGTACTTTATGTAATGAGATACTGAAGCACTCATGCAGAGGACTAAAGGAAATATTTCAAATGTTTACAATGGATCATTCTAGTTTTTTCTCTAAATATGATTGTAAAATGATGCTTCTATTTGGAAATTGCATCATTGCAGCAAATACTATTCGTACGTTATGTAATGAGACTCGGATGCACTCATGTAGTGGAGTAAAGGAAATATTTCTATTGCTTGCAATGGTTCATTCTAGTTTTTTCACTAAATATGATTGTAAAATGATACTTCTATTTGGAAATTGCTTCATTGCAGCAAATACGATTCGTACGTTATGTAATGAGACTCTGATGCACTCATGTATATGAGTAAAGGAAATATTTCTATTGTTTGCAATGGTTCATTCTAGTTTTTTCACTAAATATGATTGTAAAATGATGCTTCTATTTGGAAATTGCTTCATTGCAGCAAATACTATTCGTACGTTATGTAATGAGATACTGAAGCACTCATGCAGAGGAGTAAAGGAAATATTTCTATTGTTTGCAATGGTTCATTCTAGTTTTTTCACTAAATATGATTGTGAAATGATACTTCTATTTGCAAATTGCTTCATTGCAGCAAATAGTATTCATACGTTATGTAATGAGACTTTGATGCACTCATGTAGAGGAGTAAAGGAAATATTTCTATTGCTTGCAATGGTTCATTCTTGTTTTTTCATTAATATGATTGTAAAATGATACTTCTATTTGGAAATTTCTTCATTGCAGCAAATACTATTCGTACGTTATGTAATGAGACTCTGATGCACTCACGTAGAGGAGTAAAGGAAATATATCTATTGTTTGCAATGGTTCATTCCAGTTGTTTCACTATATATGATTGGAAAATGATACCTCTATTTGGAAATTTCTTCATTGCAGCAAATACTATTCGTACGTTATGTAATGAGACTCTGATGAACTCATGTAGAGGAGTAAAGGAAATATTTCTATTGTTTGCAATGGTTCATTCTAGTTTTTTCACTAAATATGATTGTAAAATGATACTTCTATTTGGAAATTTCTTCATTGCAGCAAATACTATTCGTACGTTATGTAATGAGACATTGATGCACTCATGTAGAGGAGTAAAGGAAATATTTCTATTGCTAGCAATGGTTCATTCTAGTTTTTTCACTAAATATGATTGTAAAATGATGCTTCTATTTGGAAATTGCTTCATTGCAGCAAATACTATTCGTACGTTATGTAATGAGATACTGAAGCACTCATGCAGAGGAGTAAAGGAAATATTTCAATTGTTTACAATGGATCATACTAGTTTTTTTCTCTAAATATGATTGTAAAATGATGCTTCTATTTGGAAATTTCTTCATTGCAGCAAATACTATTCGTACGTTATGTAATGAGACTCTGATGCACTCATGTCGAGGATTAAAGGAAATATTTCTATTGTTTGCAATCGTTCATTCTAGTTTTTTCACTAAATATGATTGTAAAATGATACTTCTATTTGCAAATTGCTTCATTGCAGCAAATAGTATTCATACGTTATGTAATGAGACTCTGATGCACTCATGTAGAGGAGTAAAGGAAATATTTCTATTGCTTGCAATGGTTCATTCTAGTTTTATCACCAAATATGATTGTAAAATGATACTTCTATTTGGAAATTGCTTCTTTGCAGCAAATACGATGTGTACGTTATATAATGAGACTCTGATGCACTCATGTAGAGGAGTAAAGGAAATATTTCAATTGTTTACAATGGTTCATTCTAGTTTTTTCACTAAATATGATTGTAAAATGGTACTTGTATTTGGAAATTGCTTCATTGCAGCAAATACTTTTCGTACGTTATGTAATGAGATTCTGATGCACTCATGTAGAGGTGTAAAGGAAATATTTCAATTGTTTGCTATGGTTCATTCTAGTTTTTTCACTAAATATGATTGTAAAATGATGCTTCTATTTGGAAATTGCTTCATTGCAGCAAATACTATTCGTACTTTATGTAATGAGATACTGAAGCACTCATGCAGAGGACTAAAGGAAATATTTCAAATGTTTACAATGGATCATTCTAGTTTTTTCTCTAAATATGATTGTAAAATGATGCTTCTATTTGGAAATTGCATCATTGCAGCAAATACTATTCGTACGTTATGTAATGAGACTCGGATGCACTCATGTAGTGGAGTAAAGGAAATATTTCTATTGCTTGCAATGGTTCATTCTAGTTTTTTCACTAAATATGATTGTAAAATGATACTTCTATTTGGAAATTGCTTCATTGCAGCAAATACGATTCGTACGTTATGTAATGAGACTCTGATGCACTCATGTATATGAGTAAAGGAAATATTTCTATTGTTTGCAATGGTTCATTCTAGTTTTTTCACTAAATATGATTGTAAAATGATGCTTCTATTTGGAAATTGCTTCATTGCAGCAAATACTATTCGTACGTTATGTAATGAGATACTGAAGCACTCATGCAGAGGAGTAAAGGAAATATTTCTATTGTTTGCAATGGTTCATTCTAGTTTTTTCACTAAATATGATTGTGAAATGATACTTCTATTTGCAAATTGCTTCATTGCAGCAAATAGTATTCATACGTTATGTAATGAGACTTTGATGCACTCATGTAGAGGAGTAAAGGAAATATTTCTATTGCTTGCAATGGTTCATTCTTGTTTTTTCATTAATATGATTGTAAAATGATACTTCTATTTGGAAATTTCTTCATTGCAGCAAATACTATTCGTACGTTATGTAATGAGACTCTGATGCACTCACGTAGAGGAGTAAAGGAAATATATCTATTGTTTGCAATGGTTCATTCCAGTTGTTTCACTATATATGATTGGAAAATGATACCTCTATTTGGAAATTTCTTCATTGCAGCAAATACTATTCGTACGTTATGTAATGAGACTCTGATGCCCTCATGTAGAGGAGTAAAGGAAATATTTCTATTGTTTGCATTGGTTCATTCCAGTTTTTTAACTAAATATGATTGTAAAATGATACTTCTATTTGGAAATTTCTTCATTGCAGCAAATACTATTCGTACGTTATGTAATGAGACTCTGATGCAGTCATGCATAGGAGGAAACGAAATATTTCAATTGTTTACAATGGTTCATTCTAGTTTTTTCACTAAATATGATTGTAAAATGATACTTCTATTTGCAAATTGCTTCATTGCAGCAAATACTATTCGTACGTTATGTAATGAGACACTGATTCTCTCATGTAGAGGATTAAAGGAAATATTTCAATTGTTTACAATGGTTCATTCTAGTTTTTTCACTAAATATGATTGTAAAATGATACTTCTATTTGGAAATTGCTTCATGGCAGCAAATACTTTTCATACGTTATGTAATGAGATTCTGATGCACTCATGTAGAGGAGTAAAGGAAATATTTCAATTGTTTGCAATGGTTCATTCTAGTTTTTTCACTAAATATGATTGTAAAATGATTCTTCTATTTGGAAATTGCTTCATTGCAGCAAATACTATTCTTACGTTATGTAATGAGATACTGAAGCACTTGTGCAGAGGGGTAAAGGAAATATTTCAATTGTTTACAATGGATCATTCTAGTTTTTCTCTAAATATGACTGTAAAATGATGCTTCTATTTGGAAATTGCTTCATTGCAGCAAATACTATTCGTACGTTATGTAATGAGACTCTGATGCACTCATGTAGAGGAGTAAAGGAAATATTTCTATTGTTTACAATGGTTCATTCTAGTTTTTTCACTAAATATGATTGTAAAATGATACTTCTATTTGGAAATTTCTTCATTGCAGCAAATACTATTCGTACGTTATGTAATGAGACTCTGAATCACTCATGTAGACGAGTAAAGGAAATATTTCTATTGTTTGCAATGGCTCGTTCAAGTTTTTTCACTAAATATGATTGTAAAATGATACCTCAATTTGGAAATTTCTTCATTGCAGCAAATACTATTCGTACGTTATGTAATGAGACTCTGATGCACTCATGTAGAGGAGTAAAAGAAATATTTCTATTGTTTACAATGGTTCATTCTAGTTTTTTCACTAAATATGATTGTAAAATGATACTTCTATTTGGAAATTTCTTCATTGCAGCAAATACTATTCGTACGTTATGTAATGAGACTCTGATGCACTCATGTAGAGGATTAAAGGAAATATTTCTATTGTTTGCAATGGTTCATTCTAGTTTTTTCACTAAATATGATTGTAAAATGATACTTCTATTTGGAAATTGCTTCATTGCAGCAAATACTTTTCATACGTTATGTAATGAGATTCTGATGCACTCATGTAGAGGAGTAATTGAAATATTTCAATTGTTTGCAATGGTTCATTCTAGTTTTTTCACTAAATATGATTGTAAAATGATTCTTCTATTTGGAAATTGCTTCATTGCAGCAAATACTATTCGTACGTTATGTAACGAGACTCTGATACACTCATGTATAAGAGGAAACGAAACATTTCTATTGTTTGCAATGGTTCATTCTAGTTTTTTTCACTAAATATGATTGTAAAATGATACTTCTATTTGGAAATTTCTTCATTGCAGCAAATACAATTCGTACGTTATGTAATGAGACTCTGATGCACTCATGTAAAGGAGTAAAGGAAATATATCTATTGTTTGCAATGGTTCATTCTAGTTTTTTCACTATATATGATTGGAAAATGATACCTCTATTTGGAAATTTCTTCATTGCATCCAATACTATTCGTACGTTATGTAATGAGACTCTGATGCACTCATGTAGAGGAGTAAAGGAAATATTTCTATTGTTTGCAATGGTTCATTCCAGTTTTTTAACTAAATATGATTGTAAAATGATAATTCTATTTGGAAATTTCTTCATTGCAGCAAATACTCTTCGTACGTTATGTAATGAGACTCTGATGCAGTCATGTATAGGAGGAAACGAAATATTTCAATTGTTTACAATGGTTCATTCTAGTTTTTTCACGAAATATGATTGTAAAATGATACTTCTATTTGCAAATTCCATCATTGCAGCAAACAGTATTCATACATTATGTAATGAGACTCTGATGCACTCATGTAGAGGAGTAAAGGAAATATTTCTATTGCTAGCAATGGTTCATTCTAGTTTTTTCACTAAATATGATTGTAAAATGATGCTTCTATTTGGAAATTGCTTCATTGCAGCAAATACTATTCGTACGTTATGTAATGAGATACTGATGCACTCATGTCGAGGATTAAAGGAAATATTTCTATTGTTTGCAATGGTTCATTGTAGTTTTTTCACTAAATATGATTGTAATATGATACTTCTATTTGCAAATTGCTTCATTGCAGCAAATAGTATTCATACGTTATGTAATGAGACTCTGATGCACTCATGTAGAGGAGTAAAGGAAATATTTCTATTGCTTGCAATGGTTCATTCTTGTTTTTTCATTAATATGATTGTAAAATGATACTTCTATTTGGAAATTTCTTCATTGCAGCAAATAGTATTCGTACGTTATGTAATGAGACTCTGATGCACTCATGTAGAGGAGTAAAAGAAATATTTCTATTGTTTGCAATGGTTCATTCCAGTTTTTTAAATAAATATGATTGTAAAATGATACTCCTATTTGGAAATTGCTTCATTGCAGCAAATACGATGCGTACGTTATGTAATGAGACTCTGATGCACTCATGTAGAGGAGTAAAGGAAATATTTCAATTGTTTACAATGGTTCATTCTAGTTTGCAACTAAATATGATTGTAAAATGATACTTCTATTTGGAAATTGCTTCATTGCAGCAAATACTATTCGTACGTTATGTAATGAGACTCTGATTCTCTCATGTAGAGGATTAAAGGAAATATTTCAATTGTTTACAATGGTTCATTCTAGTTTTTTCACTAAATATGATTGTAAAATGATACTTCTATTTGGAAATTGCTTCATTGCAGCAAATACTTTTCATACGTTATGTAATGAGACTCTGATGCACTCATGTAGAGGAGTAAAGGAAATATTTCAATTGTTTGCTATGGTTCATTGTAGTTTTTTCACTAAATATGATTGTAAAATGATGCTTCTATTTGGAAATTGCTTCATTGCAGCAAATACTATTCGTACGTTATGTAATGAGACTCTGATGCACTCATGTAGATGAGTAAAGGAAATATTTCAAATGTTTGCAATGGTTCATTCTAGTTTTTTCACTAAATATGATTGTAAAATGATGCTTCTATTTGGAAATTGCTTCATTACAGCAAATACTATTCGTACGTTATGTAATGCGATACTGAAGCACTCATGCAGAGGAGTAAAGGAAATATTTCAATTGTTTACAATGGATCATTCTAGTTTTTTCTCTAAATATGATTGTAAAATGATGCTTCTATTTGGAAATTGCTTCATTGCAGCAAATACTATTCATACGTTATGTAATGAGACTCTGATGCACCAATGTAGAGGAGTAAAGGAAATATTTCTATTGTTTGCAATGCTTCATTCTAGTTTTTTCACTAAATATGATTGTAAAATGATACTTCTATTTGGAAATTGCTTCATTGCAGCAAATACTATTCTTACGTTATGTAATGAGACTCTGATGCAGTCATGTATAGGAGGAAACGAATATTTCTATTGTTTACAATGGTTCATTCTAGTTTTTTCACTAAATATGATTGTAAAATGATACTTCTATTTGGAAATTGCTTCATTGCAGCAAATACTTTTCATACGTTATGTAATGAGACTCTGATGCACTCATGTAGAGGAGTAAAGGAAATATTTCAATTGTTTGCAATGGTTCATTGTAGTTTTTTCACTAAATATGATTGTAAAATTATGCTTCTATTTGGAAATTGCTTCATTGCAGCAAATACTATTCGTACGTTATGTAATGAGATACTGAAGCACACATGCAGAGGAGTAAAGGAAATATTTCAATTGTTTACAATGGATCATTCTAGTTTTTTCTCTAAATATGATTGTAAAATAATGCTTCTATTTGGAAATTGCTTCATTGCAGCAAATACTATTCGTACGTTATGTAATGAGACTCTGATGCACTCATGTAGAGGAGTAAAGCAAATATTTCTATTGTTTGCAATGGTTAATTCTAGTTTTTTCACTAAATATGATTGTAAAATGATACTTCTATTTGGAATTTTCTTCAGTGCAGCAAATACTATTCGTACGTTACGTAATGAGACTCTGATACACTCATGTATAAGAGGAAACGAAATATTTCTAATGTTTGCAATGGTTCATTCTAGTTTTTTCACTAAATATGATTGTAAAATGATACTTCTATGTGGAAATTTCTTCATTGCAGCAAATACTATTCGTACGTTATGTAATGAGACTCTGATGCACTCATGTAGAGGATTAAAGGAAATATTTCTATTGTTTGCAATGTTTCATTCTAGTTTTTTCGCTAAATATGATTGTAAAATGTTACTTCTATTTGGAAATTGCTTCATTGCAGCAAATACTATTCGTACGTTATTTAATGAGAGTCTGATGCTCTCATTTAGAGGATTAAAAGAAATATTTCAATTGTTTACAATTGTTCATTCTAGTTTTTTCACTAAAGATGAATAAAAAATGATACTTCTATTTGGAAATTGCTTCATTGCAGCAAATATTATTCGTACGTTATGTAATGAGACTCTGATGCACTCATGTAGAGGAGTAAAGGAAATATTTCTATTGTTTGCAATGGTTCATTGTAGTTTTTTCACTAAATATGATTGTAAAATGATACTTCTATTTGGAAATTGCTTCATTGCAGCAAATACGATTCGTACGTTATGTAATGAGACTCTGATGCACTCATGTAGATGAGTAAAGGAAATATTTCAATTCTTTGCAATGGTTCATTCTAGTTTTTTCACTAAATATGATTGTAAAATGATGCTTCTATTTGGAAATTACTTCATTGTAGCAAATACTATTCGTACGTTATGTAATGAGATACTGAAGCACTCATGCAGAGGAGTAAAGGAAATATTTCAATTGTTTACAATGGATCATTCTAGTTTTTTCTCTAAATATGATTGTAAAATGATGCTTCTATTTGGAAATTGCTTCATTGCAGCAAATACTATTCATACGTTATTTAATGAGACTCTGATGCACTCATGTAGAGGAGTAAAGGAAATATTTCTATTGTTTGCAATGGTTCATTCCAGTTTTTTCACTAAATATGATTGTAAAATGATACTTCTATTTGGAAATTGCTTGATTGCAGCAAATACTATTCATACGTTATGTAATGAGACTCTGATGCACTCATGTAGAGGAGTAAAGCAAATATTTCTATTGTTTGCAATGGTTAATTCTAGTTTTTTCACTAAATATGATTGTAAAATGATACTTCTATTTGGAATTTTCTTCAGTGCAGCAAATACTATTCGTACGTTACGTAATGAGACTCTGATACACTCATGTATAAGAGGAAACGAAATATTTCTAATGTTTGCAATGGTTCATTCTAGTTTTTTCACTAAATATGATTGTAAAATGATACTTCTATGTGGAAATTTCTTCATTGCAGCAAATACTATTCGTACGTTATGTAATGAGACTCTGATGCACTCATGTATAGGATTAAAGGAAATATTTCTATTGTTTGCAATGGTTCATTCTAGTTTTTTCGCTAAATATGATTGTAAAATGATACTTCTATTTGGAAATTGCTTCATTGCAGCAAATACTATTCGTACGTTATTTAATGAGAATCTGATGCTCTCATTTAGAGGATTAAAAGAATTATTTCAATTGTTTACAATGGTTCATTCTAGTTTTTTCACTAAAGATGAATAAAAAATGATACTTCTATTTGGAAATTGCTTCATTGCAGCAAATACTATTCGTACGTTATGTAATGAGACTCTGATGCACTCATGTAGAGGAGTAAAGGAAATATTTCTATTGTTTGCAATGGTTCATTGTAGTTTTTTCACTAAATATGATTGTAAAATGATACTTCTATTTGGAAATTGCTTCATTGCAGCAAATACGATTCGTACGTTATGTAATGAGACTCTGATGCACTCATGTAGATGAGTAAAGGAAATATTTCAATTCTTTGCAATGGTTCATTCTAGTTTTTTCACTAAATATGATTGTAAAATGATGCTTCTATTTGGAAATTGCTTCATTGCAGCAAATACTATTCGTACGTTATGTAATGAGATACTGAAGCACTCATGCAGAGAAGTAAAGGAAATATTTCAATTGTTTACAATGGATCATTCTAGTTTTTTCTCTAAATGTGATTGTAAAATGATGCTTGTATTTGGAAATTGCTTCATTGCAGCAAATACTATTCATACGTTATGTAATAAGACTCTGATGCACTCATGTAGAGGAGTAAAGTTAATATTTCTATTGTTTGCAATGGTTCATTCTAGTTTTTTCACTAAATATGATTGTAAAATGATACTTCTATTTGGAAATTGCTTCATGGCTATAAATACTATTCGTACGTTATGTAATGAGACTCTGATTCACTCATGTAGAGGAGTAAAGGAAATATTTCTATTGCTTGCAATGGTTCATTCTAGTTTTTTCATTAAATATGATTGTAAAATGTTTATTCTATGTGGAAATTGCTTCATTGCAGCAAATACGATTCGTACGTTATGTAATGAGACTCTGATGCACTCATGTAGAGGATTAAAGGAAATATTTCTATTGTTTACAATGGTTCATTCTAGTTTTTTCACTAAATATGATTGTAAAATTATACTTCTATTTGGAAATTGCTTCATTGCAGCAAATACTATTCGTACGTTATTTAATAAGAGTCTGATGCACTCATGTAGAGGATTAAATGAAATATTTCAATTGTTTACAATGGTTCATTCTAGTTTTTTCACTAAATATGATTGTAAAATGATGTTTCTATTTGGAAATTACTTCATTTTAGCAAATACTATTCGTACGTTATGTAATGAGATACTGAAGCACTCATGCAGAGGAGTAAAGGAAATATTTCAATTGTTTACAATGGATCATTCTAGTTTTTTCTCTAAATATGATTGTAAAATGATGCTTCTATTTGGAAATTGCTTCATTGCAGCAAATACTATTCATACGTTATGTAATGAGACTCTGATGCACTCATGTAGAGGAGTAAAGGAAATATTTCTATTGTTTGCAATGGTTCATTCTAGTTTTTTCACTAAATATGATTGTAAAATGATACTTCTATTTGGAAATTGCTTGATTGCAGCAAATACTATTCGTACGTTATGTAATGAGACTCTGATGCACTCATGTAGAGGTTTAAAGGAAATATTTCTATTGTTTACAATGGTTCATTCTAGTTTTTTCACTAAATATGATTGTAAAATGATACTTCTATTTGGAAATTGCTTCATTGCAGCAAATACTATTCGTACGTTATTTAATGAGAGTCTGATGCACTCATGTAGAGGACTAAAAGAAATATTTCAATTGTTTACAATGGTTCATTCTAGTTTTTTCACTAAATATGATTGTAAAATGATACTTCTATTTGGAAATTGCTTCATTGCAGCAAATACTATTCGTACGTTATTTAATGAGAGTCTGATGCTCTCATTTAGAGGATTAAAAGAAATATTTCAATTGTTTACAATGGTTCATTCTAGTTTTTTCACTAAAGATGAATAAAAAATGATACTTCTATTTGGAAATTGCTTCATTGCAGCAAATACTATTCGTACGTTATGTAATGAGACTCTGATGCACTCATGTAGAGGAGTAAAGGAAATATTTCTATTCTTTGCAATGGTTCATTCTAGTTTTTTCACTAAATATGATTGTAAAATGATACTTCTATTTGGAAATTGCTTCATTGCAGCAAATACGATTCGTACGTTATGTAATGAGACTCTGATGCACTCATGTAGATGAGTAAAGGAAATATTTCTATTCTTTGCAAAGGTTCATTCTAGTTTTTCACTAAATATGATTGTAAAATGATACTTCTATTTGGAAATTGCTTCATTGCAGCAAATACGATTCGTACGTTATGTAATGAGACTCTGATGCACTCATGTAGATGAGTAAAGGAAATATTTCAATTATTTGCAATGGTTCATTCTAGTTTTTTCACTAAATATGATTGTAAAATGATACTTCTGTTTGGAAATTGCTTCATTGCAGCAAATACTATTCGTACGTCATGTAATGAGACTCTGATGCACTCATGTAGAGGATTAAAGGAAATATTTCTATTGTTTGCAATGGTTCATTCTAGTTTTTTCACTAAATATGATTGTAAAATGATACTTCTATTTGGAAATTGCTTCATTGCAGCAAATACGATTCGTACGTTATGTAATGAGACTCTGATGCACTCATGTAGAGGATTAAAGGTAATATTTCTATTGTTTGCAATGGTTCATTCTAGTTTTTTCACTAAATATGATTGTAAAATGATACTTCTATTTGGAAATT
Organism: Acanthosepion lycidas; assembly: GCA_963932145.1. Classification (NCBI taxonomy): domain Eukaryota; kingdom Metazoa; phylum Mollusca; class Cephalopoda; order Sepiida; family Sepiidae; genus Acanthosepion; species Acanthosepion lycidas. Next base: position 11,347,883 of record OZ010574.1, on the reverse strand, counting down.
GCTTCATTGCAGCAAATACTATTCGAAAGTTATTTAATGAGAGTCTGATGCTCTCATTTAGAGGATTAAAAGAAATATTTCAATTGTTTACAATGGTTCATTCTAGTTTTTTCACTAAAGATGAATAAAAAATGATACTTATATTTGGAAATTGCTTCATTGCAGCAAATACTATTCGTACGTTATGTAATGAGACTCTGATGCACTCATGTAGAGGAGTAAAGGAAATATTTCTATTCTTTGCAAAGGTTCATTCTAGTTTTTCACTAAATATGATTGTAAAATGATACTTCTATTTGGAAATTGCTTCATTGCAGCAAATACGATTCGTACGTTATGTAATGAGACTCTGATGCACTCATGTAGATGAGTAAAGGAAATATTTCAATTATTTGCAATGGTTCATTCTAGTTTTTTCACTAAATATGATTGTAAAATGATACTTCTGTTTGGAAATTGCTTCATTGCAGCAAATACTATTCATACGTTATGTAATGAGACTCTGATGCACTCATGTAGAGGAGTAAAGGAAATATTTCTATTGTTTGCAATGGTTCATTCTAGTTTTTTCACTAAATATGATTGTAAAATGATACTTCTATTTGGAAATTGCTTGATTGCAGCAAATACTATTCGTACGTTATGTAATGAGACTCTGATGCACTCATGTAGAGGATTAAAGGAAATATTTCTATTGTTTACAATGGTTCATTCTAGGTTTTTCACTAAATATGATTGTAAAATGATACTTCTATTTGGAAATTGCTTCATTGCAGCAAATACTATTCGTACGTTATTTAATGAGAGTCTGATGCACTCATGTAGAGGACTAAAAGAAATATTTCAATTGTTTACAATGGTTCATTCTAGTTTTTTCACTAAATATGATTGTAAAATGATACTTCTATTTGGAAATTGCTTCATTGCAGCAAATACTATTCGTACGTTATTTAATGAGAGTCTGATGCTCTCATTTAGAGGATTAAAAGAAATATTTCAATTGTTTACAATGGTTCATTCTAGTTTTTTCACTAAAGATGAATAAAAAATGATACTTCTATTTGGAAATTGCTTCATTGCAGCAAATACGATTCGTACGTTATGTAATGAGACTCTGATGCACTCATGTAGATGAGTAAAGGAAATATTTCAATTATTTGCAATGGTTCATTCTAGTTTTTTCACTAAATATGATTGTAAAATGATACTTCTGTTTGGAAATTGCTTCATTGCAGCAAATACTATTCGTACGTCATGTAATGAGACTCTGATGCACTCATGTAGAGGATTAAAGGAAATATTTCTATTGTTTGCAATGGTTCATTCTAGTTTTTTCACTAAATATGATTGTAAAATGATACTTCTATTTGGAAATTGCTTCATTGCAGCAAATACGATTCGTACGTTATGTAATGAGACTCTGATGCACTCATGTAGAGGATTAAAGGTAATATTTCTATTGTTTGCAATGGTTCATTCTAGTTTTTTCACTAAATATGATTGTAAAATGATACTTCTATTTGGAAATTGCTTCATTGCAGCAAATACTATTCGAAAGTTATTTAATGAGAGTCTGATGCTCTCATTTAGAGGATTAAAAGAAATATTTCAATTGTTTACAATGGTTCATTCTAGTTTTTTCACTAAAGATGAATAAAAAATGATACTTATATTTGGAAATTGCTTCATTGCAGCAAATACTATTCGTACGTTATGTAATGAGACTCTGATGCACTCATGTAGAGGAGTAAAGGAAATATTTCTATTCTTTGCAAAGGTTCATTCTAGTTTTTCACTAAATATGATTGTAAAATGATACTTCTATTTGGAAATTGCTTCATTGCAGCAAATACGATTCGTACGTTATGTAATGAGACTCTGATGCACTCATGTAGATGAGTAAAGGAAATATTTCAATTATTTGCAATGGTTCATTCTAGTTTTTTCACTAAATATGATTGTAAAATGATACTTCTGTTTGGAAATTGCTTCATTGCAGCAAATACTATTCGTACGTCATGTAATGAGACTCTGATGCACTCATGTAGAGGATTAAAGGAAATATTTCTATTGTTTGCAATGGTTCATTCTAGTTTTTTCACTAAATATGATTGTAAAATGATACTTCTATTTGGAAATTGCTTCATTGCAGCAAATACGATTCGTACGTTATGTAATGAGACTCTGATGCACTCATGTAGAGGATTAAAGGTAATATTTCTATTGTTTGCAATGGTTCATTCTAGTTTTTTCACTAAATATGATTGTAAAATGATACTTCTATTTGGAAATTGCTTCATTGCAGCAAATACTATTCGAAAGTTACTTAATGAGAGTCTGATGCTCTCATTTAGAGGATTAAAAGAAATATTTCAATTGTTTACAATGGTTCATTCTAGTTTTTTCACTAAAGATGAATAAAAAATGATACTTCTATTTGGAAATTGCTTCATTGCAGCAAATACTATTCGTACGTTATGTAATGAGACTCTGATGCACTCATGTAGAGGAGTAAAGGAAATATTTCTATTGTTTGCAATGGTTCATTCTAGTTTTTTCAATAATATGATTGTAAAATGATACTTCTATTTGGAAATTGCTTCATTGCAGCAAATACGATTTGTACGTTATGTAATGAGACACTGATGCACTCATGTAGAGGAGTAAAGTAAATATTTCTATTGTTTGCAATGGTTCATTCTAGTTTTTTCACTAAATATGATTGTAAAATGATACTTCTATTTGGAAATTGCTTCATTGCAGCAAATACTATTCGTACGTCATGTAATGAGACTCTGATGCACTCATGTAGAGGATTAAAGGAAATATTTCTATTGTTTGCAATGGTTCATTCTAGTTTTTTCACTAAATATGATTGTAAAATGATACTTCTATTTGGAAATTGCTTCATTGCAGCAAATACGATTCGTACGTTATGTAATGAGACTCTGATGCACTCATGTAGAGGATTAAAGGAAATATTTCTATTGTTTGCAATGGTTCATCCTAGTTTTTTCGCTAAATATGATTGTAAAATGATACTTCTATTTGGAAATTGCTTCATTGCAGCAAATACTATTCGTACGTTATGTAATGAGACTCTGATGCACTCATGTAGAGGAGTAAAGGAAATATTTCTATTCTTTGCAATGGTTCATTCTAGTTTTTCACTAAATATGATTGTAAAATGATACTTCTATTTGGAAATTGCTTCATTGCAGCAAATACGATTCGTACGTTATGTAATGAGACTCTGATGCACTCATGTAGATGAGTAAAGGAAATATTTCAATTATTTGCAATGGTTCATTCTAGTTTTTTCACTAAATATGATTGTAAAATGATACTTCTGTTTGGAAATTGCTTCATTGCAGCAAATACTATTCGTACGTCATGTAATGAGACTCTGATGCACTCATGTAGAGGATTAAAGGAAATATTTCTATTGTTTGCAATGGTTCATTCTAGTTTTTTCACTAAATATGATTGTAAAATGATACTTCTATTTGGAAATTGCTTCATTGCAGCAAATACTATTCGTAAGTTATTTAATGAGAGTCTGATGCTCTCATTTAGAGGATTAAAAGAAATATTTCAATTGTTTACAATGGTTCATTCTAGTTTTTTCACTAAAGATGAATAAAAAATGATACTTCTATTTGGAAATTGCTTCATTGCAGCAAATACTATTCGTACGTTATGTAATGAGACTCTGATGCACTCATGTAGAGGAGTAAAGGAAATATTTCTATTGTTTGCAATGGTTCATTCTAGTTTTTTCACTAAAGATAAATAAATATGATATTTCTATTTGGAAATTGCTTCATTGCAGTAAATACTATTCGTACGTTATGTAATGAGACTCTGATGCACTCATGTAGAGGAGTAAAGGAAATACTTCTATTGTTTGCAATGGTTCATTCTAGTTTTTTCACTAAATATGATTGTAAAATGATACTTCTATTTGGAAATTGCTTCATTGCAGCAAATACGATTTGTACGTTATGTAATGAGACTCTGATGCACTCATGTAGATGAGTAAAGGAAATATTTCAATTGTTTGCAATGGTTCATTCTAGTTTTTTCACTAAATATGATTGTAAAATGATGCTTCTATTTGGAAATTGCTTCATTGCAGCAAATACTATTCATACGTTATGTAATGAGACACTGATGCACTCATGTAGAGGAGTAAAGTAAATATTTCTATTGTTTGCAATGGTTCATTCTAGTTTTTTCACTAAATATGATTGTAAAATGATACTTCTATTTGGAAATTGCTTCATTGCAGCAAATACTATTCGTACGCTATATAATGAGACTCTGATGCACTCATGTAGAGGATTAAAGGAAATATTTCTATTGTTTGCAATGGTTCATTCTAGTTTTTTCACTAAATATGATTGTAAAATGATACTTCTATTTGGAAATTGCTTCATTGCAGCAAATACGATTCGTACGTTATGTAATGAGACTCTGATGCACTCATGTAGAGGATTAAAGGAAATATTTCTATTGTTTGCAATGGTTCATCCTAGTTTTTTCGCTAAATATGATTGTAAAATGATACTTCTATTTGGAAATTGCTTCATTGCAGCAAATACTATTCGTACGTTATTTAATGAGAGTCTCATGCTCTCATTTAGAGGATTAAAAGAAATATTTCAATTGTTTACAATGGTTCATTCTAGTTTTTTCACTAAAGATGAATAAAAAATGATACTTCTATTTGGAAATTGCTTCATTGCAGCAAATACTATTCGTACGTTATGTAATGAGACTCTGATGCACTCATGTAGATGAGTAAAGGAAATATTTCAATTCTTTGCAATGGTTCATTCTAGTTTTTTCACTAAATATGATTGTAAAACGATGCTTCTATTTGGAAATTGCTTCATTGCAGCAAATACTATTCATACGTTATGTAATGAGACTCTGATGCACTCATATAGAGGAGTAAAGTAAATATTTCTATTGTTTGCAATGGTTCATTCTAGTTTTTTGACTAAATATGATTGTAAAATGATACTTCTATTTGGAAATTGCTTTATTGCAGCAAATACTATTCGTACATCATGTAATGAGATTCTGATGCACTCATGTAGAGGATTAAAAAAAATATTTCTATTGTTTGCAATGGTTCATTCTAGTTTTTTCGCTAAATATGATTGTAAAATGATACTTCTATTTGGAAATTGCTTCATTGCAGCAAATACTATTCGTACGTTATTTAATGAGAGTCTGATGCTCTCATTTAGAGGATTAAAAGAAATATTTCAATTGTTTACAAAGGTTCATTCTAGTTTTTTCACTAAAGATGAATAAAAAATGATACTTCTATTTGGAAATTGCTTCATTGCAGCAAATACTATTCTTACGTTATGTAATGAGACTCTGATGCACTCATGTAGAGGAGTAAAGGAAATATTTTTATTGTTTGCAATGGTTCATTGTAGTTTTTTCACTAAATATGATTGTAAAATGATACTTCTATTTGGAAATTGCTTCATTGCAGCAAATACGATTCGTACGTTATGTAATGAGACTCTGATGCACTCATGTAGATGAGTAAAGGAAATATTTCAATTCTTTGCAATGGTTCATTCTAGTTTTTTCACTAAATATGATTGTAAAATGATGCTTCTATTTGGAAATTGCTTCATTGCAGCAAATACTATTCGTACGTTATGTAATGAGATACTGAAGCACTCATGCAGAGAAGTAAAGGAAATATTTCAATTGTTTACAATGGATCATTCTAGTTTTTTCTCTAAATATGATTGTAAAATGATGCTTCTATTTGGAAATTGCTTCATTGCAGCAAATACTATTCATACGTTATGTAATAAGACTCTGATGCACTCATGTAGAGGAGTAAAGTTAATATTTCTATTGTTTGCAATGGTTCATTCTAGTTTTTTCACTAAATATGATTGTAAAATGATACTTCTATTTGGAAATTGCTTCATTGCAGCAAATACTATTCGTACGTCATGTAATGAGATACTGGAGCACTCATGCAGAGAAGTAAAGGAAATATTTCAATTGTTTACAATGGATCATTCTAGTTTTTTCTCTAAATATGATTGTAAAATGATGCTTCTATTTGGAAATTGCTTCATTGCAGCAAATACTATTCATACGTTATGTATTGAGACTCTGATGCACTCATGTAGAGGAGTAAAGAAAATATTTCTATTGTTTGCAATGGTTCATTCTAGTTTTTTCACTAAATATGATTGTAAAATGATACTTCTATTTGGAAATTGCTTCATTGCAGCAAATACGATTCGGACGTTATGTAATGAGACTCTGATGCACTCATGTAGATGAGTAAAGGAAATATTTCATTTGTTAGCAATGGTTCATTCTAGTTTTTTCACTAAATATGATTGTAAAATGATGCTTCTATTTGGAAATTGCTTCATTGCAGCAAACACTATTCGTACGTTTTGTAATGAGACTCTGATGCACTCATGTAGAGGATTAAAGGAAATATTTCTATTGTTTACAATGGTTCATTCTAGTTTTTTCACTAAATATGATTGTAAAATGATACTTCTATTTGGAAATTGCTTCATTGCAGCAAATACTATTCGTACGTTATTTAATGAGGGTCTGATGCACTCATGTAGAGGATTAAAAGAAATATTTCAATTGTTTACAACGGTTCA